>CM076581.1:595893203-596470879 GCA_034641835.2 Pinus albicaulis | reverse complement strand
AGGGCACACAAGGAAACATGTTCGGGTGGGTTGTGTTTGTTCGGATCGGGTCATGTGAGGGTGGCCAAGGAAAAACGTTCTTGTGGGTCAAGTCGGGTCAGGTTGTGGCATGTGAGGGTGCACAAGGAAACATGTTCGGGCGGGTTGGGTCGGGTCAAGTCTTATGAGGAGGCCCAAGGAAACGCATTCAGGCGAGTTGTGCTGGTTCAGGTTGGGTCAGGTCATGTGAGGGCGTGCAAGGAATGCTTCCAGGTCTGGTCGTCTCGGGTCATGTGAGAGCGTGCAAGGAAACGCGTTCGGGCCGGTGAGGTTGGGTTCGATCGAGTCGTGTCGCACGAGGCCGCCCAATTAGGAAACATGTTTGGGTAGGTTGGGCTGGGTTGTGTCGTGTGAGAGTGCCCAGGAAAATGCATTCAGGTGGGTTGGGTTAGGTCAGGTCAGGTCGAGTCGGGTCAGGTCGGGTCAGGTCGAGTCAGGTTGGGTCATGTGATCAGGTTGGGCCAGGTCGGGTCATGTCACATCAGGTCTAGTTGGGTCGTGTCAGGTTGGGTCGTGTGAGGACACCCAAGGAAACACATTCAGGTGGGTCGAGTCTAGTGAGGTTGTGCCATGTGAGGTCACCCAAGGAAATTATTTCGGTCGTCTCTGATCGGGATGGGTCATGTTGTGTGAGGGCACCGAAGGAAACGAATTCGGGCAGGTCGGGTTGGGTTAGGTCGTGTGAGGGTGCCCAAGGAAATGCGTTCGGGTGGGTCAGGTATGTTCGTGTCAGGGCGTGTGAGGGTGCCCAAGAAAATGCGTTCATGTGGGTAAGGTCACATCGTGTGAGGGCACCTAAGGAAACAAGTTCGAGCGGGTTAGGTCGAGTCGTGCCGTGTGAGGGTGCCGAAGGAAACGCATTCAGGTGGGTCAGGTCACGTCAGGTTGGGTCATGTGAGGGAGCCCAGGGAAATGCGTTCAAGTGGGATGGGTTGGGTTAGGTCGTGTGAGGGTGGGCATATCAAAAATGCTAAGTTGTGACTGTCTGTGTGCCTTGTGCACATTTGTGTGATCCATTTTCCATTTTCTCCATCATGCCTTTGTTTGGGCGAGTCAGGTCGTGTCATGTGAGGACGCCACAAGAAATGTATTTGGGTCGAATCATGTGAGGGAGGTCGTATAAAAAATGCCAATTTGTGACTACCCATGTGCCTTGTGCATGTTCATGCGACTCGTTTTTCATTCGCTCCCTCATTCATTAATCGATGTTTGGGTGGGTCAAGTCAGATCGGGTCTTGTGATGGTGCCCAAGGAAATACGTTTGGGTCGGGTCAGGTCGGGTCATGTCGTACTATGAAGGCACCCAAGGAAACTCATTCAAGCAGGTCAGTCCTATTCAGTCCATGTGAGGGCACCCAAGGAATGCGTCTGAGTTAGGTCGTGTCAGTTCGTGTGAGGGTGCACAAGGAAACCCATTTATGTGGGTTGGTTCCGGTCAGGTCAGGTCATGTCATGTGAGGCTACCCAAGGAAATGCATTTGGGTGAGTTAGGTCAGGTCGGGTTGTGTCGTGTGAGGGCACCCAAGGAAACGAGTTCGGGCGGGTAGGGTCAGTTCAAGTTGTGTCGTGTGAGGGTGCTCGGGGAAATGCGTTCGGGTGGGTCCATTCAGGTCAGGTCGGGTTGTGTCATGTCATGAGGTCGCCTAAGGAAACACATTTGAGTGGGTTAGGTCAAGTCAAGTCATGTGAGGGTGCCCAAGGAAATGCGTTCAGGTGGGCCGGGTCGGTTTAGTTAAGGTCATGTGAAGGCACCCAAGGAAACGCGTTCATTCAGGTCCGTCGAGTCTAGTGAGTGCTCCCAAGGAAACTATGTCAACTATGTAGTTTCTATGAAGAAGGATTGTGTTGCGACCCATTTGTCATTTTGTCCCTCGTGCCTTCGGTGTTTGGGTGGGTAGGGTTGGGTCAGGTTGTGTGATGGTGCCCAAGGAAACACGTTGGGGTTTCGTTGGGTCAGGTCGTGCCGTGTGAGGGCACTCAAGGAAATGTGTTTGGGTGGGTTGGGTCAGGTCGTGTGAGTGTGCCTAAGGAACGCGTTCAGGTTGGGTTGTGTGAGGGCACCCAAGGAAACCCGTTCGAGTAGGTCAGGTCAGGTCATGTCGTATCCAAGGGTACATCTGCTTTGCTTGGGGTTATCCTTAGTTGCTCCATAGGATCTACATTGGGTCATCATCCTTTCTTGAAGGGGATCTTGATGCCCTAGGATATTTTTATATTTTTGGAGTTGGCTCTAGTACAAGGTTGTGGGTTAGCCAGTGGTGAATTTATAGTGCATAAGTGTGTGATTTCAAATTAATCAAGCATGCACATGCCTGTAAAATTAAGGTTATATGGTAAACATTTTGTCTGGTGGATGGAATTAGAGTTTGGTTGGATTTTAATTGATTACAAACAATGGTAAACAACCCGCATCAATGTTGCTTTCCTTTATGAAACAACCAACATCAATGCCTTCCAAAAACAACTCAAAATAGAATAAAACAAGTTTCTATTCTTATCAAGTCATGTTGGGGTACTAGGTAGCTGAATATAATCTATAAAAGAAAAGATTTGCAACATTTTAGAACGAAGTATGAGTAGAATGAATCATTACTTAGATTGCAATGTAAGACAAGAAAACAAATTTATCAATGCAAGGAACTATATTTGAGCCTCACCATTATTCTAAGGCTCCATTTCATAGTCATACTTTTTTTTCCCTCTATTCCCAAATATTCCTTTTGAGTGTTTTCCAAAATTAGTCTTAATTTTTAATCAATAGATTTTTTCCTTCCACTTTGTGTTTAGTTCCCTCCACCTTTCAAGATTAACTACTTACTACAAATACAACTTTGGAATAATATAATAAATGGGGTTTGTCTTTTACGAAAGGTATTTTATAAAATTCTTCCAAACCATTACGGATTTTGATGACTTTAGACTTTTCCATGGATCTTGAATCCTTAGCCACAATTCCCAACTCCTAACCCATTTAACCCATTAAACCTCTAAGCCCCTAACCCATTTAACCCCTAAACCCTTAACCCCTAACCCTAATCCCTTAACCCATAACCCATTTAACCCCTTAAACACCTAAACCCAAAACCCATTTAACCCCTAAACCCTAAAACTCTAAACCCTTAACCCTAACCCCTAAACCAGCCTTAACCCTTAACCCATTTAACCCCTAAACCCCTAACCCATTTAACCCCCTAAACCCTAAACCTCTAAAACCCTAACCCCTAACCCCTTAAACCCTAATTCCCAACCCCTAACCCATTTAATCCCCTAAAACCTAACCCCACTAACCCCTGACCCCTAACCACTATAAGTATCCTCCATATCATCAATGTCTACAAAGTGCACAATCCTGGTACAACGTGTTCATCAAGTATAATATACATGCAGGAAGTATAATCAATGATCATATTAATAGATATAAAAAGAGAGTAAAGAGATAAAGGAGTAACATAAATCTAAAAAATACTTATCTTCAATGGGAAGTGATCATCTCCCTCTTGAACCAACCTTCAAGATTCATTACTATCCATTATCCATATAACATTGTTGCCTTAAATATATTTCAACTGAATTAATTCATAACCACAGTCTAATTAAGACCAACCCATCTTCTGCTACATTAAACCCATCACAAGTACTTGAACATCTTCACACTAATCATGCTAGGGTCTGAAATCTTTTCCATAATCTAGGGCTTTCTTCCAAATCCTAACCTCATAATATCCATAAAACCCTAATAACCAAATTTCCTAAGGTTTCCTTCAATAGTAGCATTCTTTTAGGTCTCCACCATCTTCTATAGCTTCCAACAAAGGTGTCCTCATAGGGCGATCTTCAATGAATTTTCTTCAACCCAAATTTGACACCATGTTAAATTTTCTTACGGCTATTGTTCTTTGCTTTAGATAATTTCATTTCTTCATTTTCATATTAGATTCACCCCACGACATAGTAAAATTATTTAGATTTACAACATTATTCAACAACATATGCAATTACATAGAAAGAAAAATATCATCATGAATGCAATATAACATAAAGGAACAATACAAGAAAAGTATTAAGAGATAGAGACACTAGAATTGGTCGGAGATGAGGGAAAAACCCACTATGGGGAAACACTTTCAAATTATTCTTCTTATTAGATTGTTGTTGAATGATTCATAAAACGAGTCTAAAATGATCCACATCTTCAAAAATGATCATATCCAACAAAATCAAATAAAAAACGTCCATGAGATGACCCCAACAACGCTAATAATCAAAACCTTGATTCAGAAGCATGCGATCAACTGTCACAGTATGCGGTCAACTGCTAAACTTTATGGTAAATTGACGAAATATGTGGTCAACTGTTAAACTCAAACCTTGGTTCCCATTCATACATATAGATTGATGCGCGTGCAGCTAAAACCATCCAACCACATGCATGAGCATGTGTGCCTACATTTGTGGTTGAAATCTCCCTGTGTCATCATTGTGCCTAAAAACCAAAACCATAGATACACATGTGAGCTTCGGACCTTGCAATCGCAGACCTGTATGAACCAATCTCCGTTACCCAGCCTTAGACATATGTGAGTCAAACCAAAATAAAGAAGAATGATCATGATGATGATGTCCAAATGAGGGTCACTTGACTTTTATTTATAGCCATCCATGGGTGTCCAATATCTCTTTTGGGCTGACCTGTCCTTTTGTGCACATGTGGGATTTTCCTAAAAAATACACTTTTCCTTCCCAAATTGAGCATTTATAAATAGTCAAAAATTTTCCTCTTGAGAATAGGAATCTAGTCCCATGGTTGGAATTTTTCAGTGAGCTACCAAATCATGTGATTATTACCGAAATAATACTAAATATGTATGATGGATCACAGAAGCCAAAATTCTAAAATATTCTGCATCGTTTGCAAAAATTACTCTGTAATCAAGCTCTGGATTATATGTTTCTCAAAAGGGTCTTCATTCAAAAATTAATTAATATATTTCTTTGATCACTATTAATTTTTTCCAATATCAACAGATTGACATCATTCCACTTTTGATGTCAAATAATGGTGGTTAATGGGTGAGAAGCTTAAGAAACAATATGAATTCTTCCACCTTGTAATATTTCTATGAACCTTTCTCAAGGAATACATTACGAGAAAACCCTCAAAATTTCGTCACATTTTGTAGGTATGATACCCATTGTAGATTCACTAGCGTTAATTACAACCCTTAAACTGGCAGACATCAATTTGCTACCAATCCCTGTACCTTGATCAACATCCCTATCATTAACAGGAGATGAGGATTGAAAATGTTGTTTGATGTCACAACATCGAGAATAAACCATTTAATTGAATGAAACAAGTTAGATTCAATTGGTGCCAATTGAAAATGGGGAACTAAAATGTTATTTAAATTGCAATGGACTAGCATATATATGATACTTGTGGCCTATTAGTTCCAACTATGAAGACTTACCAAATCTTGTGAGCTATTAGTTACAACTACGAAGACTTGCCATTAAACCAAATGACTAAGTTATATCTGGAATATAAGAAAGGAAACTAACCTCAAAGATCAATCTCCATACCTCTTAAATAAAGCTCGAAATACTCAACCCCTCAAACTAACCCAACAAACTATATCAATAAGAATATACCACAATTAATCTAAATTTAATTTTCAAGGTATTCCACTTTAGCTAAGCTAAGTGTCGTCGGAGTTAAACCCCACTCAAGTGAAAAAGGAATAAGGTTAGGTGAAAAATCACACTTAAAATACCAATGAACATATGGAAAATGGGCTTAACGACATGCAATTATCCCAATCATCAAATCAAAACCCTCTTCTATGCTATCCAATCCTTCGACACATCTGCTCGTTGAAGGGGTAGCGCGAAATTTCCTGTTTTTTCGGCTCTCCGTTGGCTTATTTTGAATGATTTTAGGCTACTAAGCATGACCTTGGCTCCCAAGTAGTAGTCCAAGGCCGTTGTAGCCAAAAAAGTGAAGGTGACATAGGAAAATACCTTCGGCCTGAAGAACAAGAAAAAAATAAAAAATGTTCTAAAATATGTCCAGAGCCTTAAGCAATTAGTGCAACCCAAACCGGACGCCAAAGTTAATACAACCAAGGTAATATTTTCCCCTATTTTTTTTAGGGTTTATGGTGCTTGAAAATGCATGGAGATCAGAATTTACTTGGGTTTCGTAGTCTTGATTGATCTATTTGTTCGGTTTGCATCAAAAGAAGGAAGAGGAAAACAAGAGGGAGAAGGAACTGAATGACTTGTTTAAATTTTTTGTCAGTCAACCGAAAGTTCCAGCCGGTAGTGTTTGGAAATTATGCTTGCTTTCTTCATCATTTTTTTCCATTTAATTCATTTTCGTTATTTAAATCCCCCCCCCCCCCATTTTTTACACTAGAGGAGAATAGACTCTTATAAATGAAATTTAATTCTTTAAGACGCAGTGTGAATAACAACTCATAAGTTTCAGCACACTAAAGTTTCAACCATAAGGGTTTTGAATATGATGTGACATATCATTAATATTTCATTTCCAATATTTTAATTATTTAATATTTATCATGTTTAGTTTATTCCCTGCATTTGTATTGTAGTCTGGATGAGGTTAAAGTCCTTCTAAGTGTGGCCATGAGTTCAGAGTGCAGTCATAATTTACTCAGTTAACAACCTCTTTAATTCAGAGATCCTGAAATTCTTCATCAGGGGTTTAAACATTATATATATAACAGGTGGAATTGGCAACTAGGGATGTTTTTTACTCTTGTCATATGGGGTTGATTTCGATTGCTACACGTACCATCATGGCCCCTAGGCGTAGTCGGGGTTTTGAACCAGTTACGACACAAAGAGTGCACTTAAATGTGAATTTTATCAGGAATTTATCTACACCATCTAGGTAAACATAATATAATATTAACATTTCTCGTTATGAGAAGCTATTTTTTTTTCATGGGAATACGACATTTACAGTTCTACATTTTTTTTTTTTTTGGGTGGGGGGGTGTGATATTGGTCGCAGGGGGGGTGATATTGGTCGAGACTTTGTGAATATAGATGTCATTTTTATTATAATTGTATGTATGTTGGTAAAAATACTACTGCTGGAAATGCACAATCAATGCAATGCTTAAAGTTAAAAACTTTAGCTAGATCAATAAAAAGGAAAATATTAAATTGGTTTGTGCCTTGCATAGGTAAGATCATAAGTTTTTCTCAAAAGATTCAAGAAGCCCAATTGTGCTAGGTTTTGTTCATGAGGTCTTTTATATGCCGCATTGATGTCTTTGGTTCCATCCCCGGACTTGTCTTGTTTTGCTGTCATTTATTCCATGAAGGTGTTACGAAATTCAGTCACAACAACTTGTTCAGTTTCTAACATCCCGAAACTGACATAAAGGTCCAATGAACTACTTTGATAACAATTTATAAGAGCTTCAAGAACAATTTCATCTTCAAGAATAATATAATTCTTAAGATAAATTCATGAAATATAATATGAACCATAAATTTCCCATCCCATTCAAAGACATTGGTCCAAATTAAGAGATGATATCTTCAAATTTGTTTGTTAGGTCCTTCCATTCATAATGTGGTTCATTATATTCCATCTCTTGGCCTTCTTTAATTTTTTTATTAAGATTATTATAGGATTTTATACAGGTGTATATGATTTGTTTTTCTTATGTAACACAATACCTCACCCTCCAGCATGTATGAAAGGGTAAGATATTCCATAGGGCACAAGGCTGTACAAAAATAGGGCTCAAAGTCATGAGCTCAACATGTACTTGTGGTAATCAAATATGGGTGGTGAAGATGATGGTCATTCCTCCCACCCAACTGTGATAAACACAATTGAAATACATGTGTTTATGATACTAACAATAATATTTAGGGAGAATAATAAATGTAGCAATGTTGTATAGGAGCTTGAAATAAATTATTCATAGCCCCAACATACAAGTACCGCTATATCAATTTATTCCCTCTCATTATACCATTATATTACACCTAACTCCTAGCCACAGTATTTAATACTACATTGGTATCATGTTACCAAATTATAAAGTGACAATATTAGAAAAATATTTATTGTTTTTTATGATGGGAACTGTATATGGATTCACCTTTATTGATCAAGTCAAATATTTAACCAATTGTGATGCTTGTTACTTCTCTAAGTGGGTAACCCGAGTACATCTTCATCACATAATTTTCATTAATTTTTAAATGCTACAATTCTTCCATTTATTCTAATCTATGCACCCCTTGGGCTACGCACTTTGGAACTCATAAAATGACCATATTACATCAATATTTATTCTGTCAATTATTACCAGATTGAAGTCCGAAAATAACCACTATTTGTTCATTAAAGCTACAATTAAAATCTCATTACTCAAACCCATGGAATAAGGCACAACCGATTTATTTACTTTTATTCTCTGATGATTTCTAATTTTCTCCAACTCCTGCAATTCCAGGGTTTCCCTTAGAGATGTCATCAAATATAAAAGTGGTATAATTTGTTATAACATTCTGTCAATGGTATTCTTATTACAAAACCACTCATTGACTGCCTTTAAATACTAAATATATTATTATAAATGTGAGTACCACTAGTTTTATCACTTTTCTTGAGCATATTTGTTTGTAATAGGTAGTTACACACAGAAACACATATAGAAAAAATTATTTTTTCCCCACGTTATTTAATACATACGAAAATGAAAGTAGTCTTGCTATTATCTTATGATTCTAATCCCTTGAACTGATCATTGTGCTAACTTATCTTATTTAGACTATATGATTTTAAATATGCATGTGTTGATCCCAAATATATAGCATGTGAATTCTTTAAGGCTGGGCAATGTGGCAAGGGTTTTAAGTGAAAATTCTTCCATGACTTGAATGTACTGAGAAAGGGTGAAAACATTGACATATATAGTGATAAGTGAGATGAAGGTGTGCTTTATAATGCCTACTTATTGTGAGATTTTCCTATTTGTTGTTTACTGGAATATTTTTCTGGTTTAGTGAGAAATGGTGTTTCCTTGATGTTGATCACCAGAATGTTAGGTATAATGTCTGAAGACCATTGGTTGCTTCTAGTCGGTTGAGTAATCTCTTGTTTTTTGTGAATGCATGAATGGGACTCCAGGGAACATGGGATTCATTTTGACCTTTATCTGCATGTTAATAAAAATTATTCTTTTATTATATCTTTGTGGTTATTGGCTACCACAGGAGGGAAATTATTCATTTTAGTTGAGTGGTAGAGGCTCTCGAGTCTTGTGTAATATTCTCAATATCGGTAGTTTTGATTAGTTGTTTATGCCCTACATATGCCTGTGGGTTCCATTTAGGAAAATAGATGTTTACCACATGTATGAAACAACTTCATTATGTGTGCGTGATCCTAGACCTTTATGTGGGTGCCATTTATTGAACTATAGTGCATTCAAGAACCATATTGAACCATAGTGCATTCAAGAACGTAAAGAGAAAGAAAAGAGTGCAAGGATGATGAAAAAATCTCTCCTTCCTATAGATACATGAGAGGTAAGGGAAGCAACAATGCATATGTGGGCCTAGGACCAACTTACAAAGCCATGTGTAGTCTTGCACATGCTAAGTTATACACTCGAAGGATATACACATGTCAAGGTATAAGGGCTCCATGAAAGTGTGCACCATGATATGTGTCTGACACTCATCCAAGCCTTTGAGGACTGCAATGCTCCTCCTAAGAAATGTGCTCCACTAGGTCCACTTCCTTTTCATGAACATTGTTGCAACCTATGTCCCCAAGTTAGCTTCGTACCTCTATGTAAATATCTAAGTGACCCGATGTTGTCGAGGGCTATAAACTCACATAGGGCTATCAACAACATGTGAATATTAGAATTCCTCTTACACATCTGAAAACTACTAGCTACCATAGAACCAACCTAACCTAGGTAAACCTCCTCTTTGTGAAATAATTGAAGCAAGATTATCATCGAGGTGAAATCCTCCTGTTTTGGAGAATGACCTTGTCACTATACTCTACAACACCCCCATTAGTTGCAATCTTGGAACCAACCCTTGATTCTGCAATAGATTTTGAACCTGCCACTTGGCATCTTTCCATGCATGTGCCTCCTCAACTCTGGATGGTTCATCTAGTTTCTCATTGGAATATAGAATGCCACATGATCAACAAGTAACCTGTAAAGGCTACCAGTCGATGCCCTAGTCAACCTCAAGTTCATATTGTTGCATAGAGTTTTATTTGACCATATTTGAACATTGATCCATGTTTTCTATTGGAAAATACTAAAGAGATATACTGCACAAGTTATATGACATGTTTTCTTCTATTATTTCTGATCACATTAGCTTGATTAAGAAAGATTCTTCATTGCCATTGACCTCTTCTGATCAAGTTGATATTCTCGTCTGATACAAGTTGTGGTACACATACTCTTTATATTGTGGTTCCAATATCTTTTATTTTCTCTTGAACAAAAGACAATATTGGATGTTTGTCTGTAAATCACAAATTATCTCTCTTAATCAAAATGGGCCTTAAAAGGTCCTGAAAGTTTGGTACACGAAGTTAATTGTTGCATATATTTTCCTTTTTGTTGGAATCTGATGATACAATATTTGGTGAATGGATATTTTTCATTATTTGAAATTCATTTCTAAATATATAAATGGATTTGGCGCCCACAAAAATCCTTGAGGCACTTAGTCTGTACATATTTCACAACTCAAGTTTGTGCTTCCTACAATTCTTGGTTGGATTTTGGGCAAAAATCATCCACAAACATACCTGATAAAGGGAAAAAAAATGGAACATTTATACTGTGCCTTACATTGTTATCATATAAATTATAATATATGTCTATTCTTTCCTGCCTCACATTTTCATTTAATAGTTTTTTTAGTTGAGTGATTTTCTACAAACATGCTTCTCAAATCCTTTCAAATGTTTCTCGAGGCTAACTGTAGCTAACGAAAATATGTGCAGAAGAGTTTTATTTCATAAAGTTATGGAAAGTCACTCATTTACATTGTAAAACTAAAGAAAGAGTATAGTATTAATAATTTTGTAGTAAGGTTAACCATGTTGAGGTAGGTAAATTAAAATGAGCAGAAATACCTGTAACTTTTGAGTAATATATAAACGTGACTTGGGCTTGATTCCTTATGAATTTGGCCCCCATAGGTGAAAATAGTGATTGGGGGATTTATTAATTGTATGCTCCCTTGAAACACAGGGTTTAACTTCCAATCATGCTATTTTATTGCTCATTACGGTGTTTCATAACTTCATTTAATATCACTTTCCAAAATCAGTAGTAGTAAATTTAATGCCAAGGTTATCCTAAGGGCTTCTGTTGCAAGCACCTATGCAAAATTCAAAAATTGTTAGAAGCTACTCCCGCATTTCTAAAAAAATAAAAACCGTCTCTCTAGCTATTTTTCATGGGACTTCTAATTCTAGCTTTCCAACATAACCTTTAGAAGCTTCATTAAAATAAGGCTTATATAATGGAACATTTGGAGGAGTCCAAGCCACATGGAGTTCCAAATTATTTTTGAAGGATTATGCATAGAAGTTAAGTTTACAAAGTCAATTTCCATGGTTGGAGTCTAGTTTCCTCTTATGGGAGAATTTATGACTCTTATGGTATTTGTGTTGTCTTCATCCTATCGCAACAATATCCATTGTTGTATTACATCTTGTAAAGGTCACTTAAGATACAATGCTATGCTCTCCAACACTTATCAACATCTCCCAAATATTTAATGCGAATAGTCTCATTAATATATCCCCACAACAGTTTAGAGATCCTTAGCAAAAGGAAAATTTGAGGCACATGAACTAGATGGCCTCCAAGAACTCTATGGCTACCCATGCATGGTGGAATGTGGTTGGTGAAATGTCAATAATGAACTTATTATTCTCTTTTTAACTGGGATTCAGGCTCTATTTTCCAATCAAACCAAACAAAATATAACATTTTTTTAAAAGATGAGTCACCAAAGGTGTTCAAGTGCCAACCATGGTGGCAGGTCCATGAGTAGCAGGTTTTGTCCAGAAAGAATAATGAAAATGGAAGGCTAATCAATCATAGTAAATCATAAAAATCCCAACCCATTAAGATTATTCAATCAAGGGTAATGTACAATTTGATACGGTGAGTTAAATTCGCATGGTAGGCTTCCATACAATTTCCCACAAAGGAGACATGGAACTATTGTTGCGAAGTTGAGAATGAGTTGGGGATTTACCATTTTTTAGGATACTTAGGTTGGGTTAAGCCATGACTAGGAATGCCCCTACACTGAGGCTACATGTAGCCTAAGAGAGGAAAAGGGTCTGATATAATTTGTTCAAAAAATTGTTTAATATAGTTGTAGGTTGTGCTTCTCATGTGCTAGTTGACTAGATAGTAGACAAATAAATTTTGAAAATAGTTGCATCAATATTTCGGACAACAACGTGAGAGTATACGTAAACTATTGTATTAGGTAAGTTAGGGCCACAGGCTTGGTTGCTTGTTGAGATAGCCATGACAACATGTCGTTTACATAAAGCCAAAATATAGAAAAATGAACTTATAGGACTGTGGACTATGCTAATAAGAATTTGGTGTGGGGGTTATAGAGTGGTTGAATGCATAATTTTAAAAAGTATAGTGAGATACAAGGGGTGTAAGAATATTTTGAGTTGAGGAAAACAATGAAAGCTAAGTACGACAACCTAAATGCGAAGGTGATTAGTGTTGTTTGAGGAGTTTTAAACAGCAACACACAATGTCATGGCATGCATAATAGGAAACAAAAACAAATGGTAGCAATGAAAAGAAAAGTGTTTGGCTTAACTCATGGCATGATCTTCAATGGATAAAATAGTTCAATATTTTGTAAAAAAATCACTTACAATGGAAGCTGAGATGAAATAATCCATGTACCTATGACCAATGTGTTTTATCTATTCTAGAATCATTTATTTTTGGTTCCTTTCCGTCATTGTAAGCACTAGACAAGAGTTATAGTGAGCCTTTCAGCTCAGTTTCTCCTCAAGAACTAGAGCATATGTCAAATACCACCCTTGAGTTACAAATCAAGATGTGTTCTCCAGGGAGTGTTGAGATAAAATCAAGTCACGTCTAATAACTTCAGCTTGTAACCAAATTGTATTCTATATAATTTGAGTTGATACTGTCACATAGCAAACAATATGACTTTATAAGGATTATTTACATGAGGATGTATACATCACCAATATCATCCATGTAATAAACATTTACGATGATGTGATCGGCAATATTTTATCATGTTGTATACATGCTATCCTTTGCTGGTAGGGGCATATCCATTTTACAATTGTAATTCCTTATATGGATATTTTGATTTTGTTTACAATTAATGCTACATGCATGGCATAGATGATCCTTGTTTGGTTTAATTTACACCATGCACAACTCTGAGTATGTGACATAGAGCATTGGTAGCTTACATAGGGTTTAAAGATCCAAAGGGATGAGTAATCTTTCACCATTTTATTATTCGTCATATTTTTTGTACTGGTTAACTTTGGCAAGGCTAGGCCATACTTAAAAGTTCATGTGAGAGAATATTATTATGCCCATGGTGAGGGCCATGAAACAACACCAAATGATATGGTTAATATTTTAACAACAAACATTTACAACCATGATTCCCCCAACACTATAAATTATATGGTCTAGGTTATTATATATGTACTTTTAGTGCTTGAGGGGGCACCACAAATTTTATGATAACCTAAAAACAATGGGATTATACCTTAATGGAAAATATTCAACAACTAACAACAATGGGTTTATAACTTAATGGAAAACATTCAACAACATGATTTAATAATTTGATATACATATATACAATTTATGGCCAAAACAATAAATTGTTGGCTTGAAACTCAATTTATACTATGCACCTAAAATATAATCACATTGCGAATCATATTTTTCCAACAAATACTGATCATGGAATTGTGGTGAAAAAAGACTGATCAATGGAATTGTGATCAGGAAACCTAAGGGGTACTAGGATCGCATAGAAAATATGAAACAAGAAGTCAGACAATTTAAAAAAAATTGGGGTATGGATCTGTCTTATATGCCTACTAGAAAGTCCTTTGAGAGGGATGGAAGATTTGATATAGATTGGGAATTTGAGAAGTGTGGAGGTCTACATGAAATTTATCATTTTATAACACTTAAGGCTCAACGTAAGCATACAGTTCAGTCTACTAGTGCCTACATAAGGCCACTAGAATTTGCAACGATAACAAAACACAGTCTGAAGTTGAAAAGGAACATGGATGGAAAAATGGCATTCATCCTGTTGCAATTTCTGAAGGAGGTAATGGCTTCAGGGTCTGTACAGGTTTATTTCACCAATAGTAATGAGGCTTTGTAAACATTACTTCTTCATCGATTCACTGGGATACATCAAAAAATCGAAGTAATAACCTAAGGAGAATATGCTAAAAGGACCAAGGAATACTAATGGTATTCTTTTGATAATGGAATGCTACTAGTCAGTGCATCTAGTATATTTCCAACATGGAGTCCTGTTATGGCTATCATAGACTTAGTTGTTGTTCCATCTTTTATGACAATACTTAATTCTTATCAATGGGAATTGTTGTTGATTCACAACTATCAGTAACATTGAGAAGCAACACTGGCCATTTGTATATAAGGTGTAATATCCTGGACATAGACCATGAAAGCTTGCATGAGATATTTATTGTCCCTCGAAGTGGGATAAAGGTATTTTTGCATGTAAGACTTGAGTGTTGGAGGCAAGGGTTATAATTTTTTTCTTAAGATGGAAAAGCTCTGGTGAAATAATGTGTTGTTATCACTCACTTTATAGATAGTTGTAGGAGATTGCACTGGACTTCATTACATTGTTTGGGTAGCTTAATCAGAGTGGATCGACATCTAGAATCTAGTGAATCTATTGTCTGGTACTTCAACAACAATTGGTGGGTTTGGCTCTAGTATCCATAGGTGAAAGTGACATTTGCTGCAGATGGTTATCTAAATGCAGAGTTAGTGCTTTCTATTTCCTCTATATGGATTCTTCGTTAGATGCATCTAGAATATTCTCACCCATGTCTCTCTCGGGAAATAATCAATATAATGAAATTTTTAAGATGAGAGCTAAGAAAGAAGAAAGTTTGAACAGTGGAAATCTCGCTATAAACACTAAGAAATTAGTTCCTATAAATAATGAAAATTTTGATAACTTCTCAGATCTCAGAATGATATATGTTGGAATTGTGGTGGAAAAATCAGTGACATATATGATAATTATCATAAGATCAACATTAGGACTCCAACATCAAAATTTTCTCGGTCAGCGGCAGGTCACATCTATTATTTTTGTGTCATAGTTCGAAGGTTTTTGTGGACCTATCCCTATACAAAGAATGGTTTTCGCAATTGATGTTGTGATAATTTCTTGACATCTTCTAGCTTGCACCGAGCCTACAAATGATGGTGTTGAGAGGGGATATTAGAGAATTAAACAAATATTTAATAATTTCAAAGATCATGGTTACGTTTCATTGCTATTTTTAAAAACTAACGAACAAGTTTTCTTGTAAACCTGGAAAACAGGAGAATCATTTCCATATGAGGAACATGATTCCTTATTGCAGGGTCGTTTAAATATGTAGGTGGAATTATCTATTTCTCATGTTCTGAGTAGGAGAATGCAGATCTATGGTCGTAGAGTTTACTCATTTTGGCCTCAGTCAAATAGTAAAGGAACATCCCCATCTCCATCTTTGTTGCATTACAAACGACAAATGACAATGTGGGCTATAAACATTGAAATCATATGCAATTATTTTTCTTAATCCTCCAATTTTTTTTTCAATATTCTTTTGTTGTTGTCAGTATTCTGACACTACTCTCTAATTACGGGGAAACAGCGGAAGGGCAGTGACTAGTTAGGCACGTCGGAAGAGCGATGGCCATTTGCAAATGTCAAGTCAGGTATCCTTGTCATTAGCATCAGAATTCCAAAGCTTAGAAGCATTGGTTTGGGTCTTATTCATCATCAAACTAGTGACACTTTTCCTCATTGGAAGAGCGACGCTTATAAACGTCGATTATGGTGTTAGTTATCGTCGGAATTGCGACACTTATAAACGTCGTTTATGGTGTTGTTAATAGTCATAACAACGACAAATTTTAAACCATCAGTAGAGTGAGGAAGGTTGAGACATCAAAATAGAGACGAAGTTTTAAATGACGGAAGAGTGACAAAGTGCATCGGAGGAGCGACGACCACTTTGAAACATCGGAATTTAGACACTACCAAAAAATTTCAGAATTAGTGTCACTGTACTGACAGTTAACTCAAGTGTCAGAATTGCAACGTTATTAGAAACGAAGTTTTACCCCGCCTCAAAGTGTCGCTCTTGGGACGCATGTGTGTCGTAAGAGCGACATTTTGGCCATCGAAAATTGAGACAAATGTGCTAGTGTATGGAGGCCTCTTCCAAAAGAGAATAGAGGATCTGTTTTGTGTATACACAAGAACGACAAGTGCAAGGAAGGAAATTTTCATGTTAACTTTTCTACCTTTCCCATTTATTCTATTTATTTAATTTTATAGGTTGATTATCATTACTTTATGTAGATGTGGCCTGCAATCATTCTGGGGAATCTACCAATTAATGAAGCAGAAATATCAGTGGATGCATATGTTCTACCTAGGTCTTTGATAATGAAACAACCATTATTGTCTCCATCAATTCTACTACTAAACCCCGTGCACACATTGTTTTAGCATACATTTTCCTGAGAACCATGCCAACAACATTCATGTTTTCCTTCTCTTCTAAGGGGGGCCAATTTGGTCAATCCATACATCCTAAAGGTAAAGAGATTCATTTTGGAACAGAATGTTAAATTTTTCTTCAAACTCGTCATAACAACCTTTTTTCAAATTTGTCATTTATTATAGAAAGTAAGAGTTTTGTTTAATAGGAAACAGAAGCCTGATCTTAATTACATATCAAAGTAAGAACTCCAATTTTCCAGCGTAGCCTGTGTACGTGGGTTTATTAAAGAAAATTCATAGTTCAAAAGAGTACACAAATTTTCAAATATTATACAAAATACACTGATTTTTGCAATATTATACCAAAAAAAGTGATGGATTTAAATAAATTTTATGGATAGGTATCTCATTCGCAATGTAATTTGACTCCAAACATAGATCTAGAGGCATATGCTTATGAATTTTGACTAGATAGTACACACTAAAGTATAACACTAAATAGGGAAAAAAAACTATGAAAGCAGCTTATTGGGTTACCTCCAAAGGTGAAAAGGACAACAAAATAGCCTTGTTATAGTCATTTGCTAAATAAAACCCTAATATTTTTTATGCCCAAGTGTCTAGAAAAATTGGTGGATAACCTTAGATGAGTTTGTCCTATTGTAGTGTTGGTGATTATTTCTCACTTGGGAGAGGAGAAACTATCTGAAATAGACAGTAGAAAATGACAAAAAAACCTTATAAAAAACAATGGAATTTATACACATTGGACTCACAAATGTTTAAATCATGATTTTGACTCGCCCAACTTGTACAAACTTGTAAATTTCACTTGTTTAATTGAGCCAAACTCGGTCAACGTGATTAGAACTCAGCCATATTTGAATTGAATATTATGAGTCACGATTTGAGTTAGAATCATGATTTAATGATTTAAAATGTGATTCCTGTGATTATGCTTCATATTGTTCTTCCATATCTTGATAAAAAACCTACGTTACATCAGTTTCTTGGAAAATGGGGACATAGGGTATGAGTTTTAGGGACAACTAGAATCTCCCAATTACAAAGAACTACCTAGGACTTGTAATAATTAAATATGATAGTCAGTAGGGGTTTGTGTGGTTTCTCAAAATGGAGTGTTGTTAATGCCTCTACCAGGGTTCAAGCCTCCATAGCAACATGGTTTCCCCATGTCGGTTGTTTGTCCTTGTGTTTGTGTTTTTGGTTGAGACCATGGGGAAGTTTTGTACAACTTTGTTGGAATACATATGTCAGCTATAATCCTAAAAGTTTCTTAAAGACAAGAATCCCTTCAACATAGTGCCTCTAATTCTAAACTATCACCCCCAGTTCTTTCCCATTAGAAGTGGCAAGTAAATCAACATGGAAGAAAGTTGTAATTTGTAGATTAATATGTTTGTTAGAATAGTTACAAACTAGGCATGATTTTGTACATTCTGAAGACAATGTTGTTGTAGTTGAAAATACTAAATCTGGTAGGGAACAAGAAGTTGTTACATGTATTGTTGAACATTTTTCATATGAGACACAAGAATCAAAACAAAATATTTCTTTTGTATACCACTTTCTTCTATTAAATACTACTGTTAAAGGCATTTGATTGATTCATAAGTTGGGTTGCATGTATTTCTTGTGTTTTCCTTGTTTCGAGAATGCATTAATAATTCCTATAGTTAGTAGCCTTTTCATCTATGATTTTTCACCTTTCTATATTCAATTCAAAAGCAGAAAACATGCCAACTTGATGACTTGTTGTGCTAGAACTTATTAGAGCCAAAGAATGTGTTATTTTCCTCATCATTTCATATATAAGTTCATGATTTCACATTAATATAATTTCCTATAGGTGTAACAAGGTAATTCCTCATAGTTACATGCAGGTATTGACTTAAATGTGAGATTTATTGACTATTTTTTGTGTTTAAATCATGAGCTAGAAACAGTAGGCATACAAATCCTTTGTTTATTACTCTATGTTCTTGTTTAGCCTATCCCAACAATTCTTTCACTAATTGTTTTGTGTAGATATTTTATATTTTTTTATTGTTTCAAAACAGTACATATAGAATTAATCATTTTCATGGAGGCCTCTTCCAGAAAAGAAGAGAGGATATGTTCTGTGTATACAAAAGAATGAGAAGAATGGCAAGTAAAAGGTAAAAATTTTTAATGTTAACTCTTCTATCTTTTCCATTTAATATATTTATTGAATTTTATAGGTCGATTATCATTTTTTTCTATAGATGTGACCCTATAGTAATAGGACCTTCCACAATCCATTCACACTTCTTGTAAGTGTTTTCCTTATCAAAAAATCAGGTAAGTGTAATCTCTATAACTATCTTGTGTACAGTTGAGCTTTGATGGATTTCCTATCTTTTCTTCAGTGTAATAGTGTCTTTAGACACCACCAGTACAATGGTGTCTTTCGACACCACCACTTTCTCTCAAGTTTATTACTCTATGTTTTTTTTATCCCATCCCAAAAATTCTTTCAATGATTTTTTGTGTAGCTATTTTATTAATTTGTATTGTTTCAATGGGGTAAATATATAATCAATCATTTTCATGGAGGCCTCTTCTAGGAGAGAAGAGAGGATATGTTCTATGTATACACACGAATGACAAGGAAAAAATCCTTATTTCATATCTAGATCATATGATGGAGCATGCCTTATAGATCAAAAGAATAATTAGGAGCACTTTTTGTAAACAAATTATAAAGGAGGAAATATGGATTCAAGGTTTCTGCCATGGGAAATAGTTCCCTTCAAATATCCAAGAAAATTTGATACTTTGGATCCAGATCAAGATCAGAAAAAATAATTCATAAAATACCTTGTGGCCTTTGATAAAGGAAAACAATTCTATCAGAATACATGAACATATTGGAATATAGGCTACTTTCTTTATGGTTCTCTAGGAACAGGAAAATTTAGCATGATTGTAGCTATGGCCAATGACTTAGGCTATGATATCTATGATCTCAAGCTCACTGATGTCCATAAAAATGGAGAGCTAAGGATATTGCTGAGAAATACCATAAACAACTATATTATTGTAATTGAGGATATTCACTACAAATTGAATATCTCTCTGTACAAAAAAACCAGATGCTAGAGTAGACTCTCTAATTGTAGGAACACCAATGCATTAGTTTGATGAGAACAATTATGTTACCCTATCTAGCTTGATTATTTCATAGATTGAGGATGGGGAGAAAGAAAATAGACCTATGGATACTCTTAAGAAGACTCAAATCGAAGAGTATTATTTGATCTCTACCAAAAAATGTCAATGTCCAAGGAATGAACAAAAAGAGAGTGATTTTTGGGTTTACAGTTGTATTGGGAATTTCCAATTCACAAGCCCAAGATAGTTGGCTATTAAGATTATTTCATTCTCAACAAAAAAAGTATGTGAGATGGAACTTCTTGAAAGGAATCAAATTCAACGAAAATTATGAAGCTACATTGCAGGGAATTAAATGTCCCTCCCTTGATAAAGAGACAAAAATATTAGTCAATGTTGATAATTTAATTTTTATGGTTTTACAATTATATTATGCATTGTAATTCAGCGGCCTAGGTTGGTTGGCCCCTGATATTATTTAATTCTCAAAAACTAAATCATGTGAAATGGAATTTATTTTTGATAATAGCTTGACAATTGGCGTCATAAATTGAGGATGCATGATAATTAGACGACTACATTTTTACTACCTTTCACCCATGTTTCTGTGGAAGGATTGGGCCTTTTTCTCTTTTCATCACTGGATCTTGTAAATTGAAGATGTAAAACATTGAAATATGCAAACTCTAATAAATTTTCAGGAATATTTTAGTGAATAAGTAATTCCAATATAGTGTGTGTTATATTTCAAGAAATCCTCCTTGCAATTCTTGCTATTTGTTTGTTAGTAATTGCTACTTACATCATCTTTCTATCTAACCTCTGGCCTCGTTCTAGGAAGCTTAATGGAAAATCAGGCTATAAATCAAATGAAAATTTGTTATATTCTTATTTTCTTTTAATGTTGGATCAAAGTTAAGGTGTATAATTGTAATCAATTTTTTCTTCTAGTTGAGTGATTTCATTTACACTGCTAAGAGCCCAATGCTCTAGATCAACCAACCAATAACTCCCCATATTAAACCACACAAATTGTTTTAATATTCTATGGAACAACGTTGTCTAGTAATTAAAGAAGTGAAATAAATAACCCTCTTTCAAGTTAATTTTCTCCCTGATCTCTTCTTACTCATGGATGAGCATTTACTATGATATAAACTGACAAAGAAAATATGATGAATTTCACTAGATGTCTAAATACTCCCTTCTCGTAGCCTTTTTATGGGAAAAAATGCTTCCTTTTTACCAATGAGATATTAGTTATGTACAAATAGGGCATTTTTTACAAGAAAAGCCTACATTTTCTTACATCAAATGAAGAGGTACCATGGGCAATAATAATATAAAGGTAGGTTGATTCTCCATGTTCAAGCATATAGTAGTTATGATTTGAACAAATTGAGTACTTCTAGGTGAATAAGTGGGGTACCATCATCTAGGTAGGTCTACTTTTTCTTGAAGTTATGTTACTAGAAGATACCAAGTGAAGGATAAACCTATAATCTAACTTCATTTGAAATTGTCCAGTCTTCATTAAGGGTGATCTATTCCAAGTGAAACTTTTCTTAACATTTAATTAGCATACCCTTCATAGTCCCTAACTATTTGTTTAATGGGATATATCTCCCTAGCTTTATCCTCAATATAATTCGATTGACAACTATTTAAATAGATAGAAAGTGTAGTTTTCTTCCCCATGACATTTAGGCTATATTCAATTTCTAGAAAATTTTCATCCTCTAGGAATTTTGACTTCAGAGAGACCTTGTATCCCCCTCTGCAAGTTATTTTTGAATACCTCAAGAACCATTCAGAATAAATTTCTACAAAGGAATTGAAAAACACTTTTTGGATGGGATTTTCATGCCATTTAGGAATTTACAAATTTTTGGGCATACCTCATTCCTTGAAGATAAATTAACTGTCTAATATGAGCCCAATTATTTGACAAAATTCCTCATCCTGTGTGAGAATAGGATTAAGTTGATATTTAGGATAAGTGGTTTTCATTGTAATGATATGGATAATTAGGTCACTGAAATTATGAAGAATGTCTAAGGACCTTGATAAGTGAAAACAAAGCTTATTTTCTCACAACAATCCATAAAGTCCAAGAACAAAGTCGATTTTGAAATAAAGAAGTTGCATAATTCAGGTTGTCTACAAAGGGATTGAAAAAAATTTTTGGGATGGGTTTTTGATACCATTTAGGAATTTAGAAATTTCTGGGCTTACCTCATTCTTTGAAGATAATTTAACTGTCCAATATGAGTCCAATTATTTGAAAAAATTCCTCATCCTAAATGAAAATTGGATTGAGTTGAAATATAGGATAAGTGGTTTTCACTGTAAAGATATGGAGAACTAGATCACTGAAATTATGAAGAATCTCTAAGGACCTTGATAATTGAAAAGCATCTTTGCTCATAAAAATCCATAAATTCTGAGAAGAGAGTCGCTTTTGGAATGTAAAAGTTGGAGAATTCATGTTGTGTACAAAGGAATTGAAAAACACTTTTTGGATGGGTTTTTTATGCCGTTTAGGAATTGATAAATTTTTAGGCATACCTCATTCTATGAATATAATTTAACTGTCCAATATGAGCCCAATTATTTGAAAAAATTCCTCGTCCTATATGAGACTTGGATTGAGCTGATATATAGGATAAGTGGTTTTCACTATAAAGATATAGAGAACTAGGCCACTGAAATTATGAAGAATGCCTAAGGACCTTGATAAGTGAAAACATATCTTCTTTTCTCACAACGATCCATAAATTCCCAGAACAGAGTCGATTTTGGAATGTAGAAGTTAGAGAATTCACATTATCTACAAAGGTATTAAAAACAATTTTTGGATGGGTTTTTAATACCATTTAGGAATTTAAACATTTCTGGGCATACTTCATTCTATGAAGATAATTTAACTTTCCCATATGAGGCGAACTATTTGAAAAAATTCCTCATCCTATATGAGAATTGGATTGAGTTGATATATCAGATAAGTGGATTTAATTGTAAAGATACGGAGAACTAGGTCACTGAAATTATGAAGAATTTCTAAGGAACTTGATAAGTGAAAACAAAGCTTCTTCTCTCACAAAAATCCATAAATTCCCAGAACAAAGTTGATTTTGGAATGTATAAGTTGGAGAATTCATGTTTTCTACAAACGAATTGAAAAAAACATTTTCGATGGGTTTTTAATGCCATTTAAGAATTTAGATATTTTTGGGCATACCTCATTCTATGAAGATAATTTAACTGTCCAATAAGACCCCAATTATTTCACAAAATTCCTCATCCTAAATTAGAATTGGATTGACTTGATATATAGGATAAATGGTTTTCACTGTAAAGATACAAAGAACTAGGTCACTGAATTTATGAAGAATGTCTAAGGACCTTGATAAGTGAAAATAAAGCTTCTCTTCTCACAAAAATCCATCAATTCTGATAACTTAGTCGATTTTGGAATGTAAAAGTTGGAGAATTCACATTTTCTACAAAGGAATTGAAAAAAACTTTTTGGATGGGTTTTTGATGCCATTTAGGAATTTAGAATTTTTTTGGCATACCTCATTCTATTAATATAATTTAAATGTTGAATATGAGCCCAATTATTTGACAAAAATCCTCATCTTGCATGAGAATTGGATTGATTTGATATATACGATAAGTCCTTTTCTCTGTAAAGATATAGAGAACTAGGTCACTGAAATTATGAAGAATGTATAAGGACCTTGATAAGTGAAAACAAAGCTTCTTTGCTCACAACAATCCATAAATTCCCATAACAGAGTCAATTTTGGAATATATAATTTGGAGTATTCACGCTGTCTACAAAGGAATTAAAACAATTTTTGGATGGGTTTTTAATACCATTTATGAATTTAGAAATTTTTGGGAATACCTCATTGTATGAAGATAATTTAACTATCCAATATTAGTCCAATTAGTTTACGAAATTTATCATCATGTATGAGAATTGGATTGAGTTGATACATACAATAAGTGGTTTTCACTATAAAGATATGGAGAATAAGAAATTATGGGATTCTCAGAGTAAGGGTATGTTTGTAGGTCCCCCTTTCAGTAAATGTATTGTAAACAAGAAATGTCACTTATGAAATATTAAAAAAATCCCCTTGATGTTCCCCTAAATGGAGAGGTCTTGGGAAGTTCAACATCCGAGAGAGGCCAAGGAGGCTTTTGCCGTAATCTTCTTTTAAAATGATAATAAGAGATATTCTACTTGTGTGTAAGTAGATTTTCCTCTGTCTCACTGCAACAATGTAATTCCCATCAACATAATTTATTTATAAGTAGAAAGAAACACTTACAAATATTTCCTTAGTAGAGATATAGTGGGACTACATCTCTTTCCTACTGTTGTGATTATGCTTTATTACATGCTCAATTTGTTAATCTTGATCTAGTAATTGTGCATCCACATTTGCCTTTTCTCTAGTGTTGGACTCACAGCTTACAATAGCTTCTTTCTCAAGCAAAGCTACCACATATTATTAGTAAATATTTTGAGAAATTTGAGACTTGAGGTTGCACAATGAATGTTGTGAGTATTACTTATCCATTATCAACCTCTTTTACCTAGATGAACCGGGAAAATACAAGGCATTGCATGAGATATGGTCGTGTAACATCTGCTCAATCTACACAACAACATCCTCAGCTTAAAATAATAGACATTTCCTCAGATATATCTAGGTATGCTGCAGATGCTAATAACCTTTACAGAAATGATAGAAATTTTCCAAAACACCAATTTTCCATATATGGATAGAGGTATGATTAGGAGGCTTTCCTCTATAATTTGGAGTACATAACTTAAGCTTGTTTGGTATTGTAGAGACATGCCGCAATATTTCTAGGTAAAGAGGAAAACAAATGTAAATGGATGTTTATGTATATATATACAATATGGAGTGCTAGAAAAAATATTGGCTAGAAATGATCTATATTTGTGTTCGAAAAATAATTAAATTTTAAAAGGATCCAACTTATGTTGGAGTTGTGTTAAATTTTAAGTCAAATCTACCTCGAAAGGAAGAACACATATTTTTAGTAAATTCTTTGAGAAAGTTAATACTTGAGGTTGCACAATGAATATTGTGAGTATCACTTATCCAATATGAACCTCTAGTACCTAGATGAACCAGGAAAATTCAAGGCATTGGATGAGATATGGACGAGTAACATCTGCTCAATCTACACAACAAAATCCTTAGCTTCGTACGTATACACTTCCCTCCATATATTTATATATATATATATATATATATATATATATATATATATATATATATATATATATATATATATATATCCAAGATTTTTGCAGATGCAAACCATCTTTCTAGAACTGATATAAATTTTCCAAAACACCCATTCTCCATAGATGGACAGAGCTCTAATCATGAGGCTCTCTTCTATAATTTTGAGTACATAAATTAGGATTGTTTGGTATTGTGGAGATGCCACAATATCTCTAGGTAAAGAGCACAAAAAATGTAAATGTTTGTGTATGTATATATACAGTATGGAGTGTCAGAACAAATATTGGTTATAAATTACCTATATTTGTGTTTTAAAACTAATGAAATTTTAAAAGGATCCAACTTATGTTCAAGTTGTGTTAAATTTTAAATCAAAGATACTTGGGAAGCTACCACATATTTTAAGTAAATTTTTTGAGAAAGTTGCGACTTGAGAAATCATGGCAGCCATAGTTGCTTACAAAAATGATGACAACCACAACTAGAGTTGAACTAAGAGCTAATCTGAGCCACATTTTCCTACAGAAATTATGATAGCCACCAAAACATTAGTGCTTACAGAAATGATGACAGTTGATATTTGTTTCTAGGTTTCCAAATATTTTAACTCAAATATTTGAACATGTAGGACAAAATTTTGTTCCTTGATATTATTGGATTCAATATATACTACAATATGCCTTTATATAGTGTTATAAGATCCTCCAATTATATGAAACTAGGCTTCTCTCTAATTTTATGCAAAAAATCTAGGGTTTAACACATGAGAAAAATCTATTTTAAATGTATATGTTTCTTGGGTGTTTGTCTTGTGTAGTTAAGTGTGTTGTTACGAAGTATGTTTCAAACAGATTAATATTAGTAGAGAGCTATCGTTATGAAGAAATAAGTGCATGATTTCAAAACCTAAACTAGCCACTGAATAACCATCTACAATTTGTCTTTTAATACCTCAAGAACTTTTCAGAATAACTTTCTAAATTGTAGAAATTGACTTGAATTAAGCTCTTTCTTGGATCAGTAGTTTCCTTACAGAGACCGAAAATACATCTAATTGGGCATGTCAGTGCAATGTACCAAATGAAATGACCTCCTAAACACAATAGTCAATAGTGTTAATGAGAGCATGTACTCAACATTCGGCCTTAAGTTCTTAACGAAACTCTTTATTGGACGCTAAATATGGATGTGACATGGAATTATCTTCACAGTTGCTTCAAAATAGTACACACACATCATGTATCCAAACTTATATATATAAATAGAGAATTTTTCTTCGACGTTGACTTCCTCCTAGACAGCAGAAAAAAATATCTCTTTGAAAACAAAACAATGTACATAATGAGATCACCTCTCCATCAACATGAGAAATAGTGATAGAATTAACGTGTAGTGAACAATATACCTGAAGCATTTAATCAAAATCCTTTCAATCTCGAATGTTGAATCTTAGAAGTCAAAATTTCTACATAATGGATTGAAAATAAAGACTTCATGTCTTAAAACAAAAATAGACAGATAGATACATATATACACATGCAATTTTCCTCCGGGTTGTCTATATAGTCGAAAAGAAGAGTGTGCCTTTGTGTTAGGAGTAAGCTCACTATCTACCCACAAACCGAAGTTAATATTTAGCATCCGAGGTTAAAAGGAGTTTGATTAAATTATATCTTTATAATTTTCCTACAGGAATTTTATTTCCATGCATGGTATCACATATTGAACTATGTGGGGAAAAAATCTAGAAAACTTAGAGTCAAGAACAGACACCAGGCTAGAAAGTCTCATTTCTCTAATGGATGCAACTTTCCATGTGATAAAATTGTCCATGAGGTACCAAGTGGCTCAAATATAGTACGAAATTAACGCAACGAGTCTTCAATATGCACTAAATTTTTATCAAACTAATGACAGCCAAGAATTAGTGGGCTAAAGCTAGAAATAAGTTTTTTAGCACACCTTCTATCAACAATATTCTCAATAGTGTTGTAATCTATGATTCTTAATATTTTTGTTGTAATGGCACCTAATATCGCCCAACATTAGATTAACATTAACTTCATAGTTGATTTCCGTATTTTCCTATAGTACACACACATCATGTCACCAAAATTATATAGATAAATAGAGACTTTTGCTTCCAGGTTCTCTTCCTCGTTGACACCTGAAAATTTTGGTTTGCCATTTTAGATTCTCAAATGATAATTGTGATCATCGTCCACTAGACTTGTGAATTAGAATTTAAAAATAATCCCATTGAACACATGAGGTACCATTTAACAACATGGAATTTGACTTGAAGCTTGCTAAATACTAAAAATAATATTTAGATTTTGATCAAAAAATTTTGGATTATCAAGTTAAGTGTCAAATGAAAAAACCATCAAATCTATTGACTCAAAAAATGTGAACCTTTTAGAAATGAAAATAGGTCATGATATATGTATGATCCATAAAAATATGTTTATTGAATATCACATCGAATTCAAGTGCTTATACTTGGTGTATCAGTGCTACAGGAATAATTTATTGGATTAAGGAGTTCAATTTAGTGGGTTATTTGTTATGGAATTTAAACATATACCATATGCTTGTCACAATTCTATTTAAATTTGTGATGAATATTGCAACTTAAATTATATGTGGTGGAGGTGGCTCTTTGGATGCATTTCTGGTCTCTTTACAAAAACATTTGTCATCACAAGCTATTGTACTTGGCACATGTCAAAAATGAAGAAAAAAACATTTCAACACCTTTGGATCATACTGTATTGTATTGGAACTAGAATTTATACCATTCCAATTTATCTAAGAGTTTATTATGTAAATTGAAGAGAATATAGAAAATCAGATTCTTAGAAAATCACCATGGAAGATACATCAAAAGAAGAAATCATAATGAAAATGAACAATTTTTTCAATGGATGGATTATTCCATTCATATTTAGTAAAACTATTCTCTTAGAGAATTTACAATCTGTCAAAAGTATATTTTGAAAAAAAAGGGATCCATATGTAAGTCGTCATGTTTAACAACTACAATATTTCGACTATAACTAATCTTAGAAAAAATCTATGACCACATATGGTGGTTTACAATACCATTAAGAGCAATGATAGACATAGTATGGTGTTGTGTCACATTCCTCGAATTTTTAATTATGGGGATGAATGCAATTTTTGCATATGATGTTCTTCTCTCGCCTTTTACCAATATTCCAAGAGGAAATCATTAATATATGAGTCATAAACTAGTTTTATATAATGAACACACATCATAAATAAAATATAAAATTTTCTCACCATTTTTACATTGTAAATAAAGTAGAGGTCGTCCTCGGAGGTTAATTCCTCTTTGAATTCAATATGTATTCTAACTTCAAAGAAAGTCCAATTTTCTTCCATGGATAATGTTTTCAAATTTGCACCATCCATAAAAATATCAATGGATATTACAGAAGAATGGGTGCCATCATTTTTGTCTTTCTCTATTGGTATCCAAATCCAATTTCCATTATCCTTTATTTTTCTAAATCATCGAAATTTAAAAGAAACATATAGTGTTTGCATTCTTAGTGAATATTTGCATGTTACAATCATGGTTAAAAAATTTTCTAGAAAGTGATATCAAACCTTGTGAAAATAAAGAAAATGGAAAATGAAAATTGTCAAACATTTCCTAAAACAAAGTGTCTCTACAGTCAACATGCATTTTAATTGCTCACCATTCACAATATGTAATCTTGTATCCCATCCAGAGTAGAATAATTTAAATAATAGCATGTTTGAGGGGCTTTCACAAAAATATGTTTTCTTATTCATTCTAGTTGAGTCATGTTCCTTGAATACTTCAGAAAAAACCAAAAATGGGAGGTGCATACCAAAATGATCACATGCACCACCCTTCTCCCGCATACCCGATAGAATCTCAAGGACTAGTTTTGAACGTATGCAATCAATTAATGTTGGATTACAATTTTGAAAACCCCTTTCATGAAGCATGGGTAGCTTGTATTATTCAATATGTCCAACTCTTCTACCACTTGGAAGAAAATAATCATACTTATAAAACCGAACCCCTTCTTCTCTCAGTGATGCGACAATCTTTCCCCCATAGTGTAACACCCCTATTTCTGAATGGAAAACACTTATAATACTAGTAATACTTTCCATGGACTTCCATTATTAAAAGTTATAAATACACAAACCTACACATTAAAAATAAAAACCACATTAAGAACCCATTTAATCTAGGTAATTCATATTTTAATACTCTAATACATAAGTAGAAGATGTTTTCAAATATCATAAAAGGAAGATCTCTTACAATTTAGTCCAATTTGAGGAAAACATTTTTGTTGGGAAATAGACTCTTTAAGGATGTCCTTTCGCTCATACACATGAGCTATGAGCACCTTTTCCACTTTTTCATCCCTTTGGCTCCTCTTAAATTCATTTACCACACCTTTATAATGTGATTTTAAATCATCTATTCTGCTTCTTTTAGCCCAAATTCAATTCCTTTATGGTGCCAAAGTTACCCAAGATCCAATTGAGAAATGAAATGGGATCCAGTTACCCATTTCATCATTTGCATTCTCGACTATAATAGTTTCCAACTTTCCTCAATATCTAAGAGTACACATTTCATTGCAATAGACATACAAAGGTAAGTGCATATGCTAGTGACTTTTATATCAACTATTGAAATTCTCGTATGAGGTAGCACACATTAAACAACTTAAAAATAGAAATTGTGTTAATCATATTTGGAGAGATAATTTTAGGATTGTCTAATTTTAGAGGATTTGGTGGATGAATTGAGGAGGAAATGTTGCAGAGAGAATAGGAAATGATATTAAGTATTTTTTTTTATGCCACATGCACAAACAAACAAAAAAATGCAAAAGGAGGAAGACCATGGCTACATGATGAAAAATGGATTTTAGCCCTATGAGCCATTATTTTTTTTTCTTTGTTGGAAAGGTGGAGATAAAAGCATGGAGTAGAAAAAAGGGGGACAAGAATGATGTAGAAACTTCCTGAGATACTTAAATATAGGATCCAACACTAATACTTGGGATGTAGACCTAAAAATAAAAGAAGAAAAGAACATTTTTTAGAGCAAGGATTTTTTTTTTGGGATAAGGCATGTGCAGGTTGGAGCTTGGGAGCATTCTAGAGATAACTTAGAGTATCACTACTAGGTCACTGAAATTATTAAGAAGGTATAAGAACCTTGATATGTGAAAAAAAAGCTTCATTTCTCAAAACAATCCATAAATTCCTAGAACAGATTCCGTTTTGGAATGTAGAAGTTGGAGAATTCACGTTGTCTACAAAGTAATTAAAAAAAAAATTTGATGGGATTTTTAGTACCATTTAGGAATTTAGAAATTTTTGGGCATGCCTCATTCTATGAAGATAATTTAACTGTCCAATATGAGCCCAATTATTTCACAAAATTCCTCATCTTGTATGAGAATTAGACTGAGTTGATATATGGGATAACTAGTTTTCACTTTAAATATATGGATAACAATACATTATCGGATTCTCATAGTAAGGGTTTGTTTGTAGATCCCCCTTTGAGTGAATGTCTTCTAAACAAGAAATGTCACCGTTGAAATATAAAAAATATAACCTTGATGTCCCCCTAAATGGAGAGGGCCTAGGAAGTGCAACATCTGAGAGATATCAAGGAGGTTTGTGTCATGCTCTTCTTTTAATAATGACAATAACAGATATTATACTTGTGTGTAAGTAGAAATTCCTCTGCCTCACTACAACAATGTAATTCCAATCCACATAATTGATTTATAAGTAGAAAGAAATGCTTACCACTATTTTCTTAGTAGATATATAATGGGAATACATCTATTTCCTACTATTGTGATTGTGCTTACTTACAGTCTCAAGTTGTTCATCTTGATCTAATAATTGTAAATCCACATTTGTATTTTCTCTAGTGTTGGACTCATAACTTTCAATAGCTTCTTGCTCAAGCATATCTACCACATCTTCTTAGTAAATGCTCTGAGAAAGTTGAGACTTGAGGTTGCACAATGAATGTTGTGAGTATTACTTATCCAATATGAACCTCTTTTACCTAGTTGAACCAATAAAATACAAGGAATTGGATGAGATATGGTCAAGTAACATATGCTCAAAGGCTACACAACAATATCCTCAACTTAAAATAATAGACATTCCCTTAGATGTAGCCAGGAATGTTGCAGATGATAATCACCTTTCTAAAATTGATATAAATTTTCCAAAACACCCATTTTCCATAAATGGATAGAGATTTAATCATGAGGCTTTCCTCTATAATGTGGATTACATATCTTAGGCTTGTTTTTTATTGTAGAGACATGCCACAATATTTCTACGTAAAGAGAAAAAAAATGTAAATGGGTGTTTATGTATATATACAGTATGGAGTGCTTGAACAAATATTGGTTAAAAATTATTGATATTTGTGTTTTTAAGCTAATGAAATATTAAAAGGATCCAACTTATGTTGGAGTTTTCTTAAATTTTAAATCAAAGATACTTGGGAAGGGCAATCACATTTTTTTTGGAAAGGCTTTAAGAAATTTGAAACTTGAGGTTGCACAATGAATGTTGTGAGTATTACTTATCCGATATGAACCTATTTGACCTAGATGAACTAGGAAAATTCAAAGCATTGGATGAACTATGGTCGAGTAACATCTTCTCAATATACACAACAACATCCTCAGCTTAAAATAATAGACATTCCATCAGATATAGACAGGAATGCAGTAAACTTCCAAACCGGTAACTAGGATCCCTAATGTGGAAATTATGGATTCCATATAGGTGTGGTGTGATAGCACCCGAATTGGACCCCAGGCTAAAAAGGCAAATTAGGGTAACAACTAAAGCATGCTCAGCCTTGTAGCTAGCCCTACAAGGATAGGAGAGGGCTCTCTCCATAGAATAGATATTCAATAACACACTAATAAATTGATTTTAGGCTAGATATATGACTGTGAAAGGGGTTTTGATAAACGACTGAAATTTTCAAGGATGCATGGGACACAAGGATTTAAGGGAATCGAGACCAAATTGTGGGGTAGGTATTTCCACAAGAGAAAGAGACTTTCTAGTAACTAGTTTGAGATAATATGGAGTGTATGACCGTTGAGAGGTCAAAAGGCGTAACAATGGCTCTTTTCAAACAGAAGAAAATACACAATATATGAATGATTCTCAAGGCAAGAGTACATAAAATGGATTTCATTTTTTCAAATTGAAAATATTCAATCGAAATGTTTATGAATAAAATGTCGAACATAACAATGTACATATGAAACACAAGAAGAGACATATGCTAAAACTCATACCACATGAATCCCACAAATCAGAGCTGCATCACTTTATTAATTCCCTGCCAAACTGTACAACGGAGCGCAGAGCTCGCTGCCACACTATTCCCCTCTTTTGAGTTTTTAGACCTCAGATTTTCCAGCCTTTACAAAATGATTAGTGTTTATAATAAATAGATAGATTTTCATGAATACAAATTGACGAGGAGAGGAGAAATCACAACTGAAGATGGAAGGCCAAAAGCCAACAATCTCTCGGTAAAGGGAGAGCAGTGTTACTTTGTTCCACTTGAAATTCACTGATAACCAAATGGGAAGGCGAAAATCGTAGGATCTCGAATCACAATCAAGATACGATCACACTTATTTTCACGACGTTTTGAATTCTTTAATTGGCTCCTCTGGTCTTTAATAGAATGCTGATAAAATGAATTTATGCTTTTTAGTGAAGGGAAAAATGTGTTTAAATGGGAAAAGGGAAGGGAAAAGGAGGCATGACACATATGGAAATCACAATCAAAAATCGGGCGGAAGAGGGGTATATAATATACAGTGGAGAAATATATATATGAAATAATGGTGAAATCACAATCGGAATCGGGGCGGAGTGACATATCACATATGTGAAGCGCCGATGCGATTAGCTCGATTGAGTTTGAGCCGTTGGATCAGCTTTATGAACTACCCGTGGACAAGATTTACCTTAGCTTTCTAATCGGCGGGTTTAAACGAGGGGGACTTGTGATTTCATGATTAGATGGGCCGTTCCGATCGGTGGAAGATTTATTGCCAGGGTTCCCATTCTGGGGTGAGCTACCATTAGCTGTCAATCGGAGGTGGGATTTAAAACAATGTGATTGGAACGTTCCGATTGGCAGAGGACCGTTGGATTAGATGATGAGATCGACGGCTCTGGTGTAATCGGAAGTATGTCAATCAGAGGGTGTCAATCGGAGGGGGATTTATGGTTCATTGCGATGGTGATCAGCGGGCCACCCGCAACTGACCGGAGATTGGCTCATCGGAGTACCTAACTTATCTATCGACGCAGCTGACAGAGATCGGAGGAGAACTTGTGATTGGAATGCCCGATTGGAGGAGGACTGTCAGAATAGAGGGGGAAGATCGACGGTTGTGGGTTAATCGGAGGGATCAGGGCAGGACTTGCGATTGCGATGATCGGGAGCCTGCGAGACCATCGCACTTCGGCGGTTGCGATGAACCCGGACGTGAGCCTCTTTCATATAGATATTAAGTATCGCAACAACAGTGATCATGACGATAAATAAAACTTTAAACTTTATATTATAAATTTTTGACTATAAGTATGAAGTGGTTTATATTACGGGGATTTTACATACAATGGAAACTTTGATTTTATAATAAAGTTTCAAGGGTAATGGGGAAGTGGTTTTGGACTTATATATGTATTAATGTGATTTTCTCCATTGGAAAGGGGAAAGGGGATTTTAGAAGGAACATTAAATTTAATAATACAAATTTTAAAAGGGGGGGATGTGGTATGGACATGGGAGGATATAGGGACTTTTATTTACGAAGTAAGGACTTCAATTCAAGGCTGAGAGTGTACGATATCGTTGAAAGTTTTTCCGTGCTTCTTTCTCGATGGATCAAGATGATCTCGTACCCATGCTATGGAAAACTTTCTAAAGGTAGTAAGGTCACTTTGTGGAGATAATGCTCGATCAGACCTAAAGGCAAAGTATTATGTTTTCACCTCAAAACATGGTTTTGAGGTGGAAATAATCATCAAGCTGAATGAATGATATCTCTGATCTTCCGGGTGCTATAATTTTAATCTTATTGACTTCCTCATGACCTTGCTGATATTTATTGATACTTGACTCATTAATTTGAACATGGTGAGACCTTAGAGACTAATGAGACCCATCCTATGACCTACTGATACAATTTTGAGAATGAAAGTGACTAGTGACTGAAGACCATAGGGAGGAAAATCAGCAAGTACCTCATGAGGGAAAACCGATAAAAATTACTACCATCAATGAATCCATGACCTAGCGGAATGGTGAAATTTATTGGTATGGGACTCCTAATATGCAAATGCAAAAGAGAAATTTTGATCACTGATGGCAGTATGACTAGACTGACACTAACATTGGCTCCAATGGGGATGATAGCTCCTTGGAGGTGCCAAGAACACCGTAGACCAAGTAGCCTTATCCACTGGGCATGGAGTTAATAGCTAAAAACCAAACTAAATACTCAAAGACACTTGACCAAACAAACTGACTCAAAAGTGACTCAAAGCTAACCTAGACAAAACTTAACATTTGAAGCTTGATGGCAGTATATGACCAAGACTTGAGGTTTCAAATCTTGATGATAACCACCTGTGTTTCTAGAAGGTCAATGTACCGTCATGCTATATCAAAATGCCAATGTAACCAATCAAGCAGATGCCTCCTTGATTTATTCTCCTGATCATATCCTCTGGTCAACCATAGATATTTGCAACTGAACATACAAAAGCGTGGTTGGCCATGATCTCCTTCATCAGTGAATACTGCAATAATCACCTTCACTACTGACTGCAATAAATTGGCCACTGGGTCCTGAAAAACATAAATATTTACCTCCTGCTGAAGAAACAGGGTGTCTTTTTCTCTTGATTCTGATCTTTCTTCATAATGTACTTCAATAAGAGTATGTTCTTGGTCTGCAAAAAATTCCGAACAAGTAGATGAGCAGATTTTCTCTTGAAAAAAAATTTCAAAACATGAGACATAGGAAGAAGAATCTGAATGGTAGTCCTAAATGTTCTGATCTTCTGTAGTCTGAATATATTGTAGGTCATCTTCACATGATATAACAACCGGATTATCATGTTGCTCATCATATTCATCAATCATAAGAGAAGAAGCTTCAAATGTTTCTGGATATCTAACACTATCATTTCTATCATCTACCAATGATTCATCCAAAGGAACAAAGATCTCGTCTTGTTTTTCATAAAGGGAATGCATTACCTCCTTGTGAAGATCTAGTTCTGGTGGGATGAGAGTGTTTAGATCTGTAGCTCTGTTTTCTTCATTTGAGGTGTCCTCGACAGTAGAGCACTCCATGATGGGATCTGGAACAACATGCTCGTCATTACATTTTGGATCAAGATCTAGTTTATCTTTATCGCCATCTGAGAGAGGATCCTCGTTTTCCTGCATATCATCCTTTATCTCAATCAGATCTGAAATAAAAAAATTTCTTCCATCATTTTCAACCGTATGGAATTCTTCAACCTACTAATCTTGATAAGTATCCTCTAAGATTTCTGTGTGCTGCTGAAACGGATTTTCATACAATGCTTCCATGATTTCTTCGTCCATGAATTTGTCATCTCCATAAAAATTCTCCATATCTTTAATGAAATTATTAACGTGCTTACAACAATTATGCACTAGTATTAAGGATGGACAAGATTCTTTATATCTTTGAAAGAATATGGTATGAAAATCCTTTAAACAATAGATACAACCCGGTGGCAAACTTTCATACCAAGATCAAGCTTCATCTTCCAGAGTAGCCATAAAAATTTTCATCAAACAATCTTAAGGAAAATAGATCTATAATTTATGCACATGGATGTGAAATTTCACCAGATGAAGAGCAGCATCATCACCTTCCACATTTCTGAACATAGGCAAATTCTGAAGCCAATCCACTTTGGGAATTTTATTTGGGAAACCTGGAATATGATCTCGGCTCATGGGAGCATACCTTCTTGCAATACGTTCCATCTTAAAAATCTTTAAAGCTACTGATCTTACTGCAGTGGAGTCACCATGAAGGATTTTATTTTCTATATCTTTCAGTGAATGGAGTCACCAGGTGAATGTTTTCAGCCTTTATATGCATCTGATTGTTGTTCACCATCAACAATCAAATCTAAACTTTGTCAATATTTTACCGAGGAGGATATTATTTATTTTTCAAATAAATTAGTTCCCCAGTATGGTCGCCAGAGATGTTAGCACCCGAATTGAACCCCAGGCTGAAAAGGCAAATCAGGGTAACAACTAAACCACGCTCAGCCTTGTAGCTAGCCCTACAAGGATAGGAGAGGGCTCTCTCCGTAGAATAGATATTCAATAACACACTAATAAACTGATTTTAGGCTAGATATATGACTGTGGAAGGGGTTTTGATAAACGACTGAAATTTTCAGGGATGTATGGGACACAAGGACAGCATGAACTGAGGAATTAAATCAGGATATAGGGTATTTCATGGGGCAAGATAGGCAGGAGACTTAGCAATCTAGTTTGAGATAAGATGGAGTGGAAGGACTGCTGAGAGGTTGAAAAGGGCATAATAAATGGATCCTTGTCAAATAGAAGAAAATACACAGAGTATGAATGATTCCCCAAGGCAGAGCATATAAAATGTATTCTACCTTTATAACTTGAAAACATTCAACTGGAAATGTTTATGAATGAATGTTGCAACATAACAATGTACATATGAAACACAAAGAAGAGACATATGCTAAAACTCATACCACATGAATCCCACAAATCAGAGCTGCATCACTTTATTAATTCCCTGCCAAACTGTACAACGGAGCGCAGAGCTCGCTGCCACACTATTCCCCTCTTTTGAGTTTTTAGACCTCAGATTTTCCAGCCTTTACAAAATGATTAGTGTTTATAATAAATAGATAGATTTTCATGAATACAAATTGACGAGGAGAGGAGAAATCACAACTGAAGATGGAAGGCCAAAAGCCAACAATCTCTCGGTAAAGGGAGAGCAGTGTTACTTTGTTCCACTTGAAATTCACTGATAACCAAATGGGAAGGCGAAAACCTGTAGTGTGGATCCCTTTGCATCATAACTGAAGATGTGACTGTTACAATTTTATTTCTCATCCCCTGACGTTTCAACTTCCTTTAGTTCTTCATTCTCTGGTCTTTAATAGAATGCTGATAAAATGAATTTATGCTTTTTCGTGAAGGGAAAAATGCGTTTAAATGGGAAAAGGGAAGGGAAAAGGAGGCGGGACCCATATGGAAATCCCAATCAAAATTCAGGCGGAAGAGGGGTATATAATATATAGTGGAGAAATATATATATGAAATAATGGTGAAATCACAATCAAAATTGGGGCGGAGTGACATATCACATATGTGAAGGGCCGATGCGATTAGCCCGATTGAGTTTGAGCCTTTGGATAAGTGGGGAGGAATCAACGGTGGAGATATCGATCCGAATTTTCAATCGGCGGGTTTAAATTGGAGGGGGAATTGTGATTGCACGATTATACATGGGCCATCCGATCGGCAGGGAAGATCGACGGTTGTGGGTTAATCGGGGGCGAGCCATCGGCGGGATTCAATCGGAGGTGGGATTTAAAACAATGCGATTGGAATGTTCCGATTGGCGGAGGACCATTGGATTAGATGATGAGATCGACAGCTCTGGTGTAATCGGGAGTATGTCAATTGGAGGGTGTCAATCGGAGGGGGATTTATGGAAGCTCTGATTGCGATGGTGCGATTGGATGTGGGCCGTCCAATTGGAATGGGAGATCAACGACTGAGGGATAATCGGAGGAGCGGATCGGGAGATCGGAGGAGAACTTGTGATCAATGCTCAAGCCGAGGAGGATCACAATAGAGGTAAGATCGCAACAATAATCGAAAGCAGACCGTAGGATTGGGCAAGATTGCGATTGCGATGATCGAGTTCCGGGTGATCAATCGCATCGCAAGTAAGCCCAGGATGAACGACGTGAGCCTACATAGATGGCGAGACTAAAGGTATTTAGTATCATATTTATAAATAAAACTTTAAACTTTATATTATAAATTTTTGACTATATGCATGGTGGGGAAGTGGTTTATACGGCGGGGACTTTATATATAATGGAAACTTTGATTTTATAATAAAGTTTCAAGGGTAATGGTGGGGAAGTGGTTTTGGGATCGGATATATGTATTAATGTGATTTTCTCCATTGGAAAGGGGAAAAAGGGATTTTATAAAGGAATATTAAACTTTAATAATACAAATTTTAAAAGGGAAGGATGGGAAATAGGGGATATATGAGGATATAGGGACTTTTACTTCACTTAAGCATAAATTTCAATCCAGAAGTCAGTTTTGAGAGTGTACTATACCGTTGGAAAGCTCTTTCCGGGCTCTTTCTGATGGATCTGCCTTGAAGATGATCTGGCACTGAACATGCTATGGAAAACTTCTCTGAAAGGTAGGGACATCACTTTGTGGAGATAACAGCTTCTGAATTGTGACTGAAAGGTAAAGTATTATATTTTCACCTCAAAACATGGTTTTGAGGTGAAAATTACATCAAACTGAATGAATGATATCTCTAATCTTCCGGGTGCTATAATTTTAATCTTATTGACTTCCTCATGACCTTGCTGATATTTATTGATACTTGACTCATTAATTTGAACATGGTGAGACCTTAGAGACTAATGAGACCCAGTGGACCCTCTATCCTATGATCTCTCATCGAACATTTCTTGAATGGAAAGTGACGATGATCAAGACCATAGGGGAGGAAAATTAGCAAGTACCTCATGAGGGGAAAACCGATAAAATTACGTGGCCATCGTTTAATCCATGATCGATGTACGTGGGAAATTCAATGGTATGACCCTATGCAAATGCAAAAGAGAAATTTTGATCACTGATGGCAGTATGACTAGACTGACACTAACATGGTGATTACTCCAACACCCCCCCTCAAACGCATCTCAGGGAATCAATAGCCCCTCTCAAATGTAGCTTAGGGGAATCGAGCCTGGGTCCAGGATCAGGGAAAATTTTAGGGTCGAATTTTAGCCCAAAAGAAAATTTTAAGGGATTTTCAATTTTAATAGGGCGAATTTTTTATATAAAACCCATTTTCTATAGTTTAATAAAGTTAGCCCAATAAATATTTTAAAAATAATTAATTATTAAATATTAGCCCACCCAAAAAAGGGCGCATAAAACTAGAAAAATGAAATTCGCCCCGATTTTTTTTGGTTGGAGCAGATTTCCATGGCATTCGCCTGGATTTACAGGGTCGAAAGGAGGGGTCAGAGTTATTTTCCCCATTTTTTGAATAGTTAGGAGTGGTGGTTGGACACCAATCTTCTTGTTGGCTGAGCGAGGCCGACCCTCTCTGGTCCGTTCGGTGTTAGGGCCCTCCCATAGTTCGTATATAGTAGAGATACACTTCAAAAGATATGGTATTGGTGTTGTGGGAGATAACACTCGCCACAGCCTACGCGCTCGACCTCAAGCGCATGTACAAGCTCGCTCTCAGACTCCAACGCCGACTAATAACAGAGGGGCACCCCGCTTTTCGCCAGTTTTTTCAATGGTATGCACCTTCCTTCCCTTTCTTGAATAAATAATCCATCAAAATATTTGTGATAGCTATGCATCATAAGCCTTCTTGAATTAGCCTTCGTTGTCATCCTCAATGCTCAGGGTAAAGAATTTTGCATCACAAATTTGCAGTCATAGTCTGCCCAATATATGTCTAATTGTTGTAGGAAGTGAAATATACATATCACAGAATGATGAAAAGCCGCCATGAGGGTAGACTATACTGGGTTTGTTCAAATGTATTTGGTTGTCAAGGTGGAGATCCCATTTCCATTAATCCAGGCCGGCATAACCAATGTAGCAATCAATGCTCAGGGTAAAGAATTTCGCATCACAAATTTGCAATCATAGTCTACCCTATGTATGTCTAATTGCTGTAGGAAATGAAATATACATATCAGAGAATGATGAAAAGATGCCATGAGGGTAGACTATACTATGTTTGTTCAAATGTATTTCGTTGTCAAGGTGGAGATCCCATTGCCATTAATCCAGGCTGGCATAACCAATGTAGTAATCAAACAGAAGAGGTGACCGGGATCCTTGTGGGATTTTGCTGAAACTCAGCCAGTCATTACCAGCCATAAATTCCACGAAATTGTGGGCATAGTGGCAGTAAATCTGGTGTCAATATTGCAGTATAAAACTCCTACCATTTAGCTGTTAAACCTGGTGTCATTATTGCAGTTTAAAACTCATGCCATTTAGCTGTTATCTTTGCAAACTTAATTTAAACTGCCTAAATTGACATTAATTTGACATTTTACAGTGGGATTTATGATTTTCGATGCTCCTATGTAGTGATCCAAAAGCATATTAGCAGATCGAAGGACTCGTGAACATGGAGGGATTCAATATGGGCCATCGAGAAAACCAAAATGACCAGTAGCATCTGCAAAAATGTATTATCATAGATTCTGACCAGGTAAGAAAATTTCTTACTGAATAAATTCTAATACACCATCTTCAATCATCAATCTCAAATGATACAATCAATTTTCCTTAACGCCAAAATCTCTGCATCAATGAAAACACCAACAGAAACGCACCACGTAGCCAATTGCTTATGATGCATGCATGGTCTCAATCCCCCGTAACCCCCTATATAGGAGTCAAGCTTGTCACTGCATTTCCTCACAATACCCACATGGGTATGCCCGGCAAAGATGCCTCATATCTGCTCTTAGACTCATTCACTAGAAGCCCTTTGGAATTTATAGATGGAACAGAGATTACCCACTGGAGAACTTCATGTATATCGTCTTTAGGTACATCATATCTTGCAAGACAAGATGCCCATGTTCTTGCCATGGTGGGTGCTGGTCAGCTTGCCCCTTATTTAATAAGGGCGCATCTCTCTGTGAGACCCAGCTTGAAAAGAGTCATAATATGGAATAGAACCCCTTCCAAAGCCCAAGCCCTAGTTGAAAAAGTCAGAGTGGGGTTGGGTTCTATTGAGATTGTATGTGGGGGAGATGATTTGGATGCCATTATTGGGTCTGCAGATGTAATAAGTTGTGCCACAAGTTCAGAGTCTCCACTAATCCATGGTGCCTTTTTTAAGCCTGGGACTCACTTGGATCTTGTGGGATCCTTTGCTCCATCGATGAGGGAATGTGATGATGAAGCTCTTGCAAGGGCTAGAGTCTTTGTAGACTGTGAGGCCGCATTGAAAGAGGCTGGCGAATTAATTGGGGCTTTTTGCAGAGCATTGCTTCGGCCCGAGGATGTTGTGGGTACTGTAGCAGAGCTAGCAAGGGGTAGTAAGGGTGGGAGGAGTCGGGCAGAGGAGATTACGGTATTCAAGTCTGTAGGTTCTACAATTGCGGATCTTTTTACTGCCCAGCTTATATATGAAAAACATCTTCAAAGAAGTTGTCAGTGAATCCCTGCAAAATTTCATGTATGCTAGTAGGATGTGCACATGTTTAAATGGCCAGTGTGGACCTCATAAACTACAGTGAGAACATGGTGCGTAATAACTATCCAGTTGCAGGTTAAATTCTGAGCTTCACAAGTTCAAAGTTAAAATCAAAATGTCAAATGTGGGAAGTGGTTTCAACTTTCAAGACAGAATAAACTCTAAAGCATGCCACCGTTTGCTGGAATATCAGATGTTTTCTGCAATCGTTGGCATGCATGATAAAATTCTTACCTCTAGAGCTGCAGCCCGTCCCCAAGATGACAATTCTAGACAGGTATATTGGGACCTTAATAAACATTTGGAGATGATATGATCTTAATGTAGCTATATATATCTTAGCGATGGGGACGTAGCTGCAGCAAGCGGCTAATGGAGCAATGATTACCAAGACCCTGGGATAGTAGTACAAGACCTTTGGTTTCTATATTTTCCTGCTTGTATTGCCAATTGGCTTTAACGTCTTGTGAAACAATGCAGTTATAGTAGTTGGACTTTAATGTTTTTAAACTTAATAAAATCTTGGCATTTCCTCGCTGATTTCCATTCATATATTTCATTCTTTCTTTCTATCCATATGTAAATGGAATTTTGTCAGGCCTAATGTCACTGATTGAATGTTATTTACCTTGAGGCTTATATATGGAATTCAAATTTTGGTATAAAGTCATGTTGTCATATTTTATCTAAGCATCAATTGCATTTTATTCTTGATAATTAGATAGATTTCAGTCCATCTGTATATGTTTGATGGGTTTTCCACTTACTCAAAATTGGTTAAATTTACCTTGTGACTGCGTCAGAGTTGTACAGTGACAACGAACAAGCACACACTGCCACCACGACTAGGAATTTGCAACAAGACAATGCTATATGGGCCGTGTCAAATAGTTATGCTATCTAAGCATCCATTGCATTTTCTTCTTGATAATTAGATAGATCTCAATCCTTGTATATATGTTTGATGGGTTTTTGCACTTGTGAAAAATTTGGTAAGTTGCCCTATAATTATTGTGTCAGAGTTACAAAAAAACAATGACCAAACATGCACTACCACTGCAACTTGGAATCTGTGACAAGACAAAGCCATATGCAACCATGTCAAATTGCTTACAACCGTCTGATCATGTAAAGAGTTTTGAACAGTATAAATGAAATTTCAGCTATGTACTTAGTGAGAAGATTATGATGGAAAACATAATGAAATGTTGTTGAAACTCTTGCATGGCATGTCTCTGGTTGTTTATTTTGTCATCATCATGCATTTTTCTTTATCATATTAATGAAGTTGTTAGATGGTCATAGATGCTCCCATATTATTAGTGTATTTTGTTATTTTTTTCCAAGGAAAACCTTGCAGGATCCCCTCCTCTTCCCTGAAGTATCTTGATGGAGGTTCAATCATCTATTAGCCACAATAGAAGCTAGTAATCCTGAGGGGCTCAATTGAATTTTAATGTGCCCTATGGCCTTTCTATTTGCAAGATGCCTTGGGTGCATGGGTGGATGGTTCAACCGATTGAGATAAATTTTAGGGCTTGTGTCCTTTATTAAGGTATGAAAATTTTTGGTGTGATGAATGTCATGGCTTTTTTTTCACTAATTCTAGGACATTTCCTTTGTAAGTCAGCTGGAAAGGTGTCACAACCCCCTTTGCTGCCTTGGGGCTCCAAAGTTAATGGGTAAAATGTCGGTAGTCAACAGTGTACTAGACCTCACATGTTAGTGATTCAAGGGCCAAATTATAAGCCAACAATATACCCTGGATAGATTGAATAATTTTTTAGGCTACTTCAGTCTAGAATTTTTCCTTCTGCATAAATTCAGGTTGAAGCTCTTTTGAATTGGCTATATTCAGTTGTCGAGGACAGTGAGTTCAACCAGTACATAGTTGCAATATTAACAAATTATTTGTTTCTTAAATACGGACTAGTCCATTTCAATAGATGTTGTATGATCAACCACAGGAAAGAGTTTGTCAGAGATGGAGACAAGATAATTAAATGATGCAGTCTCATTCAATACTATGTGGATTGAACAAGCCCATAGTTGATGACTTACAAACAAATAGAATGGAAGGTAAATAAATCACACAGCGAGGTATGAAAGTTAATATATTTGGCTGGAGCAAATGTAAATTTATTAATTTCCTTTTTTCAGATTAAATATATGATGGAATACTCCAAATACATAGGTTATACAATTTTAGAATATTATACATAGTCCTAGCTTTTACAAAATCAGAGAAAGGGAGATGAAGTTTGGGCAAAAGGACATTAATCTATTCTTAACAGGGTGAAAATCTGCAAGTAGGCAGCCACTGCATTTCATTCCTTTAGCCAATTTATTGCCTAAAGTTCTAAAAGTGACGAAACAAAAATAGACTCCACAAAGAATTATCATTTGGCTTCAGTGCATTTTGAGGACAAAATGCACTGGATAATCGTTAGCAATGATTTACATGTCTTGTTTATTCGAGGGGAACCTACTTGAAGATTGTTATAAGAGTAACATATTGAATTAGAGCAAGAAATGTTGTGCTAGTAACATTAGTAGTGATTTACATATTTTTGCCTATGTTTATGTTCACAAAGTTAATGTTTATTAGTAAAAGTTAAAATAGATTGAAAACTATTGTGAGTATTAAAGAAAATTATTCAATCAAATATAATTTATGTCTATTTCTTGCTGCACTGGATCAACGTTCCAGCAGTCCAACTACTGTTTTCATTTTGTATCCTGTCTACCCACAAGAATAACATCCATGGACAGAGTCTCTGATTCAATACTATGCTTCAAGATTCAATACAAGCATACTTGTTCTGAAAAGAAAATTCTAATCATTTGTAAGTGTATTTATTTATAGCTTTCCCCTTAGAGCCTTACTCCCATAATTGTATCCAGTTTGAGACTACAAGATTTCTTACAAGTTGGTTAGAAAAATAAGAGCCTACGGTTCACATTCATAGGATCTCATCTCTGCAAGTTCAGAAAAATACTTTCATAGGAGCATGTGTTGGACAGCATGTATATATGTTGCAGAAAATCTCGAGTGGGTCCAAATTCAGGGAAAGTTAGGATACCCCCTAATTTTAGGGGACATGAGACACAGGTTCCAATAGGGAATCAAATATAAAAGCCGAAAACAATGAAATTAAATCGTAAATATATCAGTTACAAACATACCTACCCAATGAATATTTTGTCATATGGATACTGTTAGATAATTGATTATACTAGTAAATATCCAACTTTATTGCTAACAACACTTGTGCCTACTTAGCTTCAAGTTTTGTGATGCAAGGCTACAAGTTTCAAATTCCATGATGTGAGAATATAGGGCACTTAAGAGATTATCTTGAATGTCAAACAACTAAGTGTTGAAAACTTATCCCCTGAGAAAATCCTTTTATAGAGGAAAAAACCAATTCTTTGTTAAATTTATGAGCTTACCCTAATACAAATGTTTTTTTGTGCAGTTTTTACACTTTCTTGATCGCTTTTTTTGAATGATTGGACAATCAACTCACAACATAGTCTTGGAGAGCAAAATCTCACTTGTGACATGAATAAATAACCCATGAGCATAGATAGATTTTCTATGAGTGGGTGTGGTATGTTATTTATGAATTCTGGAAAGGAATGCAATTAATTTATTTAGTGTTCATAATCAATGGAATTGAAAGCACAAGTGGAATAAATAGAACCTTTTTTTGGTAGATAAAAACATCAAAATTCATATTCTACCGTGAAAAAAAAACTGTACAAATATGAGCGACATGCTACCAGAAGATGTACATGAACAAATTACAATAAAATTTGTACAAATATGAGAGATATGCTACGAGAAGATGTACATAAAAAAATTACAATTTTACTCCTATCTACCTAGACACAAGGTTTGACATTCATTTTAGTAACCTTTTCTCTGAGCCAAGTTTTACAATAAAAACTTTATTGAGATAAGGCTAGTTTTTGTGACACACGGAATTTTATGATTTATACATATATACATTGTGTTTTTGCATCAATTTGTTGTAGGCTTGAAGGAAAGGTAGGTTTCCATGTTTTCCCCTTTCCTTTCGGGTTTCTTTGCATTCAGCGAAGGGTCTATTGTTGATGGAGGTTATGGTAACTATCGTTTTTTGTCCAAGTTGGAAGGAGTCATTGTTTCCCCTTTCTAAATACAGATTTTTTGATTCAGGATATCATTTCATTCAACCTGATGAGTTTTCAATTGTGACCACCTACAAAGAAAGGGAAGAAATTGAGTCCATATCCACATCACTACTGCTGGGGGGAGGGTTGGGCACCTTGGTGTTGCAATGCTTGATTGTATGGGCACTGCATTTGGAGATTTTTTAAGTTTTTTATATTATGGTCATGATTCTTTGGATTTCTTGTTTTTTATGTTTTTTTCTAGAGGGATTGGGGTTATTGGGCATGAATCTTTCAATCCATTGACAAGTTTTGCATTGAAAAATTGTATTCTCATAATCCAAGACCTGTGACCACTAGTAGTCTCCACTTCTATACCATGATATTATATCGATCTTGACCATTAGTAGTCTCCACTTCTATACCATGATATGATATGATATGAGATGGTAGATCATTGCTTGGTCAACCTCTGGAAATATTCTTGTAGAGGCATTGATTCCTTTTTCAACTTGGCTAGGGTCAATTTTGAGAAATCTATTGAGAAAATTTTTGATCTTTTCCGGAGTTTTGTTGCACCACAAGTAAGCAACGATATTTAGCACTGGCATTGAGGTTATGGAGATATACATGTTCGTCACTGGGTTGAACTCTAGGGACCATGGTTGGAGGAAAATACCAATGTTTGTGTCAAAATTTTTAAACTAGTATAACATATCAGTTAATCATTAAAGAAAAAGATGAGAGGGGTTTAAATTTTCAAAACTCTTTACAATATGTTGTACAAAATTATGTTTTCTTGGAAAACATATACATATATGTGTCATCTATTGAGGTGACAAATTTTCTTAGATGCTCAAAAATAGTGGGAGTCCAATAAGAGTATTTGAATCTTATTTTTGATGGTGGAAATGGATTCGCCATGGTGCTATTTGTACTGGCGATTCGCCATGATTTTAGAAGATAATATAATCTCCTGAGAGATTCACCAAAAAATTATATATAAATATTATATTATTTATAAAATCGCCTTCCATTTTTCCTGTATCATGGGGATTCGCCTATTTACTATATATATAAATTTAGGGGGGTTCTTAAAATTTTCCCTGTCCAGGATTAGATACCATGAGCTGCGTTTGATAGGGGCTATTGATTCCCCGAGTTGCATTTGAGGGGGGGTGTTGGAGTAATTACCGCACCTCTATGGAATCCATAATTTCCATCCTTAGGATCCTAGATACCGGTTTTGAAGTTTACCAACACTTGTGAGTTTTGGTGTAATGACAAACCTCGACATGGGGGGTGTACGTGCATTTTCCTGCACAAAACACACAAAAACGAGCAAAAAAAATGAAATGCAAAGCCTTACGACAGAATGTTAGATTCTCAGTTAGCCTTACCAGCAACTATCACTTTTTTGCTATTTCTGATTTCCCGAGATTGCACAAAGACGCGGGGAAAGAGCATACGTAGAAAAAAAAACCCTTTTTCCTGTTTCTAATTAGCCGAGATCGCACGGAGCACACAGAAAAGAGCATACACAGAGAAGAGGGTATAGATCCGGTAAATAAATAAAACCTTAAAACAGAAAAAAAACCAAAATAAGTAGAACTATTAACAAATATAACTGCAAAGTAGATGCTTTATACCTCCATATCTAAACTAACATAACTTGGGCAGCCAGAAACCTTTTTTCATGAAACGAAAGGTGTTCCTCACCGTAACAGATGCTCTGGACACAACCAAGCTATTCTACAAGCCCAAAAATGTTCAAAAATAGTAGATATACAAAATGGAATTCACATGCAGTCAAACTGGCTTCGAATTTTGATCAACAATGGACGCAGCCCTCAAAATAGCTCTGATACCATGTAGGAATTTACACGGTAAGTTCCGTAGATAAAGAACCAAAGGTCACCGCTCACAAACAGATCACAAATCAGTACACCAGTATAATCACGTGGTTAAAACCATCAAAGAGGGAAACAGTCCACGCCCTGAGCCAAAGTGGCCACTTCAAGGAATATATTAATATAAAAGAAAATTTATATATGTTTCTCTCATAAACGGTTACTGGACAAATAACCTTCCATGGTCTTTAAATAGAGATCATGGACCAATCGGGTGTTAAGCCATGGATCAAGTGCCATTAATACTGAGGTGAGAGATAACTATCGGATCACTACAAATCGTGACCGTTAGATTATAAGTTACAAATGTACATGGTAAAGAACCACACTTTAACTAACTCTACACTTGACTAGTTATTCTTAACTATTTCCTATGTGTTGGAATATCCTAACAGCATATTCTAATCATGTTTCTAGAACTGATATAAATTTTTCAAAACACCCGTTTTCTATAGATGGAGAGAGGTCTTATCGTGAGGATTTCCTCTATAATTTGGAGTACATAACCTAGGCTTGTTTGGTATTATAGATACATACCACAATATTTCTAGGTAAAGAGCACAAAAAATGTAAATGGGTCTTTATGTAGATATATAGTATGGAGTGCTCAAACAAATATTGGTTAGAAATGATCTATATTTGTGTTTGAAAACTAATGAAATTTTAAAAGGAGCCAAGTTATGTTGGAGTTGTGTTAAATTTTAAATCAAAGATACTTGGGAAGGACAACCACATATTTTTAGTAAATTCTTTGAGAAATTTGAGACTTGAGGATGCACAATGGATTTTGTCAGTATTACTTATCCAATATGAACATCTTTTATCTAGATGATCCAGGAAAATTCAAGGTATTGGATGTGATATCATCATTGCATAAAATTAAAAATTTCCCAAATTTTGATCTCTACACCGTACAATGAAAAAAATATATCAATTTTGCTTGATCAAAATTGTAGACGAGGAAATGGAAAAAATATTTTGCCCAGAAACAATTATCCTCATTACAGAACATAAAATGGAAAATATTTTTTTGCAAAAATAAATTACATGAAACTCGAAATAAATTTTTCTTTAGAAATACTGATGCTAATTGCAAACCATAAAATATTTTTTTCCTGAAAATAATGATGTGATGTGCAGACCATAAAATGGTTTTTTCTTTTTTTGCAAAATAATGTATATGAGTTTGAAAAAAAACTTTTGCCGAGGGTTTGGAAATAATATATAGCTTTGTGGTGATCTTAAATATTATTAATTCATAATATTTCAAAAAAAAAAAGTGTAAATGTTGTGATTTAAAAACATATGTTTTTATAGAATTGGAGATATTATTAATTCATAATATTTAAAAATAAATAAAAAATTGGTAAATTTTTCTATAAAAGAAAAAAGGGAAATATTACTATTTTTTTTACAAATAACTAATAAATGTTATTGTTTTTTCAAAATTACTATTTATTTATTTTTTTATAGTTTTTGGGGCATGGTTATTAATGTTAAATGGTCCAAATTTTTTAAGTTATATTTTGCTACTATTTTTTTGGGTAATTTTTTTCGGGCATGGATATTAATGTCAATGGACCAACATTTTCAATTTATGTTTTTTCACTAATATCAAGATTTACATTGCATTAATAATGTTTTTGATATTATAATTCATATGGGTAAGGTAGGTAAATGATATTAATAAAATATTTTGCGAATAATCAAATTGATAATAAAATATTTCACACATACCTAAATTAAACAATCTAAAATTATTTATAGCATGTACCTATTTTTAAATTTTAAGGATTTTGATTGGTTTACATAGTATGATATGGAAATTATGTTAAAATTTCATGGGAAGTTTTAGGTTAAAATTTCCTCAAATGCAAGTGAGGGGAGACTTTCAGATTGCAATCAACATGTTGGAAAACTCATAAACGTGTCCTCCCTCAACAGAGTAATAAAGAGTTGGCAGTTGGAACTAATAGATGAGAATATTCACTCTAGGCTCTCCTACTTTGCATATGTAGTATTAGAGCATGTATACCGTGAAGGTAACAAGGAAGTGGACAAACTCACCAATTGTGGAAGTGAACATCAAGGTTAGGAACTCTGCTAGGATTGGCCCCCACATTCACAAAATGGCCACCTTGCAGTATTCCGAAGAATTGTGGCATCGGAAGAGGCTTCGCCGATGCGGGTGATGAGCCAAGAACACAAGGTAATGCATGGGAAATTATGAGCACCACCTAGTTGATGGTAAGAGGATCGACCTCCCCATCCTCTCACAACTTATTTTATAAGGGAGGCATTAAGGCACTCTATATGAAGTCTCCATCAACCTCGAATCGAGTGGTAGGATCTGATCGAGGATGGTTTATGGAGGGTGGTGTGTGTCTCTAGGTATGGTATTGGTTCGGTGAGTGCAATTGGAATTTTGTGATTGGGAGGAGGAACAATCAAGGGCACCTAATTTGAGAAATTTGGTGAATATATCGTTGGCATCCCCTACGTCTAGGTTTAATTAAAATTAACACACTTATCACATACATGCACACCGTAAGCGAAAAGCACATGGTTTACACAGCTAGGAAAAGACATACACATTGTAATCAATTTATCCCGCACCTCCCTGCCCTTGTTCTTAAAACATTGTAATCAATTGGTACTGCACTTCCCTGCCCTTGTTTGTCTCTCTTCCTTTTCTGATCTGTGTCTATTTTCCATTATTACACCCCCAACGCGTTTATCCTGAAGACTCCAAGGCCTTCATCCTCAGTTTCCGTTTGGAAGACTTACTCCACCACGTAGGGTCAGAGTTAGTCCTCCACCAAGTCCCCATTCCAACTCTGATTCTAGTTCATTGGGTTCCCCTTCTAGTTCTATCTCGGTTATCCTCCACCTTTCACCTTCACTATGTCTGGTTCAGGATCTAATGATGGTGGCAGCCTCAGCCCTAATCCTGGGATTGTTACTAGTGATGCCACAACATGACCTATTCCGGATGCTCCCTTGCTTCCTTATATGGCAGGCCTAAGCCTTCTCGATTTTAGCCAGCTGATCAATGACCTCATACACCATGATCGTGGTTGGCCTGTTATGCCAACCAAGATCCCTTTAGACATCCCCAATTTTGAAGGAATTGGTAGATATGATGCTACCAACCATGTTCATTCTTTCCACATGTGGTGTTCATCTAACTCCATCATTGATGACTCTGTCTGACTTCGGTTATTCCAACGTACGCTTACTGGAAAAGCTTCTAAGTGGTATGTCGACCTGGCCTCCTCCTCTCATACTAATTTTGCAACCGTTGGGAGGGATTTTCTGTCTTACTTCTAGCTCCCCCTTTGTTATGACACCAGTACTGAAATATTGAACTCTTTTTGTCAATCATCTGCAACCTGCCTTTTTGATCATGTTCAAGAATGGAGGAGAAGAAAGATCCTATGGCGAGCCCATACCTTCAAAGACCGTGTATACATGGACTAGATTCTCAGATCCCTTTTTCCTGCTATTGGAAAAGATGTCGCATCTCACTTTCCTCAGATTGAGGAAGCTTCTCTCCAGATTGCGTTAAAATATGACTTGATCTACGCAAAGTATGGCTATGTTCATATTGTCCTACCTGATCTCCCTAGACCTGGTGGTGCTAACGCATTGAGGGAATCCCATGATGCTGATGGTATCGTTGGATCCCTTTAGCATTTGTATACTCATCCTCCCATGGGTTATGGTTTTCCTCAAAGAGGGGCTAACTCCTCCAACACTTTTCCCCCTCCTGGTAGCATGTATCCAGGATACGACATGCCTCCTTTTTCCTAACCTATTCACCCAATGTTTCTCAACCTCTCTATTATCTGTATCTATAGCCTGGTGCTCCAATTTCTCTAGAATTAGCACCTCAGCCTCCCTTGCCTTCTCAAGCTTTGGAATAGTAACCACCCCCCCTCAGGGTTAGGTGTATGCATAGCAGAGTGCGACTAATCCTCCTGCTTCCAAAAACAAAATGAAAGGAAACCAAAATCAATCTGCGCAAGGTAATCTGGGAAACAATCCCCAAGGGAATACACCTAACACTGCCAACAAAAAATAGGGCACTTAGCCCAAGTTGGAAAAGCCTATTTGCACGAATAAGCCTTCTTATTGTTGTAGTTTCTATCGTCACTATACCCATCATTGTCCTCTTTTACCTCATATGCATCATATGTGGGAAGCTCAAGCAACATCCCGTGGATAGCAAGCCTCTCTTTCAATTCCTCCCAATGTTGCCTCTCCTTGGTCGTGTTTACCAATCCTTTCCCTCAGCAAGGATATATGGGTGCCCAACCCTCTAAAAGTCAAGCGGGCACTAAACCTCCTCTATCTGGTACCTCTGGTTACCAAATACTCATGATGAGTTGTAACCAACCTAGTATCATTGACCACAACCTTCAAACTCAGTCTAGTCAGTACAATAAGCCCCCCGCTACGTCTGCCACTGATCCCCCATATTTAGGTCCCATAGAGCCTCTTTCGACACCCAATGGTCCTTTACAGATCCCTCAGCCTAAGACAACGGTTCATACCAATATCCCCAAGGGGACATTATGCCTAAATGTTGCTTTTGGTAAAGCTGCCCACTCCTATAGTATAGTAGATGACTTGGTGCAATCGCCTACCGCCATGTCAACTCTGGAATTCCTCCAGTCGTACCCTTCCTGCATCCATCACCTTCCAAACACATGTCAAGATCCGGAATGCCAACGTCTCCCATTGTAGAATTAATAAGGGGGCAACCACCTACGTGATGTCCGATTCTGTTTGGAAGGAGCTTGAATCACCCGAGTTCGACCCTTCCACTATCATAGATTGAGGATGGGGAGTAAGAAAATAGAGCTATGGATACTCCTAAGAAGACTCAAATCCATGAGTATTATTAGATCTCTACCAACAAATGTCAGTGTCTAAGGAATGAACAGAAAGAGAGTGATTTTTTGGTTTACAGTTGTATTGGGAATTTTCAATTCAGGGGACCAAGATAGTTGGCTATTGAGATTATTTCATTCTCAACCAAAAAAAGTATGTGAGATGGAACTATTATCAAGGCATCAAATTATTTGAAAATTATGAAGCTACATTGCAAGGAATTAAATTTTCCTCCCTCGATAAAGAGCAAGAAATATTAGTCAATTTTAATAATTTAATCTTTATGGTTTTACAATTATATTAGGCATTGTAATTCAGCGGCCTAGGTTGGTTGGCCCCTGATATTATTTAATTATTAGCAACTAAATCATGTGAAATGGAATTGTCAGCAAGGCATAGAAAACACAAAATGTTATTTTTGATAATATCTTCACAATTGGCTTGCTAAATTAAGGATGCACGATAATTCGACGACTAAATTTTTACTACCTTGCACCCATATTTCTGTGGAAGGATTGGGCTTTTTTTCTCTTTTCCTCACTAGATCTTGTAAATTAAAGATGTAAAACATTGAAATATGTAAACTATAATAATTTTTTAGGAATATTTCTGTGAATAAATAATTCCAATATAGGGTGTGTTATATTTCAATAAATTATTCTTGCAGTTCTTGCTATTTGTTTGTTAGTGATTGCTACTTACATCATCTTTCTATCTGATCTCTGGCCCCGTTCTAGGCAGTTTAATGGAAAATCAGCTGAAAATTTTTTATATTCTTATTTTATTTTAACTTTGGATCAATGTTAAGGTGTATGATTGTAATAAACTTTTACTTCTAGTTAAGTAATTTCATTTACACTGCTAAGAGCTCAGCTCTCTAGATCAACCAACCAATCACTCCCCATATTAAAGCACACAAATTGTTTTAATCTTCTATGGAACAATGTTGTCTAGGAATTAAAGAAGTGAAATAAATACCCCTATTTCAAGTTAATTTTTTCCCCATTCTCTTATTACTCATGGATGAGCATTTACTATGATATAAAGTGACAGAGAAAATATGATTAAGTTCCCAAGATGTCTAAATACTCTCTTCTTTTAGCTTTTTTATGGGAAAAAATGCTTCCTTTTCATCTATGAGATATTTGTCATGTATAAATAGGGCATTTTTTACAAGAAAATCCTACATTTTCTTCCATCAAATGAAGAGGGACCATGGGAAGTAATAATATAAAGGTAGCTCGATTCTCCATGTTTCTAGCATATAGCAGCTATGCTTTAAACAAATTGAGCACTTCTAGATGAGTAAGTGCGAGCCCATCATCTAGGTAAGTCTACTTTTTCTTGAAGTTATGTTACTAGAAGACACAAAGTGAAGGAAAAACCTATAATCTAACTTCATTTAAAATTTTCTAATCTTCATTCAGGGTGATCTGTTCCAAGTGAAACTTTTCTTAACATATAATTAACATACCCTGCATAGTCCCTAACTATTTTTTTAATGGGATATATCTCCCTATCTTTTTCTTCAATATAATTCGATTTACAACTATTTAAATAGCTATAAAATGAAATTTTCTTCCCCATGACATTTAGGCTATATTCGTGTTCTACAAAAATTTCATCCTCTAGGAATTTTGACTTTAGAGAGACCTTGTATCCCCCTATGCAAGTGATCTTTGAATACCTAAAGAACCTTTCAGAATAACTTTCTACAAAGGAATTGAAAAACACTTTTTGGATGGGATTTTCATGCCATTTAGGAATTTACAAATTTCTGGGCATACATCATTCCTTGAAGATAAATTAACTGTCCAATATGAGCCCAATTATTTGAAAAAATTCATCATCTTGTCTGAGAATTGGACTGAGTTGATAAATAGGATAAGTGGTTTTCATTGTAATGATATGGAGGACTAGGTCACTAAAATTATGAAGAATTTATAACGACCTTGATCAGTGAAAACAAAGCCTCTTTTCTCACAACAATCCATAAATTCTAAGAACAAAGTCGATTATGAAATATAGACGTTAGATAATTCACGTTGTCTACAAAGGAATTTAAAAACACGTTTTGGATGGGTTTTTGATACCATTTAGGAATTTAGAATTTCTGTCTTACCTCATTCTTTGAAGATAATTTAGCTATCCAATATGTGCCCAATTATTTGAAAAAATTCCTCATCCTAGATGAGAATTGCATTCACTTTAAATATAGGATAAGTGGTTTTCACTGTAAAGATATGGAAAACTAGATCATTGAAATTATGAAGAATGTCTAAGGACCTTGATAGTTGAAAACAAAGCTTCTTTGCTCACAACAATCCATAAATTCTGAGAAGAGTGCCATTTTTGGAATGTAAAAGTTGGAGAATTCATGTTGTCTATAGAGGAATTGATAAATTTTTGGGTATACCTCATTCTATGAATATAATTTAATTGTCCAATATAAGCCAAATTATTTGGCAAAATTCTGCATCCTGTATGAGAGTTGGATTGATTTGATATATAGGATAAGTGGTTTTCATTGCAAAGATATGGAGAACTAGGGCATTGAAATTATGAAGAATGCCTAAGGACCTTGATAAGTGAAAACATATATTCTTTGCTCACAACAATCCATAAATTCCTAGAATGGAGTCGATTTTGGAATGTAGAAGTTAGAGAATTCACATTATCTACAAAGCAATTAAAAACAATTTTTGGATGGGTTTTTAATACCATTTAGGAATTTATACATTTATGGGCATACCTCGTTCAATGAAGATAATTTAACTGTCCAATATGAGTCGAACTAATTGAAAAAATTCCTCATCCTATATGACAATTGGATTTAGATGATATATCTGGTAAGTGGATTTAATTGTAAAGATATGGATAACTAGGTCACTGAAATTATGAAGAATGTTTAAGGAACTTGATAAGTGAAAATAAAGCTTATTTTCTAACAAAAATCCATAAATTCCCAGAACAAAGTTGATTTTGGAATGTAGAAGTTGGATAATTCATGTTGTCTACAAACGAAATAAAAAATGCTTTTTGGATGAGTTTTTTTATGCCATTTAAGAACTTAGATGAAGATAATTTAACTATCCAATATAAGCCCAATTATTTCAAAAAATATCTCATCGTAAATGAGAATTGGATTGAGTTGATACATAGGATAAATGGTTTTCACTGTAAAGATATGGAGAAATAGGTCACTGAAATTATGAAAAATGTCTAAGGACCTTGATAAGTGAAGACAAAGATTCTTTTCTCACAACAATCCATCAATTCTGATAACATAGTTGATTTTCGAATGTAAAAGTTGGAGAATTCACGTTTTCTACAAAGGAATTGAAAAACACTTTTTGGATGGGTTTTTTATGCCATTTAGGAATTTAGAATTTTTTTGGAATACCTCATTCTATTAATATAATTTAATTGTCAAATATGAACCCAATTATTTCAAAAAATTCCTCATCTTGTATGTGAATTGGATTGATTTGATATATAGGATAAGTGGATTTCGCTGTAGATATATGGAGAACTAGGCCACTGAAATTATGAAGAATGTCTAAGGACCTTGATAAGTGAAAACAAAGCTTCTTTGCTCACAACAATCCATAAATTCCCATAAAAGAGTCAATTTTGGAATATATAATTTGCAGAATGCACGTTGTCTACAAAGGAATTAAAACAATTTTTGGATGGGTTTTAAATACCATTTATGAATTTAGAAATTTCTAGGAATACCTCATTCTATGAAGATAATTTAACTATCCAATATTAGCCTAATTATATTACAAAATTCCTCATCATGTATGAGAATTGGATTGAGTTGATATATAAGATAAGTGGTTTTCACTATAAAGTTATGTAGAATAGGAAATTATGGGATTCTCAGAGTAATATTATGTTTGTAGATCCCCCTTTCAGTAAATTTATTGTAAACAACTAATGTCACTTATGAAATATTAAAAATATCACCTTAAAGTTCACCTAAATGGAGAGGATCTGGGAAGTTCAACATCTGAGAGAGACCAAGGAGGATTTTGCCGTAATATTCTATTAAAAATGATAATAAGAGATATTCTACTTGTGTGTATGTAAAGCTACCTCTGTCTCACTGCAGCAATGTAATTCCCATCAACAAAATTTATTTATAAGTAGAAAGAAACACTTACAAATATTTCCTTAGTAGATATATAGTGGGACTGCATCTCTTTCCTACCATTGTGATTGTGCTTTATTACATGATGAAGTTTTTAATCTTAATCTATTAAATGTGCATCCACATTTGTCTTTTCTCTAGTGTTGGACTCACAACTTTCAATAGATTCTTTCTCAAGAAAAGCTACCACATATTTTTAGTAAATATTTTGATAAATTTGAGACTTGAGGTTGCACAATGAATGTTTTCAGTATTACTGATCCATTATCAACCTCTTTTACCTAGATGAACTGGAAAAATACAAGGCATTCGATGAGATATGGTCGAGTAAGATCTGCTCAATCTACACAACAACATCCTCAGCTTAAAATAATAGACATTTCCTCAGATATATCCAGGAATGTTGCAGATGCTGATAACCTTTATAGAAATGATATAAATTTTCCAAAACACTAGTTTTCCATATATGGACAGAGATATGATCATGAGGCTTTCCTCTATAATTTGGAGTACATAACTTAGGGGTGTTTGGCATTATAGAGACATGCCACAATATTTGTAGGTAAAGAGGAAAAAAAATGTAAATGGATGTTTGGGGTGCTGGAACAAATATTGGTTAGAAATTATTTATATTTGTGTTTGAAAACTAATGAAATTTAAAAAGGATCCAAATTTTGTTAGAGTTGTGTTAAATTTTAAATCAAACATACTTCGAAAGGATGACCACATATTTTTAGTAAATTCTCTGAGAAATTTGATACTTGAGGTTGCACAATGAATGTTGTGGGTATTACTTATCCAATATGAACCCTACTTCAGATGAACTGTGAAAATTGTGGCAATGTGATCCGATATATTTATTTAATCGTTTACATCTACACAACAAAACTTTAGATTAAAATAATAGATATCTTCATAAATATATATATATATATATATATATATATATATATATATATATATTCAGGATTATTATGTATAAAACGTGCCTTTGAAACTAATATAATTTCTTGAACACCAGCTCTTCTACAGATGACAGACAGTCATGAGGCTTTATTCTATAATTTTCAGTACATAAATTCGGATTGTTTGGTATTATGGAGAGATGCCACAATATCTCTACGTAAAGGCCACAAAAAATATAAATGGGTGTTTATGTATATATACAGTATGGAGTGCTGGAACAAATATTGGTTGTAAATTACCTATATTTGTGTTTGAAAAATAATGAAATTTTAAAAGGAGCCAACTTATATTTGAGTTGTGTTAAATTTTAAATCAAAGATACTTGGGAAGCTACCACATATTTTTAGTAATTTTTTTGAGAAAGTTGAGACTTGAGAAATCATGGCAACCATAGTTGCTTACAAAAATGATGACAAACACAACTAGAGTTGAACTAAGAGCTAATATGAGCCACATTTTCTTACAAAAATGATGATAGCCACCAAAGCATTAGTTCTTACAGAAATGATGACAATTAATATTTGTTTCTAGGCTTCCAAATATTTGAACTGCTTAAACCTTTGAACATGTAAGACAAAATTTTGTTCCTTACTATTTTTGGATTCAATATATACTGTGTTATGGCTTTATATAGTGTGATAAGATGCTCCAATTATATGAAACTCTGCTTCTGTCTAATATGATGCACAAAATCTTGTGTTTAACACATGAGAAAAAACTATTTTAAATGTATATGTTTGTTGCGTGTTTGGCTTGTGTAGTTAAGTTTATTGTTATGAAGTTTGTTTCAAACAGATTAATAGTGGTAGAGAGCTATCGTTATGAAGATATAAGTGCACGATTTGAACACCTGAACTAGCCATTGCATACCCATCTACAACTGGTCTTTTAAGACCTCAAGCACTTTTCAGAATAACTTTCAAAATTGTAGAAATTGACTTGAATGAAGCTCTTTCTTGGATTAGTAGTTTCCTTGCAGAGGCCGACAATACATCTAACTAAGAATATCAGTGCAATGTTACATACCAAATGAAATGACCTCCTAAACACAATAGTCAATAGTGGTAATGAGAGCATGTACTCAACAATCGGCCTTAATTTCTTAATCAAACTCTTTATTGGACGCTAAATATGGATGTGACATGGCATTATCTTCGCAGTTGCTTCAAAATAGTCCACACACATCATGTCTCCAAAATTATATAGATGTATAGAGACTTTTTCTTCCAGGTTGTCTTGCTCCTAGACACCAGAAAAAAATATCTCTTGGAAAAAAAAAACAATGCACATAATGAAATCACCTCTCCATCAACATAATAAATAGTGATAGAATTAACGTGTAGTAGAAAATATACCTAAAGAATTTAATCAAAATCCTTTCAATCTTGAATGTTGAACCTTAGAAGTCAGAATTTCAACTAATGGCTTGAAAATATAGACTTCATGTCTTAAAACAAAAATAGTCAGATAGATACATATATATGTATGAACTTTTCCCCCGGGTTGTCTATAGTAAAAAGGAAGAGTGTTCCATAGTGTCAAGAGTAATCTCTCTATGTAACCACAAACTGAATTTAAGATTTAGAATCCGAGGTTAAAAGGAGTTTGATTAAATTATATCTTTAAATTTTTTCTACAGGAATTTGATTTCCATGCATGGTCTCACAGATTGAATTATGTGGGGAAAAAATCTAGACAACTTAGACTCAATAACAGTCACCGGGCTAGAACGTCTCATTTCTCTAATGGATGCAACTTTCCATCTGATAAAATTATCCATGAGGTACCAAGTGGTTCAAATATACTACGAAATTAACATAGTGAGTATTCAATATGCACTAAAGTTTTATTACACTAATGGCAGCCAGGAATTAGTGGGCTAAAGCTAGAAATAAGTTTTTTAGCACACCCGATATAAACAATATTCTCAATAGTGTTGTAATCTATGATTATTAATATTGTTGTTGTAATGGCACCTAATCTCGCCCAAAATTAGATTAGCATTAACTTCACAGTTGATTTCCATATTTTCATATAGTACACAGACATCATGTCACGAAAATTATATAGATAAATAGAGACTTTTGCTTCCAGGTTGTCTTCCTCCTTGACACCTAAAAAAAATGGATTACCATTTCATTTTCTCAAATGATAATTGTGATCAACGTCCACTACACTTGTGAATTAGAATTTAAACATAATCCTATTCAACACATGAGGTACCATTTAACAACATGGAATTAGACTTGAATCTTGCTGAATACTAAAAAGAATACTTAGATTTTGATCAAAAAAATTTGGATTATCAAGTTAAGTGTCAAATGACCAAACCATCAAATCTACTAACTCAAAAAATGTGAACCTTTAAGAAATGAAAATAGGACATGATATATGTAAGATCCATAAATTTATGTTTAGTGAATATAACATCGAATTCCGGTGCTTATACTTGGTGTATCAATGCTGCAGGAATAATTTATTGCACTAAGGAGTTCAATTTAGTGGGTTATTTGTCATGGAATTTAAACATATACCATATGCTTGTCACAATGCTATTTAAATTGTGATGAATATTTCAACTTAAATTATATGTGGTGGAGGTGGCTCTTTGGATTCATTTCTAGTCTCTTTACACAAATATTTCTCATCGCAAGCTATTGTACTTGGCACATGTCAAAAATGAAGAAAAAGACATTTCAACACCTTTGGATCATATTGTATTGTATTGGAACTAGCATTTATACCATTCCAATTTATCTAAGAGTTTATTATGTAAATTGAAGTGAATATAGCAAATCAAATTCTCAGAAAATCACCATGGAAAAATACATCAAAAGAAGAAATCATAATGAAAATGAACAAATTTTTCGATGGATGGATTATTCCATTCACATTCAGTAAAACTATTCTCTTAGAGAATTTAAAATCTATCAAAAGTTTATTTTGAAAAAAAAGGAATCCATATGTAAGTCATCATGTTTAACAACTACAATATTTCGACTATAACTAATCTTACAAAAAATCTATGACCACATATGGTGGTTGAGAATACCATTAAGAGCAATGATAGACATAGTATGGCTTTGTCTCACATTCCTCGAATTTCTAATTTATGGGGATGAATGCAAATTTTGCATATGATGCTCTTCTCTCGCCTTTTACCAATATTCCAAGAGGAAATCATTATATGTGAGTAAGAAAATAGTTTTATAGAATGAACACAAATCATAAATAAAATATAAAATTATCTCTCCATTTTTCCATTGTAAATAAAAAAGAGGTCATTTTCGAAGGTTGATTCCTCTTTGAATTCAATATGTATTCTAACTTCAAAGAAATTCCAATTTTCTTCCATGGAAAATGTTTTGAAATTTGCACCATCCTTAAAAATATCAATGGATATTAGAGAAGAATGGGTGCCATCATTTTTCTCTTTCTCAATTGGCATCCAAATCCAATTTCCATTATCCTTTATTTTTCTCAAACGTAAAAATTTAAAAGAAACATAGAGTGTTTGCATTCTTAGTGAATATCTGCAGGTTACAATCATGGTTAAAAGAATTTATAGAAAGTGATATCAAACCTTGTGAAAATAAAGAAAATGGAAAATGAAAATTGTCAAACATTTCCTAAAACGAAGTGTCTCTACAGTCAACATGCATTTTAATTGCTCACCATTCACAATATGTAATCTTGTATCCCATCTAGAGTAGAATAATTTAAATAATAGAATGTTTTAGGGGATTGTGCAAACATATGTTTTCTTATTCATCCTAATTGAGTCATAATTCTTGAATACTTCAGCAAAAACAAAAAATGGGAGGTGCATACCAAAATGATCACATGCACCACCCTTCTCCCTCATACCCCATTGAATCTCAAGGACTAGTTTTGAACGTATGTAATCAATTAATGTTCGATTACAATTTGGAAAACCCCTTTCATGAAGCATGGGTAACTTGGACTATTGAATATTTCCAACTCTTCTACCACTTGGAAGAAAATAATCATACTTATAAAACCAAACCCCTTCTTCTCTCAGTGATGCGACATTCTTTCCCTCATAGTGTAACTCCCCTATTTTTGAAAGGAAAACACTTAGAATACTGGTAATATTTTCCACAATTTACCATTATTCAAAGTTAGACATACACAAACCTACGCATTAAAAACATAAACCACAGTAAGAATCCATTCAATCTAGGTAATTCATATTTTAATACTCAAATACTAAAGTATAAGAAGTCTTCAAATATCATAAAAGGAAGATCTCTTACAATTTAGTCCAATTTGAGGAATTTTTTTTTGTTGGGAAATAGACCCTTTGAGGATGTCCTTTTGCTCATACACATGAACTATGAGCACCTTTTCCACTTTTTCATCCCTTTGTCTCCTCTTAAATTCATTTACCACACCTTTCTAATGTGATCTTAAATCATCTATTCCTCTTCTTTTAGTCCAAATTCAATTCCTTTCTGGTGCCAAAGTTACCCAAGATCCAATCGACATGTGAAATGGGATCCAATTACCCATTTAGTCATTTTAATTATCGACTATAATAGTTTCAAACTTTCTTGAATATCTACAAGTACACACTTCACTGCAATAAACATACAAAGGTAAGTGCCTATGCTAGTGACTTTTATATCAACTGATGTAGGAGCATCAAGGCCAATTTTCATTTTTAATTATGTAATAAAGGGGGGTGTGACATTTTAATTGTTTTATTAATTAATTTGTTATTTTTAAATAAAATAGGAGATAAATTATAAAAGTGAGGATTTTGTATATATTCTTTTATTAATTAAAATGATATGAGAGAAAATAGAAGTAGGTAGCAAATTTAGGGAGTAGGAATTCTATGTACGGGACTTTGTTGAGTCCACACCTAAAATGAATTTAAATTAGATTTAGTTGAGGATTAGGTGGAGATATTTTTGGAATGAATTAAATTCATTATTTATGTATAAATATGAGTGGTTTTGTGAGGAGAAAACATAGTTGAATAGATAGAGAACTGAGATAATGAAGAGTTGAGTGAGTGAGGAGAGGTTTGAAGGGCCAAGAGCCAGAGGCTGCCCAATGTAATATTTGGCCACAGAATTTTGATATAGTTAATCGAGTTAATTTGCATGACTCTTTCCGCCTTCATGTAAATTTGAGCTGAATGTTTTTTTTTATGGATTTATTCTATAGAAGAATTGAACATTTTTTTATCTTGATTGTCTAGTGAGTTTCTTATATGTTGGGATCTACTTTCTAGCAGAATCTCTGCATCATTTTGGTATCAAAGCAGAGCAAGAGTTGATTGAGTTGTGTAAAAGTTTGTGGCACTTTGAGTCTATAACTATATGAAATGTGTGCGTGGTGTATGTTATTTAATGTATATTTGGCTCTGTAAGTAATATTTTGTTTGAGTTGGCATCGAATTTGAAGAATTTGATTCTTTTTGAATTGCTGGTTATATATACTCCGTGTCATTTTAATGTATTATAGAAAAATGAAATTGAATTTTGAAGTCGAATTGGGACTTTTATGAAAGGGGAAATGTCATCCCTAATTGAAATTCTTTGAGAAGCCATGCAAGCCTAAAGTGTTATGATGTTGGATGCATTAACATATGCCGAAGTTTGTAATGAATTTGCAAGTCGAATTTGCGTTTGCAGGTGGTATAAATATGCACATTTCATAGAGAAATAATGATTGAAAAGTTTTGTGTTTGGTGCAATTGACCACAAGCATGAAGGAATAACAATCAAATTGTGCGAATGGAGCTGTAACAAACAACGCTCAAAATGAGTATCACACTAAAAACTTGAAGGCATAGTGAATTTGTGTTATAGAAATTACCCATGCGTGGGTTAATCGATTTGGTTTCATTTAAACCTGTTTCATTTAAAACTGTTCATGCATTCTATTTGATTGTGTGCAGAATGGGTTGAATCTGGTCGAAGATTTAAACCAAGAAGCAGAGTCGATGGATAGTGATAAGCATAGAGCTATGAGCGTTAGTGGAATCGCAGCTAAAGCATGAGAAAATGTGGCAATTTATGTGACGAAATGTTGATTAATTTGCAGAATTGATTAATTATATGGTTAGAGGTGGGCTGAGAAGGTCGGTTTTGTATATGCAGTGCTTGAGTTCTAAGTCGAACTTTTAAATTGAGATTTCCATGTGGATTAACACATATGAAGCCTTGACATGTTTTGGAAAAATCTTAATGCTCTGAATTTTAGTAAAATTCAGAGGCTAATTTCAAAGGAGAGGCGATCAATGTAGAATAGCCTTCAAACTGAAATTGACGATGGGCACATAGTGAAGCTACATGAGGGTTAATGCAACGGTAAGTAGATGATATATGCTGTGGGCCAAATTGATTATTATTTGATATTTTAACAGCCCTAATGAGTATTAATGAAAGGCATATGCTATCACTTGGGTTTTATCAAAGTCGAGTTTTGATAGTAACTAAAATGGTAAGGTGTGACTCCAAGAAGCACCTATAATGTTATCAACATTCAGATGGTGAGAACATGTTTGTGAATGGTGAATTCATTTAAATTTTAATTAAATGTGGTTGATAGTGCTATGACAAAGCTATATAATTTGCACTTAGATTTCATATTAGTTCAAGTCTTTGGGGAATTTGATTTTAAAATCAAATAATCATTCGAATATATGTGATGGGTTTTGTTCATATGGGTTTAACCATTATGATAAAAATGAGCTTCCGCAAGGAGATGGTTTGGTTTGTAATAACCATGAGATCAAATTTTTCTTCCATGTAGTTTAAGATTTCCCATATTGTTGGGATTGTTGAAGTTGCAGATTTATAATTATTTGGGCAAAAACGTGGAGTACAAGTTTATATGCATGGAAGGTAGTGTGTTTGTGGGTAAGTGGGGTTTTCTCGCTATCAAGTAACACATGCGTTGCTAAAGTATTGTTTGCAGCAAATTGTAGCAAAAAGGTTGTCAGAGATTGGTCCCAGGACAAGGAGAAGCCAAGCACAGGACGAGAAGTTGCATTTTGATGAATGAAAAGTGCAAAGGATTGCGGGGAAGTGGCTTAAATGAAGTCCACACATGAACAGATGCAGTTCAAAAAGAAGGGAGAGATTGTTGTTGGCAGTCATTTCTGAAGATCTGGCGAAGACCACAGCAAAGGGAAGATGAAGGAAAATGCCAAGGTAAGTGGCATATGTGAACAGTTGACAGATGAAGAGTATGAGCAGGAGAAGGCTGAGATAAAAATTCACCTTGAATTGTTAATGAAGTTGTTGCAGGAAAATGTGAGGAACCAGACACATGGTTGGACCATGAGAAATAAGGTGAAGTGGCAGAAGTTACACACAAAGAGGGAAAAGCGGGTAAACATACAGTTGATGGAGGAGCTGAGGAAGCTCGAGCAGATGTTGAGTTGTGAAGAACTCAGAGAGGTTGAGTTAAAAGTGGATGTTTCCATTTGTGGCCCGGAACATGCCGAAATTATGGGTGAATAGATCAGTGGAGAAGATCTAATGAACTACTGGGATAGTTCAGAAGCATCTGAAGATGTGTTGGCAAGAGAAGCAGATGAGGCTATGAAGCCTTGCAATTTTTCTCACAGTTTATGTATGTTTGCAGGATGTGCGAAAGACGGTGAACAGTCTGATGGAACTGTCACAAAGGAGAATGAAATTATTGAGGTAAAGTCTGGTAGAGAATTCGTTTCAGAGAAGGAATGTGATGATTGGTCAACAACAAATGAAGGTATGCAAATTTGTGTAAAATTTCCAAGTTCTACTCCAGTTGAGATTGTTCAGTTATATCAGAAGTTAGATCTTTAGAGGAGAGAGTTGGAAAAGTAGAGGATCTATTTTCAGGGAGAGTTACTGAAAGACATAGAATAGGGAAACATTTTTCAAACAGATGATGTGGAGGAGGGACTAAAAAATACTCTCACAGAGGAATTAAATCAGCATACTGATGTGCTCATGGATGAAGGAATCTCATAGCAGCATATTTAAATGTTGCCAGTAGCAAAAGGGGCACTAAAGCCTTATGTTTTTTATTCTAACAATTGTTTTGTGAGTACAGGTTTTATTGCAGATGCTGGAGAAAATCTATTAGACAGAGAAATTGCAATGATGAGGCGGATGATGATGAAAGTATCCCGGAAGAGGCCAGCAGTAGTAAAACAAAGAAGAATCAGCAAGAGAAAGACAGCAAAAGATTGTGAAAGAATAACCAGTGGGGCGACGCAGCATAAAGTGTGGAGACCTGGAGAAGAACAACAGATAGAAGCAGCAACAAGTGAGAAGTTGCAGCATAAGATATGGGATCCAGGCAGACACAGATCCGAACACATGATCAGGCGATCATGATTAATTTCAACCTTGGGAGTCTGATGCAGGAGCATCGAGGCCAATTTTCATTTTTAATTATGTAATAAAGGGGGGTGTGACATTTTAATTGTTTTATTAATTAATTTTTGATTTTTAAATAAAATAGGAGATAAATTATAAAAGTGAGGATTTTGTATATATTCTTTTATTAATTAAAAGGATATGAGAGAAAATAGAAGTAGGTAGAAAATTTAGGGAGTAGGAATTCTATGTACGGGACTTTGTTGAGTCCACACCTAAAATTAATTTAAATTAGATTTAGTTGAGGATTAGTTGGAGAGATTTTTGGAATTAATTAAATTCATTATTTACGTATAAATATGAGTGGTTTTGTGAGGAGAAAACACAGTTGAATAGATAGAGAATTGAGATAGTGAAGAGTTGAGTGAGCGAGGAGAGGTTTGAAGGGCCAAGAGCCAGAGGCCGCCCAATGTAATATTTGGCCAAAGAAATTTGATATAGTTAATGGAGTTAATTTGCATGGCTCTTTCCGCCTTCATGTAAATTTGAGCTAAATGTTTTTTTTTTTAATGGATTTATTCTATAGAAGAATTGAACATTTTTTAATCTTGATTGTCCAGCGAGTTTCTTATATGCTAGGATCTTCTTTCTAGTAGAATCTCTGCATCATCAACTATCGAAATTCTCATATGAGGCAGTACACATTAAACAACTAAAAACTAGAAATTATGTTAATCATATGTCAAGAGATCATTTTAGCATTGTCTAATTTTAGAGGATTTGGTGGATGGATTGAGGAGGAAATTTCATAGAGAGAATAGGAAAGGATCTTAAGCATTTTTTTTATGCCACATGCACAAAAAAAAAAAATGCAAAAGGAGGAAGACCATGGCTACATGATGAAAAATGGATTTTAGCCTTATGAGCCATTATTTTATTTTCTTTGCTAGAAAGGTGGAGAGAAAAGCATGGAGTAGACACAAGGGGAACAAGAATGATGTAGAAACTTCCTGAGATACTTAAGTATAGGATCCAACACTAATACTCGGGATGTAGAACTAAAAAAAAAACAATAAGAAAAGAACATTTTTTAGAGCAAGGAAATTGTTTTGGGGGGAAGGCATGTGCAGATTGGAGCTTGGGATCATTATAGAGATAACTGAGAGTATCACTACTAGGTCACTGAAATGATTAAGAATGTATAAGAACCTTGATATGTGAAAAAAAAGCTTCATTTCTCACAACAATCTATAAATTCCCAGAGGAGATTCAGTTTTGGAATGTAGAAGTTGGAGAATTCACGTTGTCTACAAAGTAATTAAAAACAATTTTTTGATGGGATTTTTAGTACCATTTAGGAATTTAGAAATTTTTTGGCATGCCTCATTATATGAAGATAATTTAACTGTCCAATATGAGCCCAATTATTTAACAAAATTCCTCATCCTATATGATAATTATATTGAGTTTATATATAGGATAAGTGGTTTTAACTTTAAATATATGGATAACAAGAATTTATGTGATTATCATAGTAAGGGTCTATTTGTAGATCCCCCTTTTAGTGAATGTATTCTAAACAAGAAATTTCACTGATGAAATATAAAAAATACAACCTTGATGTCCCCCTAAATGGAGAGGGCCTGGGAAGTGCAACATCTGAGAGATACCAAGGAGGTTTGTGTCGTGCTCTTCTTTTAAAAATGACAATAAGAGATATTATACTTGTGTGTAAGTAGAAATTCCTCTATCTCACTACAACAACGTAATTCCAATCCACATAATTGATTCATAAGTAGAAAGCAATGGTCAATGCTCCTTGCTTAGTAGAGATATAGTGGGAATACATCTATTTCATACTATTGTGATTGTGCTTACTTACCCTCTCAAGTTTTTCAACTTGATCTAATAATTGTGCATCCACATTTGTATTTTCTCCAGTGTTCGACTCACAGCTTTCAATATCTTCTTTCTCAAGAAAAGCTACCACATATTCTTAGTAAATTCTCTGAGAAAGTTGAGAATTGAGGTTACACAATGAATGTTGTGAGTATTACTTATCCAATATGAACCTCTTTTACATAGATGAACCAGGAAAATACAAGGCATTGGAAGACATATGGTTGAGTAACATCTGCTGAAAGGCTAGACAACAATATCGTCAACTTAAAATAACAGACATTCCCTCATATATAGCTAGGAATGTTGTAGATGCTAATCGCCATTCTAGAAATGATATAAATTTTTCAAAACACCCATTTTCCATAGATGGACAGAGATTTCATCATGAGGCTTTCCTCTATAATGTGGAGTACATAACTTAGGCTTTTTTGGTATTATAGAGACATGCCACAATATTTCTACGTAAAGAACACAAAAAATGTAAATGGGTGTTTATGTATATATACAGAATGGAGTGCTCGAACAAATATTGGTTAGAAATGATCTATATTTGTGTTTGAAAACTAACAAAAATTTAAAAGGATCCAACTTATGTTGGAGTTTTGTTAAATTTTAAATCGAAGATAATTGGGAAGGGCAATCACATTATTTTGGAAAATCTTGAGAAAGTTGAAACTTGAGGTTGCAAAATGAATTTTGTGAGTATTACTTATCCAATATGAACCTATTTGACCTAGATGAACCAGGAAAATTCAAGGAATTGGATGAGATATGGTCGAGTAACATCTTCTCAATATACAGAAAAACATACCCAGCTTAAAATAATAGACATTCTATTAGATATAGCGAGGAATGATTCATATGCTAATCATGTTTCTAGAACTGATATAAATTTTTCAAAGCACCCATTTTCCATAGATGGAGAGAGGATTTATCGTGAGGTTTTCCTCTATCATTTGGAGTACATAACCTAGGCTTGTTTGGTATTATAGAGACACATCATAATATTTCTAGGTAAAGAGCACAAAAAATGTGAATGGGTCTTTATGTATATATATATATATATATATATATATATTATGGAGTGTTGAAAAAATATTGGTTAGAAATGATCTATATTTGTGTTTGAAAACTAACGAAATTTTAAAAGGAGCCAACTTATGTTGGAGATGTGTTAAATTTTAAATCAAAGATACTTGGGAAGGATGACCACATATTTTTAGTAAATTTTTTGAGAAATTTGAGACTTGAGGATGCACAATGAATGTTGTGAGTATTATTTATCCAATATGAACATCTTTTACATATATGAACCAGGAAAATTCAAGGTATTAGATGTGATATGGCCGAGTAACATTTTCACAATCTACACAACAACATCCTCAACATAAAATAATGGACAAGCCCTCAAATGTAGCTAGGAATGTTGCAAATGATAATCCCCTTTCTAGAACGAATATAAATTTTCCAAAACAACCATCTTCCATAGATTGATATAGGTATAATCATGAGGCTTTCCTCTATAATTTGGAGTACATAAATTAAGATTGCTTGGTATTATATATACATGGCACAATATTTCTAGGTAAATGGCACACAAAATGTAAATGGGTGTTGATGTATATATACAGTATGGAATGCTAGAACAAATATTGGTTAGAAATGATCTATATTTGTTTTTGAAAACTAATGAAATTTTAAAAGGAGCCAACTTATGTTGAAGTTGTGCTAAATTTTAAATCAAAGATACTTCGGAAGGATGCCCACATGTTTTTAGTAATTACTTTGATAAAGTTGAGACTTGTGGTTGCACAATGCATGTTATGAGTATTATTTATCCAATATGATCCTCTTTTACCTAGATGAACCAAGAAAATTCAAGGCATGGAAGGAGATATGGTAGAGTAAAATCTTCTCACTTTACACAACAACATCCTCAACTTTAAATAATAGACATTCCCTCAGATATACACAGGAATGTTGCAAATGCTAATCACCTTTATAGAAATAATATAAATTTTCCAAAACACCCAGTTTCCGTAGATGGAAAAAGGTTTTATCATGACACTTTCATCTATAATTTGGAGTACATAACTTAGGCTTTCTTGGTATTATAGAGACATGCCACAATATTTCTAGGTAAAGAGGACAAAAAATGTAAATGGGTGTTTATATATAGTATGGAGTTTTGGAGAAAATATTGGCTATAATGATCTATATTTGTGTTTGAAAACTAATTAGATTTTAAAAGGAGTCAACTTATTTTGGAGTTGTGTTAAATTTTAAATCAAATATACTTTGGAAGGACGACCACATATTTTTAGTAAATGCTTTGAGAAAGTTGAGACTTGAGAAATGATGACAGCCACAGCCAAAGTTGAACTGAGAGAAAATCCCAGCCATAGTTGTTTACAAAGATTATGATAGCTACCAAAACATCATTTCTTAGAGAAATGATGATGATCGATACGTGTTTTTGGGTTTTCAAAGATTTGATTTGCTTAAATGTTTGAAGATGTAGAAAAAGCTTATGTTCCTTGATATTATTGGATTCATTATATAGTGCGGTATGTCTTTATATAGTGTGATAAGATGCTCCAATTATATGAAACTATGCTTCTATCTAATCTGATGCAAAAAATTTGGGGTTTAACAGAAGAGAAAACACTATGTTAAATGCATATGTTTGTTGGGTGTTTGGATTGTGTAGTTAAGTGCATTGTTGCAAAGTCTGTTTTAAACAAATTAATAGTGCTAGAGAGCTATCGTTATGAAGATATAAGTGCACCATTTCAACTTCTCAACTAACCACTAAAATTTGGTGCATTATTAAGAATTATAGCCAACAGTAAAGGTAAATTTCAATAGAGGAGCTGTCATCATTAGAAAATATGGGCATCATGGTCATATTAGCTATATTTTAAATGCTAGAGCATAGACTTGGAAGCTGATTGAAAACACCATTTTCAGCCAGAAGAAAGTCATTTCCAATAGTAAAAAGAACAATTTGTATGCTTACTTGGCCCTGCTTGTTGCAAGTGAAGTTTTCAACAAAACATTAGTCCTGCATGTTTATTATATTCGAAGAATTTTTTAGAAGCATCATTAACGAAAGAAATAATTCAGAATGCAACAACATATTTAACCTAGCTCTATTCGGTTGAGATTAACCTAGGCATTGATTTCTAATCCTCTTCTGTGCTAGCTATATTCCGCTGAGATTAACCAAGGCTTTTATTTCTAATCCTATGCTGCGCTAGCTCTATTTAGAGGAAAACACTAGAGAGTGAGTGATGCCCCAGTATTCTTTCTAGCTACTAATAAATATATGTTCGATGCTACTAGTCCTAGACCTAGGTGAGCCAACAGCAAGTGATCAAGGCATTTCCCGGTCAAGTACTGATCAAGACAAACTTTAATGAATATATGGTTCTTTGTTCCTCGTCAACAACATGATTGAGAATTCAAAATTGGATGTCCATCAAGGTCCTGGATATACGCAACAATCAGCTCTACTACTTAATTGACTGGTTAAAGTGGATCATAAAGGGCTAAATCAGGTCTACCTTCCAGTTTAGAGAGCACCAGACCTCATGAGCAATAAGCCCCAATAATAGATGTGTGCACCAGGGGTACAGAGCATATCGACGAAGAAATATGTGTAGGTTTCTGTGATTTTAGCATTTACATAACTAATTTGAAAAATGTCTCTCTTATTTTACGTTAAGCCAAGATAAAAACTTCCTTTTAACAAATTATTGCTTGGCTACTTGAATTTCCTTGATTACATATCGACTCCGCTAGTCAACTGTGCCAATAAAATAAGCTAATCTAATTGGCTAATTGAATTGAATGGTCGCTAGTGTAAATCCAATAGAAATAGATTGTGTAGGCATCAAACAACAGTGACTCTCTTTAGGGAACAACTACTCGAGTTAGGAGCACCTATTGCCACTGAGCTCTTGGAGTGAAATGGAGAGAGTAAAAGAACTAATGATGGACACCTCCTAAGAATGATATTAGTGTCTATATTTTTAAATTGTCCTTAAGGGAAACATTCATGTCTTCAGAATTTGTTCTATAGAAGAAAATAAAAATCAATTTAACCATAAATCTATGCTACTTGCATACTTAAGAAAATTGAAGTGTCTTTTAAAATTACATGGAATCTTTAAAATGAGAGTTGCTCAACCAAGGTCTCTCTGCCGAAAGGAAACGTCATCGTTTCATAAAATTAAAATTTTCCCAAATTTTGATCTCTGCACCATATAAAGAAAATAAAATATCAATTTTGCTTGATCGAAATTGTAGAGAAGGAAATGGAAAAAATCTTTTTCCCAGAAACAATCATCCTCATTACAGAACATAAAATGGAAAATATGGTTTTGCAAAAATAAATTACACCAAACTCGAAATAAATTTTTCTCTAGAAATACTAATGCTAATTGCAGACCGTAAAATATTTTTTTCCAATGTATGAGTTTGAGAAAAACTTTTGCCGGGGGTTTGGAAATGATATATCGTTTTGTGGTGATCTTAAATATTATTAATTCATAGTATTCCAAAAATAAATTGTAAATGTTGCTATTTAAAAAAATATGGTTTTATGGAATTCGAGATATTATTAATTCATAATATTAAAATAAAATAAAAAATTTGTAAATTTATCTATTAGAAAAAAATAGGGAAATATTACTATTTTTTTATAAATAACTTATTGGTTTTTCAAAATTACTATTTGTTATTTCTTTTATAGTTTTTGGGGTATGGTTATTAATGTTAAATGGTCCAAATGTTTTAAGTTATATTTTGTTACTATTTTTTTGGGTAATTTTTTTTGGCATGGATATTATTGTCAATGGACCAACATTTTCAATTTATGTTTTTTCACTAATATCAAGATTTACATTGCATTAATAATTTTTTTGATATTCTAATTCATATTGGTAAGGTAGGTAAATGATATTAATAAAATATTTTACTAATAATTAAATCGATAGTAAAATATTTCACACATAACTAAATTAAACAATCTAAAATTATTTATAGCATTTACCTATCTTTAAATTTTAAGGATTTTGATTGGTTTACATAGTATGATATGGAAATTATGTTAAAAATTCATGGGCAAGGCTAAAATTTCCTCAAATGAAAGTGAGGGGAGACTCTCAGATTGTAATCACCATGTTGGTAAACTCATAAACGGGTCCTCCCTCAATAGAGTAATAAAGGGTTGGTGGTTGGAACTAATAGATGAGAATATTCACTCTAGGCTCTCCTCCTTTGCATATGTAATATTAGAGCATGCATACTGTGAAGGTAACCAGGAAGTGGACAAACTCACCAATTTGGGAAGTGAACATTAGGGTTAGGAACTCTTCTAAGATTGGCACCCACATTCACAAAATGGCCACATTGCGGAATTTCGAAGAATTGTGGCATCGGAAGAGGCTTCGCCGATGCCAGTGATGAGCCAAGAACACGAGGTAATGCATGGGAAATTATGAGCACCACCTGGCTGATGGTATGAGTATTGACCTCCCTATACTCTCACAACTACTTGTATACGGGAGGCATTAACGCACTCTATGTGAAATCTCCATCAACCTAGAATCGAGTGGTAGGAGCTTATTGATGATGGTTTATGGAGGGTGGTGTGTGTCTCTAGGCATGGTATTGGTTTGGTAAGTGAAATTGGCATTCTATGATTGGGAGGAGGAACAATCAAGAGCACCTAATTTAAGAAAGCTTGTGAATATATCGTTGGGATCCCCTACCTGAATTTTGGGTCTTTATTTATTGGTTACTTTCCACTCTATTGTGTGGAATTTTCTTCGCGTAGAAGACAAGTCGAGCCTCTCGTGGTGCAGGTCATTTGATAGTCCTACTCCAAGTGGGTGAGTTCCCCTCTGCGTCTACGTGGAAATTGGATTTCCCTCCTTCACAAATATTCTTCAATGTTTTGTAAGTTTTAGTGGTATGTGCATCGAGGGTGTACAGGCCTTCGGGTGGTTTGGCCTGTGGAAATCCAACGAAGGGTTGATGGTGACGCAGTGGGTTTACAGGAGTTGTACTTGTTTCATCTGTTTTCTGGTGATTTTGGCATCCTAAATTGTAGATTGTGTCTTTAGTTTTCTTTATGTTTCTTTGTCATATGATTATTGTGGTACTCAACAAACATAGTTGGAGTTAGCCTACCTACATTTTGCTACAGATGTACAGACTTCTTGATGAATGAATAGAATGATGATTTACAAAAAAATCCAATAGGGACTATGTTTTTCAGTTACAGAGTTAGGACCCAAACACATATTAGTATCACATAAGAATTATTAATAAATTATAATTCCATAAATTATTTATTAATTCCCTCCATTGTTTTCTTCTCCTCTAGACATGGATGTCAGTTTTATGAATGTTTCTCTAATATTTTAATTACATAGTTTTGAAAGGAGGTGAGATATTTAATTAGAATTAGATCATAGTTCTCAAAAAAATTGTATTTATGGTTACTATCTCTTTGTAATAAGGTAATTTTTGTGTCCTCATTTTTCTCCTACTTTACGTAATTTATATATGTATATAAATAGTTTTAGGAATAGAAACTAACACCTCATGATTGGAATTTATACTTTATCATAACCAAATTCAAAGAAATAACTAATGTAAAGTATTGACCCTCATGTACAATGTCACAAAGACCAATTATTATGCTTTTTCTAATATGAAATGGCATTCAAAGAATGAATTATAGATGGTTCTACAAGATGCATCATTATTATTTTGATATGGGTAATGTTCATAATCATATTTTTACATATATTTATATTAAAATAAATTTGTTCCTGAATAACAATACTTTCATATTCCTTTTAAGTTTATCCATGATAGTGAGGATAGCTTATGTTAAAACATTGTAGATCCTAATTCTTTCGTGTAGATAAATGCTTGGCTAGTAATATTTTCATTTGTTTTAAATTATAAGGAAAATTTGTGTGGATTAAAAAAAATTGAAATAATTAATTAAATAATATTTAATTTTTCAATCCATTAAGTATTGGTTTGTTGAGTGCAATTTTCATTCTGTGAGTAGGAGGAGGAACAAGCAAGGGCACCTTGTTTTGGAAAGGTGGTGAATCTGTCGCCGATGTCCTTTCCTTAGCTTATGGGTATGTAAATTGGTTACTTTCCTCTATGGTGTGTGGAATTCAATGTCTCCGCGCGGAAGAGGAGTGGGGTCTCTCATGATGCAAGTCATTTAGCGGTCCTACTCCGAGTGGGTGGGTTCCTCTCTGCATCTACGTGAAAAATAGAGTACCCTCCTTCGCAACTCTTCCTCAAGGTTTTGTAAGTTTTAGTGGTTTTTGCGTCGAGGGTCTACAGACTTTCGGATGGTCTGGCGAGTGGACGTCCAGCAAAGGGATTGAGGGTGATGAAGTGTGGGCTTAGCTCCATCTTGTCGGTTTGAAATTGTTTGTCTGGTTTTCTGTAGTTCAGCTAGAGTGGGTGGGGTGAACCGTGGTGGTTGAAGTTTTCATTTTTATACAAGCTCATTGGCTTGCTCTCTCTCCTCAAACCGATGTTGGTTTTGTTAAAATGCGCCCAGTTCCTTGTATCGATATGTCCACTTCCTCATTGAATTCTAACTCAGTTGGATAAGGGGGGCAAGAGCCTCCAATTCAAGTGACAGTGGTGGAAGCGGTGAAAAATGGCATCTGGAGTCCGTCGAGCACCTTCTAGAGTCTGCGGGGGTCGTGGTCGTGGTGTCTCGGTGGTCGACCATGCGGGTCACACTCTGCAGCCTAAAAAATGAGGTGGAGCGATGCAACATGGAGGCAAGGGAATATGAGGAAAGGAAAGGTGTCCAAGGCATGGAGAGAGAGATGATCATCGATGTTGTTTGTAGAATTGTAGGGAATTGATCTATTCAGTGCTAGAACACATGGAACCCTTAGAGCAAGTATGCTAGGAAGAGCATGATGAGTTCATTGCCACATTAAACAAGATGCACTACTTCCAGTTCCATGTCCGAGAAAGGGTCATGGTGGTCTAGTGAGGCCAAAACCTTTTAACCGAGAAGGTGGAGAAGCTTGAGTTTTGGATGGTCCACTTCGAATAGCATGTACAGTGTTCTTTCCGCCCTCCACCTCCTCCTTGAATAGCCCTGGAAAACCCAACTTCAATTACTTCAGATGACTAGCATGGTTATAGGCATTCTACTTGTTTTATGTGTTTTTTTTTCCTTTTGGTCTCCTAAATTGTAGATGTGTCTTTAGTTGTGTTTATGTATTCTTTTCGCATGTTGATCATGGTAGTCAAAAAACCTAGTCGAAGTGAGACTACCTGCATTTTTCTATTGATGTACTTACTTTTCCCTGAATGGATAGAATGTTGATTTACAAAAAAACAAGAAGGAATATTATTGTCGTTTACAAAGTTAGGCACTAAACACATATTACTATCATGTAACAACTATTAAATTAGAAGTCCATATCATTTATTCATTCCCTCGATTGTTTTCTCATCTTCTAGCCATGGATGTCAGTTTTATGAATGTTTCTCTAATAATTTAATTACATAGTCTCGAAAAAAGATAAGAGAATTAATAAGAATTAGATCATATTTCTCAAAAAAAAATTCTGTTTAGTATTATTCTCTTTGTAATGGGGCAATGTTGGTGTCTTAATTATATATATAATGGTTTCGGTTTTGGGAATAGAAACCAACACTTCATCATTGGAATTTTGACTTTCTGAAAACCAAATTCAAAGAAATAACTAATGTAAAGTATTGACCCTCATGCATAATGTCACAATGACCATTTTTTTATGATTTTTCAAGATGAAAGGGAATTCAAAGAACGAAGTTGAGATAGCTGTACAAGATATGCCATTATTATTTTGATATGGGTAATGTTCCTAATTACATATATTTATATTAAAAAAATTCGGTTCACTGATAACAATACTTGCATATTGTTTTTAAGTTTATCCATGATAATGTGAATAGCTTATGTTAAAACAAGTAGATCGTAATGCTTTCATGTAGATAAATGCTTGCTAACGAGTAATATTTTCATGTGGTTTAAATTATAAAGAAAATTTGTCTCCATTAAAAAAATTCAAATTAATTAAATAATATTTAAATTTTCTACTAGAAGGAAACTATGTATTTTATTTCACATGAGAGTTAAAAAAGAATATATGTATTACTAATACTTGCACTTTGTAACCAACGCATAGCCCCTCAACGTTAGAGAACGAAAACACAATGTACCCTAGCATGTCCCCTCGACATTAGAGAAGGAAAATACATTGTTCCATGGAGATAGGTTAAAATGTAACTCCTAGCAATCTATGGTCATCTAAAATAGTGAACTCGACATTGTGCACATTGTCCGTGATAATTTGAAATAGATTTTTAAGAATGTTAATTTGGAACATGACAATCTATATTCAGAAAAATATAAGTAGAAATTGAAAATAAGACGTGAGATAGTATATTATTTTATATATGAACAACATCAAATTTTGACATAAAAATTTAAATGATATATACTATTGCAGTCAAATAAATAAATCCATCAAAACCATAGATATATTTTCCGTCAAACAGTAGTTTGAGATATAAACCTTCATTGAATTAATTTTAAATTAGTCATACTTTGTCGAAGACTCCCAAAACATACACTCAGGATTAATACAGAAAATTTTAACGTAACGTATTTAACGGAGACATCTTGAGAATGACAAACATCAAATTATAATGTGTGGCCCATGAGGTATAGTAGTTCGCTCCAATCATGTAATGGACGAAATCAAATGATCAGTTGCATACTTTTTTCACAAACCATCTTTTCATAATTTTAGCAAAGTGCATATCCGTTATTTCTTGGGTTATATACATCAATCCATTATTTATTGTCCATGTCTGTCTATTATGGAGTGGATAAGTAGTAGTATTGTATTCCTCTCAACAATTGGATTCAAGGATTATTAAACTGGACACGAACCTCCACCAGAAGACCTGTAGTGTTTACACTGCGATGGCCCCGATGGAGGTACGGGACCTCGTGGAAGAGATTTAAGCAACCCATTCTTCATAACAATATTATTATTCTCCACTGGATCTTCTTCAAATATGAAATTGGTTTTCAACGACTTGCAAGCCGAACCTTCGGTAACCATCGTGAGAACCATAATCACGGAAAGTTGGAATATTGAAAATTCTAGAATAAGTAAATGGAGAATAAAACTTCCCTCTTCAACACAGAGAAAATATTAAAATTTTACTCACAAAAGACAGAGTTTCCACTTGAAATTTAAATTATATTCCTTAAAAAAAACTGTTACAAATTCTTCCTTAACAGAGGGCTTACAAAAATTAGTTTCACTGTTACAAACGCAGTGCAAAACTATCACTCTGTCCTTCACAAAACAACACTCTGTTTCACTAAAACATACACTTCTATGTATTCAAAATATACACTCTACTGTGCACAAAATTACTCCGTGTCTTTCACTTTACACACACTGCTGTGTAATAACAAAAAGAATTTACACTACTATTGTGTAAAAAAAACAAACTTACTGCCTATTGTAAAAAAAAAACCACTACAATGTTTTTTTTGCCGCTTTTGTTTTTATATGCGGTAACATATAAAACATATTATAACAAACCTTTTTAAAAAATAAAATACTCTATGGTAAAACTTCTCGGAAGCGCACATTACATTATGTAAATAATATATAACATGTGTATATATTAAAACATATATATAACTCAAAAAAGTTTAACAAACTTTTCATCGCGCAATATTAAAAAAACAAATATGAAACCTTTGCAAACGAACCCTTTCTAAATTATCCGCTGGGCTTGAAACTGATAAAGCCAAAATGCAATGATAGATTTTGGGTTACAAATTTGGATGCTAACGTCTGCCAAATTTGTGACGCGAAAACTCAATGAAATGTGTCTTACAAAAATTCGGGTTAGTTTTTGGCTTTGAGTACGGGGATAAGGCTGTAACGCGATTTCTCAATCAAATGCAGCTTAATCTTCTTCGGGTCCGGTTCTTTGCTTGGTAGGCGGGCAGAACAAAATCCTCCTGGGTACAAAAACTCCTGTGTACCATATAAAAATGCTTTGTTCCTCAAAGTACATAGACCAGCACCGAATACCAAAATGAAGTTCACTGTTCACTGTATTTAGCAAGCGGTTATTTGCAAGGTTTTTTTTTACACTCCGATCTTGACTGATCACTGGAAGTAGAAAGCGGCGGCTTACTGTACAGGCGTAGGTGAAAGTAATATTTCAACAAGGAAATCAATATTATTAGTCGTGATATGATTCTCATGTCCATATTGTTGCGGCCTATACAATTCTTCTCTCCGCAGTCACAGCTATTGATTGGAACAGTATCAATATCATAAGAGCAATAACGATAATATGAGTGAATCATAGTTTTTAGATGCAAATATATATAGGATGTAGTCTCGCGGAGATGAGAGGAAATGAGAACATAGAAAATTTGGTAGAGTATAATAAGGTCTTCGGGGATTCATTTGACATGTTGAATAGAATGAGAGGACTAATACATGATCCATCGTAAATGAATTCTGGTAGTCCAAGTCTTCTGCACGCCCCCGCCGCTGTTACATTTTGAGGTTGAAATTACTTTCGTGAAGAAACCTTTCGTTCTGGTCGGACACCCTCGTCGACCTACGAAGCCTGTCTAAATCTTCTGTTGATCGATTCTAATTCTTTGGTTGTGATCGAAAACCCTGATTGACTTACGAAGCCTTGCTAAATCTTTTGTTAGCCAATTCTTTACGGTCTAATATATCTAAACGTTGAACGATTCAAGAGTCAAGCATGTTTCATTCGTAGTTACGTTTGTAAATATCGAAGGAGTGTATTAAAACCGCGTAGTCTAACTCTTCTGACTGTGCTTATATTAAAAATTGTAGTCTAAAAAATTTAGAGAATAACTTAGAAATTTTAGTAAGATTTTGAAAAGTTTAAGTAAAAATTTATGAAAATCTTATTTATAAATGTTAAAACAATGAAAGCAATGTGCTAATCTAACTAACACATTTTGAACTTCTATAATTTGTATCTATTTATTTTAATGTGAAGGGACTAAATAAAATTTTTAATAGTTATAAGTTACATGATATACAAATTCCTAAATGAACGAAGAATGAATAATATTCCTAAATGAACGAAGAATGAATTAAATATATATTATTCATTCTTCGTTCATTTAGGAATTTGTATATCATGTAACTTATAACTATTAAAAAATTTATTTAGTCCCTTCACATTAAAATAAATAGATACTCATTATAGAAATTCAAAATATGCTAGTTAGATATACAAATTCCTAATTGAACGAAGAATATATATATTTATATATTTCAATATTATATATTTCGAAGAAATTATTCGGATGAGAAAACCAATTTGTTAAAGTCTACAATATAAATACTAAATACCTCAATTTTTAGTTTCACGATATTTAAATATATGTTCCTTCAAGCCTGCTATAACACTAAGGAATTAATTATTATACTATTTTAAAATTTATCGTGGTCTCTTCAAGTATTCGGTGTTTCCGTTTTGGTGAGTTTCATGCGCTTCCTATACTCTCGCGGCAAATGTATATGGTGTTGGTGGTTTACTCTTGCGAGCTGACGTTTGTAGTTTCGCCTTGGAGGTCTCTCTCCTGTGGCTTATTTGGTGCGCAACAGAAGATGACTGCAGAAGCTCCATGTTTTTGGTGCTTGTCATGGTTATATTAATGTAGCCTCTTTGTGGGTATCAGTGTTATTTTGTCCCAAAATATGCAGGCCAGGAGAGACAATGTTTTTGTTGATTTCAGTGTGCAGGTAAGAGATATTCTTCTGGAAATCCCTCTATGGCATAAATTTATCTATGTATTTCACTTTCCTTTAATTAATATATAGTATTTAATTCAATTTTTTTCTTTTCAAAAAATCACAAAAATAAATTAATCCAATGGTTATATTGAATAAATGAAATTGATTTACGTTTCATTTTCTTTAGAGATGAAAAATATAAATAAAATCAATTAATAAATATAGGTTTGTTTTTCAGAGTTTTTTATTTAAATTAGGGATAAGATTTAATATTGAGATTTTTAAAAATTTGAATGTCAAATATAGATTTATCTTAAAGTATGGATCATACCCAGAGGACCAGTGACATGTGCACCGGCATAACATAATGCCATTAAGGACCAGTGTCCTAATAAGGGTGGAAGAACGTCAGTCAGGACGAATATGCCCCAAAAAAGGTTCTTTTAGTCTCAGGAAGGCCTTGGGGGAAGGAGGGTCCTATCAAAGATGCCACGGTAGAGTAGCCCTTTAGAGTGGAATAGCTTCTTCAGGTCATAAGTTATGTAAGACCATACCGTGGTCACCCCCCAGCAAGAGGGAAATACATCTCAACTGCGTGAATCGGCCGTAAAAATACTCTATAAAGTAGCGATAAAACGCATGCAAATGGTGGTTCCATTCAGGCTGTTTTGAACATGCACTCCGTGGGTCGTCTTTAAGTGCCCAAATGGATCAGAAGGCAAGGGTAGGTATGAGTATTGATAGGTGAGGTCAGAGGTATGAGGCAGAGGTTGCCAAGGCTAGTCCCAAGGTGAGTTTCAGGTCCAAAGTAAGAACCAAAATAAGAAGGTTCCAAGTAAGGAAGAGTGTAAGGCAGTTCCAAAGTCTGATTTACCAAGGCTAGTCCCAAGGCAGTAAGTATGAGGCTGTATGGGATTCCAAAGGCTAGTCCCACCAAAGTATGTATGGATGAGGTACCCAAGGAAGGAAGGAAGATTGTAAGGATGGTTCAAAGAATAAGGTTGAAGAGGTTTCCAAGGCTGAGGTTCAGTCCCCAAGGAGTAAGTGGAGTTTCCGAAGGATGAGGTATGAGTATGGAGAAGAGTTGCTGTATGAGTATGAGAATTTCTAGGTTAAGCCTGCTCTCTTACCTGCCTCTTTCGAGCCTCTCATTCCTTCAGCCAAAGAGACAGCCTGCCAGGGGAGGCAAGGACGATCGATCGAGGGGAACGAAAGGAAATGACTGCCAGCAGTGGGGTGAGCGGAATGGAAGCTGCGGGGGAGTAGAGAGGACAAAAACGCAGCTAGGGTGAGCAATTCATTCAAGGTTAGTAAGGCCGCTCGACCATAAGGGAGAGGAAACACGCCAAATGAGATGGTTTTAGAACCTTATCCAACTTCACTTCTTGTCGCCTGGTGGGCCAAACCAGAAGCGCTCTCTCTGCCTATAACCAGAGGCTCTCCATTTAGTTCATTATGATTGGCTTTCCTGTGCTTATTACCTGCTGGATATTATACTGAATCATGGCTATCCAGAGAGAAACAATAGGACAGGGTAGAGTTCCTTACATAGAAATTCCAGTTTCTTGTCCGGATGAGGTAACCCTCTCGTACCCCTTTCAAATGACATCTTCTTTTTTCAAAATGGCCAATGGTTTTGAAATGACAATTCCACCACTTACTTCACCTATATTGAGGGAACCATAAATGGAAACTTACACTAGGGAATTTATTGGCATAACCTGGGGGGGAATAAAAGGCACTATGCACTTATGGCTATCATAGAGAAACAATAGGAGGACTCATGGCTATCAGAGAGAAACGATAGGAAAGGTATATATAGTTGATGAAAAAGAATCTACTTTTTATATACCCGATGAGTTGGGATTCATATCCAATGAGATGAGCAAAGGTTTCAATTGATGGCCCACAAAAACCAACAGCCATGGAGATTCAAGTTTGGCATTCACGCAGGAGGGCCCATTGGACTGTCTTCTTTGTGGCGTGCCGATACTACAACAAGACATGGTTCTGTATGGATATTTATTATGATGCTACGGTCAAGTAAGGGAACCACGCTATAAAGTGTAACCTATAAAGCCAGTGCAAATAGAAAAGCTCACATATATAATGTGGAAAATGGAGAGATCTGGACAACCGCATGCACATATATAATGTGGCAAATGGGTCGATAGAGATTGGGAAAAGAATCTCTATAGTAAGGAATAATAAGGCACTCCTTCCACGATGTACGAGCCGGGGGCGAAAAGAAGAAGCAAGCGAAAAGGAAGCATAAATCAATATTTAGCAAATTACTTGCATCGAAATGAAAATGGACCGAATCAACTGCGCTGCGAGGGGGAGGAAACATGATGGAAGTAGAAAGAGGCGCTGCTGAAGGACCTTGGGAAGGGGGGAAGGACGCATCTGCAATGGAAATAGGGGGATGACCGATCGAACTGATTGATGACCAACATCAATTCGAATGGAAGCGAAGGAATTAGCGAATCGATTAATGAACCATCCCACCTTGAAATGCAGAGCCATCTACTGGATTGGAAAAACTAGTTTAGTTCGCACTCACTCTCCACCCTAGGGAAAAGGAATGGTGTTACCTACTCCGAAATCTCCGTGGAAGTTGCATCTCAAGTTGCATCTCATTTGGTATTTGACCATGCGTTTAGTCATGGGCTTCGTACAGCTTCTCTATATATTTGTACCTTCGAAGTAATTGAAACCGATAGATTGCCTTTCCTTTATGCCCACTCAGAAGCAAGCACGTGCTACGCTGAAGAGAGGATGTCTCCTAGGCGCAACAACAGAGAATCTGGGCTTCCTAACGAATATCCTCCTTATCTTTGGCCTTCCTTCGATAACTAGAGATCTAATCCCTGGATCAAATTTCTCTGTGTAAATTTTTTTAAATGAAAAATATAATGTTTTATTTTTCATTGTTTAAATTGTATTTTTGAATGATAAATATAATATATAGGACTAAATAAAACTTTTAATCACAAATTTTTTTTTTTTCTATATATAAATATATATGAAATTCATATGACATAAATTAGTTAACATAGATCTTCATATACCTCAGGTTGAGGCTATCCAACATATATTATGATTGTAATGCTTTTCTTTTCTATCGAGTGGAAAATATTGAGCAACTTAAATAGTTTATTTAAATCTCTTGTTGAAATATTTTTGAAAAGTATAAGATTTAAACATATGCTTTATACATTATTTTTTACTTCTAATTACTTTAGAATATTTTCATTTTTTTTAATTATAGTGGACATTTTTTTTATTTAGAACTAATTTTTTATTTTGTTTTAAAGAGAGACAAATGAATAGACAAGCTTACAAATCCCTTCATACTCCGTTGTATAATGAACCTCTCAATTCAATAATTCATAAAGTTTTGAATAAAATTATAATAAAAAATATGTAATTTCTATATATATGATTTTATAAGGTACGTATATTTAATTAAGTGATGATATATATTATAATTTTATAACAAATTAAATAAGAGGTTTTGAAGCTTTTACTCTATCCACGTTCCTTATTTATTCAAAGTTTTACGGTGGTTTCTATCCATTATTAAATAGTGAGAATCATCCTCTAGCTCTATACGAAGATGAGGATGATGAGGATGATGCAATGGTGGATATGGAGGTGGCTTTCCTCCACTTCCCTTTGACATCTTCTCTTCATCCTTCTTACCATCTAAAATTCCTTCACCATATGGAGGCTTAGAACCTCATCTTGCTCTTTTTGCAGTGAATTCATTAAACATGATTTTAACCATTCTTTGAATGTCTTTGAAGTGTCTCTTGACATCCTCTTATTTTGAATGTCCACGAGTCTCTCCAACACTTCAAATAATGACTAAGGATTCAAGCTCAACACCTGATGCTTGTACCTCTTCAATGTCAACTTCTTGAGACAGAATTTGAGGTTCTTGAAGTGAAAGTATCAGTTGAATTTTGGGTGAATATGATGCATTCTCAACTCTCTTTCTCCTTATCCTAATATCGGGACTAACAACAAATAACTTCCCTTTTCCTCTCTAAAAACTTCAACCTTGTCAGCATCACAAATTTCAACCATTAACTTGCACAAAACTTCAAGCAACGATCAAGAAAATAACCTTACCTTTCAACCAGTTTCTAATACCAACTTGATCTGAAGTTTGAATGTTAGTTATTGTTGTGCTAATTTCAATTTCAGATATAAAACTTATTCACTGATCTTATTCTTGATGTGCAGGTTCCCTTTTTTCTTATGTGTCAAAAGAGGAATTAAAACTGAATTTTATGAGTGTTTTTAAAAGAATAAAACATGAATTTAAAGTGTTGAACAAAAGAAACATAAATGACAACAAACCACAGAAACCGATACAATAAAACAAATTTTTTACGAAGGACTTTACCCCTCCTGGGCTACATCTCCTTGGTCCAACTCCATAGCTTGGGCCTTTGTATTAGCTCAAATTTGCTCAAAATGATGTTTTCATGCATCCAATGCTTTTGGAACCTATTCCAATGATTTTAGAACATATAAATCTATTCGAAATGACTATTTTTTTTACTCAATTTGGTTACCATATGCCCTGGGCATGGCCTTCCCTCATGGTGGCCCTAGGCCTCAAAAAAATTCACAACAGCAAAAACCTATGTAGATGACCTCTTCTACCTCTACAACTTATTCCACTGGCTCCAAAACCTCAAAATATGTCTATAATGACTCTTCCTGCACCCAATTTGGTCAAATATTTCCCTAGTTATGGAAAAACCAATTTTCCCTAGTTTTCCTCCACTAGTCAATTTTTCCCTAGTCACTTATCGTAGATCGCAGATTGCAACGTAGTCACTTATCACATATCGCAGATCACAATGCAGTGACTAATATAAATCCCATATTGCAGATCGCGGCCCCGCTATAAATCATTTTGTAATTCCTACTCCGTCTTGTGATTGCAATACCCTAATGCAATATATCGCATCACAATTTTTCCACCTTATTAACGCTTGGCTTTTCCTTCTCTTAAAACTGCCAATGTGATTGGTAGGACCCACCTTACCGCCACGTCACTTACGTGCAATCGCAAATCACAAATCATTTGTTGTTGCCTTATGTCCTCCGCTCCTAAAATACCAATGCGAGATGGTTGAATGTAGTAATTCTTTGGACCAAGGTGTAACACTTTAGGTTAATGAAATATGTTGCAGATATATGTTGTATTTTCATTCGAATATGGTTTTGGCCATTATTCCGAACCTTTGTTTTAAATAAACATGCGACCGACATGAACCTCTCCAAATGTAATGCATGCGCCTTTCAACTAAAGATTATCTACCAAATCTCTTTGGCTCTCAACTGCACCATGTGTTGTTACACAGAAATTTGTCACTGTCCCTGCAATCCCCGTCCCGCACATTGGAGGGCTCATTCTATGACCTATGAGGAGAGACAAGACTTGAAAACACTTTCATCACATCCCTCTGAAGATGAGCTTTCATTGCCCTAAAGACATCTCCCTGCAAAAAACCCTAAAAATAGCCCTTTTTCCATTGGCGCGGTTCCACAGTTCAACCCTCACACCAAGGGGGAAAATCCTCCAAAGAGGGCGCACCAATTGGCGCTCTGTCATAGAGCCGCATCTGCACCAACCATATTAAGAGTTGTTTTAGCGGAAGTTTCGTCCTAACAAATTCCTGGACTGATATCTATCTTGAGTTGGGAGGTTTTGCTACGGATTTCCATAGAGAGGAAGTGGTTTGCCACCTCTCATGGAAGATTCCTTGATGATAGGGCCAATCCCATGATTATAGGGATCCCAACTCCCCTTCCTCCATCTATAAAAGCTTGCCCATCTCCATTGCAAGCTAGTTTCCAAGTCTCCAAGTTCCCAAGAGCCTTCACATCCTTATGCTGCAAGAGCCTTCTTGATTCCTTTAAGGCCAAATCCAAGCAAGGAGACTATTTTCAAGTATCTGAAGAGAGAGGCTTGTCCCATCCCTGACAGGCTTTATCGAGACATGTTCTGCTGACGACCCGCCAAAGGAGAATGCTGCGTCGAAGCTATGGTTGTATTCTTTCTTTGATTCATTAATGATAGGCGACTATTGGTTATGGTTCCACTCTTGTTCTTGATTATGATCATGAGTTATGTCTTCTTCGACTGACATATAGTTGTATATACTGGATTTTATGCTTGTGTTTGTTTTGTTTCTTGTGTGTGCAGGTGTCCGATCACGGAGATCGTGAGGATTGTGATCTGCCAGGGTAGAGGAATGGGAGCACTACCTCTTCTACAAACGACAACGTTGGATTCCAGGTAAGCCTTCATCGCAAGTCAGTTTATTTTCAATTAGGAACCTGCACTGTAGCATGTTTGATTGTTGCTAAACCCGATTTGGGCTAGTAGGGATCGCCTCTGTCCGCAGAGGAGATTAACCTCTTCAACACCTTCCACATTGGCCTATAAATTACACCAATAAAATAATCCACCATAGTGATAATTCCAAAATTAGGAAATAGGAGAAAAATTCAACTTCCCCAAGCAACATTGGCTAATTTGGAGATGACATTTGTCACTGTCTCATTGGATTAAAACAAGAGAATATTCATGAACGCTGATTGGGATGCCATGTCATCAGCATATACCTGTTCTACAATTTTTTAGTACAAATTTGCCTGTTCTAAACGACAATCAACAAACCATAACTCCTTCATCCGAATTTGGTTTTCAATGAAATGAGTTGCATTGGATTCCTTGCGACGGGTCTGTCCCTGTAAGTCTAGTTTCATTCAATTATAAGAACTTTCATTTTTGAGCTAAAATATTGAGCCTCTGATCCTTCCTCCCAACTAGAAGCCTTTTGGACCCCAAAAACTCTCTTATTATTGTTTATGTGGATGAGGTGATTGTTCCCTCACTCTTTTAGTATCTATCCACTGAAATTTTCCCAACTTCATCATTTGGAGCTTTTCACAAAAGTCAACTTTTTCCTTCATTCTTGTGACCTTCTCTTGTTGTCATTGACATCGTCATGCTACAATATTTCTAAATTTGCAGAACATCGATCTATTTTTATAGAAACCATCTTGTTCTTATCTTGGTCAACAAACAAAGGAAACTTAAAACTATCTCATCTTGCACACTGTCACCATGACGATTTTTAGCTGCTTTCGATTTGTAATTGCATCGAATCTTGACCAAGTATCTTCACCATTTCCATGTACCTTTTGGAAACCATAAACCAACATTTTTGGAACCCATGCCTTCTTTTCGAAGTTTCTTTCTCACTTTCTCTTTGACCTTTACACCCTCTTGCACCGGCATCTTTTTTCCAACACTGCTCAACAACAATGTTGATTACTGCACATGTTTTTCGCCTTATTTCAAAGGCAACCTGTTAACATCTTGAAACAAATCATTACAAACATAAGAATCATTTTTAAAAGTTTTATTCAACACATCTCTTCATTGATCATCAACAATGTCAAGTTCTGACTTGCATCCAATATCCTCTTCATTTCACTGGCATGCATAAGAGAAAATCTCGTCTTCTTCTTAAGTGCTCTAATTATGTACTAAATACCATTCTTAAACAAGTGATACTTGTTCTGATGGTGATGAAAAAAAGCTTTCCTATCATATAGATAGGGACTTCCCAATACAATACTAGATATTTCAAGAGGCAGCATATCAAGCTCAACTTCATCAAGAAAGTTTGAGTTAATGTCAAATCCTAGTAAGCACTTCCTTGTAACCTGCAAGTTTTCATTCTTGCATCTCCAACCAAAAGGATACGGTATTGGATGTCTATTAGTTTCAAGGGCTACTTGCTTAACGAAATCTTCGAAAATCAAGTTAGCTTGTGACCCACTACAAAAAAATTTATCAATATTGGTATGTTTAGAGACAACTATAATATGGAAAATTTCTATTCTTATATCTTAATCATGAGTATCATTTGAAAAATTTGAGGAACTATTGCTTGCAACACGTTTCCCTTTGCTCATCTCCTGAATCTGACCCTAAGTCTTGTTCAGCTATAACAACAATTTTCCCTTTCTCTTTGGCTTTCAGTCTATTTGGTTTCAATTATGGATGAAGTTGCCAACAGTGGTCTTCATCATGGCCACCCTTTGAACAATTTTTGCATGTGATTTTTTCCTTCTCTCTTTTTAATGGAAGAAATAATCTCAACCCAAGAAATGGATATCTTACCATGGATTCACATTTCCTCTTGAGTCTTTCCTTCCCACCAAACTAGTGCATCTCCTTCTAGCCTTAATGAATCCAACTGGATCTTTATGTCATCATCATGAAGGTTTTGAATTAAGAAATCCACCTCCAATTGACGTATCCAATTTTCAAGCCTCTCTTCATTTACCTTGCCATTATATATGGGTAGTTCAAACTTATTCTCCAATTTGAGTAATGGATTTTTTCCCTTTGTGGCATTTGAATGAGTGTGAGTGCTCTTTGTGTTGGAAGTGGAAGATGATGCAGTTGTGAATGATGAGAATGATGAAGATGGTGGAGATGGAAGTGGCTTTCCTCTGTTTCCATTTGAATGCTTATCTTCATCCTTCTTACCATATGAAGATCCTTCTCCATATGGAGGCTTAGAACCTCCTCTTGCTCTTTCTGCAGTGAATGAATCAAACATGATTTTAACCATTCTTTGAATGTCTTTGAAGTCTCACTTGACATCCTCTTCTTCTGAATTTCGATGTGTCTCTACAACACCTGACATAATGATTAAAGATTCAAGCTCAACACCTGATTCTTGTACCTCTTCAATCAATTCAGCTTCTTGTACAAATTACACGTCTTCAATATCAGCTCTTGAGACAAAACTTGAGGCTCTTCAAGTGCAACTATGAGTGGGATTTAGGGTGAATATGATGCTTTCTCAACTCTCTTTCTCCTTGCCCTAATCTCAGGACAAACAACCAATAGCTTCCCTTCTCCTCTCTGCAACTTTGACCTTGTTAGCATCACAAATTTCAAACATTAACTTGCCTAAATCTTAAAGCAACTATCAAGAAAATAACCTTTCCTTTCAACCAGGTTCTCATACCAACCTGATCTAAAATTTGAATTATTAGTTATTGATGTGCTAATTTCATTTCTAGATATAAATCTTATTCACTAATATTATGCTTGATGTGCAGGTTCCCTTGTTGCTTATGTGTGTCAAAAGAGGAATTAAAATTGATTTTTATGAGTGTTTTTAAAATCATAAAGCATGAATTTAAATTGTTGAACAATAGAAACATAAATGATAGAAAACCACACAAACTGCTACAATAAAACATAGTTTTGATGAAGGAGTTTACCCCTCCTGGGCTACATCTCCTTGGTCCAACTCGATAGCTTGGGCCTCTGTATTATCTCAAATTCACTCAAAATTATGTTTACATGCATCAAATTCTTTTGGAACATGTTTTAAATAGCTTAAAACATTGAAATATATTAGAAATGACTATTTTTTAACTCAATTTGGTTACTATATACTCTAAGCATGGCCTTCCCACCTAGTGGCCCTAGGCTTCAGAAATCTTCACGACAAAAAAAAACTTATGTAGATGACCACTTTTTCCTCTGAAACCTGTTTCAATTGCTCCAAAACCTCAAAATATATCTATAATGACTCTTCCTACACCCAATTTGGTCGAATATTGCCTCAGTTATGGAAACACCAATTTTCCTAAGTTTTCCTCCACTAAAGCTGGAAGTCCGCTAGTTAGCTTCACTAAATGTGGAGCTCCTTCACATTTGGCAGGTAAGCCATCTCTTCCGCCAAGATAAGTATGTGATTAATTAGGATAAGCATGAGTTTAATATTAATTAAGTGGGTGATAAGTGGGGTTAAGAGAATTTAGCACTAACCCGCACTTATCGTTAAAGTCATATTAACATAACCATAACCCAAATATTACATATTAAAACTTGATTTAAATTCATTTAAAACTCCACCGATCACATCGACATCACTTGCATAGATCGCAGATTGCAGTGCAGCAACTGATCACAAATCGCAGCACAGTGAGTGATCGTAGATCGCAAATCGTAGCATAGTCACTTATCATAGATCGTAGATCACGACGTAGTGACTAGTCGCAGATCGCAACCCCATATAAATCATTCTATGTTTCCTTCTCCTTTTTGCGATTGTGATACCCCTATGCGATATATCACATCACAATTTTTCCACCTTGTTAATTGTTGGTTTTTCCTACTCTTAAGACCCCTGATGCGATTGGTAGCACCCACCTTATCGCCACATCACTTACTGTGCAATTGCAAATAAAAAATCATGTGTTGTTGCCTTATGTCCTCTACTCCCAAACTACTGATGCACGATGGTTGAATGCAGTAATGCTTTGGACCAAGGTTTAATACTCTTGGTTAATGAAATATGTCACAGATATATGTTGTATTATCATTCGACTATGGTTTTGGCCATTAGTCCCAACCTTTATTTTAGATAAATATGCGACCAAACTTGACCATGCAATATGTAATGCATGCGCCTTCTAACTAAAGATTATTTTCCAGATTGCTCTCGCTCTCGGCTGTGCTATGTGCCCTTCCCCATTGCCTATAAATTCCACCAATAAAATAATCCACCATAGTAATAATTCCAAACTTAGGAAATAAGAGAAAAAATCAACTCCCCCAAGCAACATTGGCGAATCTGGAGATGGCACTTATCACACTTCAATTGGACTAAAACTAAAGAATATTCCTAAATGGTGATTGGGCTGCCATGTCATCAGTTTGTCCCTATTCCTAAAAATTTTTAATAAAGATTTGCCTTTTCTAAATGACAATCAACAAACCATAACTCCTTCATCTGAACTCAGTTTTCAATGAAACAATTTGCATTGGATTCCTTGTGACGGGTTGGCCGTTTTCATTTTCGTTTCATTCAATTTCGAGCACTTTAATTTTTAAGCTAAAATGCTGAGCCTTTGATCAGGAATTGAACATCGGGGTCATGAACTCCTCTAGGATTGGTCTCGACATTCAAAAAATCGCCACTGTGCAGAATTCCTAAGAATTATGGCATCAGGAGAGGCTTCACCAATGAGGGTGATGAGCCAACAAGATGAGGTAACGCATGTGAAATTATGAGCACCACCTGGCTGATGGTACGAGGATCAGCCTCCCCATTCTCTCATAGCTGCTTGTATACGGGAGGCATTAATTCACTCTGTGTGAAACCTCCATCAACCTAGAATTGAGTGGTAGGAGCTGATTGAGATGGTTTATGGAGGGTGGTTTCCATCTCTAGGCATGGTATTGGTTCAGTGACTGCAATTGGAAATCTGTGAGTGAGAGGAGGAACAAGAAAGGGTGCCTGATTTTGGAAAGGAGGTGAATCTATAGGTGGAATCCCTACCAAGATTTTTAGTCTTTAAATTGGTTACTTTCCACTCTGGTTTGTGGAATTCAATGTCTTCATCTAGGAGAGGATTCGGGCCTATAGTGGTATAGGTCACTTGGCAGTCCTACTCAGGGTGGGTGAGATTGCCTCTGCGTCTGCATGGAAATTGGATTTCCCTCCTTTGCAACTCTTCCTCAATATTTTGTAAGTTTTAGTGGTATGTGCGTCGAGGGTGTATAGGCCTTCGAGTGTTTTGGCTAGTGGAAAACCAATGAATGGTTGATGGTGGTGAAGTGGGGTTACATGATTTCTACTTGTTTCATGTGGTTTCTAGTGCTTTTGGCATCCTAAATTGTGGATTGTGTCTTTAGTTGTCTTTATGTTACTTTTTCATATGATTATTTTGGTACTCAACAAATCTAGTCGGAGTTAGCCTACCTGCATTTTTCTACTAACGTACTTAATTTTTTATGAATGAATAGAATGATGATTTACAAAAAAAAAAAACAATCGGCCTATGTTTGTCAGTTATAGAGTTAGGTACTGTAAGAACTATTAATAAATTATAATTCCATATTATTATTCATTCCCTCAATTGTTTTCTTATCCTCTAGCCATGGATGTTAGTTTTACAAATCTTTCTCTAATAATTTAATTACATAGTTTCGAAAGGAGGTCAGAGATTTAATAAGAATTAGATCGTAGTTCTAAAAAAATTCTATTTATGGTTACTATCTCTTTGTAATAAGGTAATGTTGGTGTCCTACTTGTTTTCCTACTATAATTATTTTATATATGTATATGTAATGGTTTTGGGAATAGAAAGTTTAACACTTCATGATTGGACCCCAGATGTGGGTGTTAATACATGAACTGGCCTACAGGCACCTGGCCAAGCCGACACTGGGAAGTTTTCATCGTCACAAGGAGGCACATGGCTCCGACAGGGTTAACAAAGTCTTGGGCGTGCATAATACTTACTCCACCACCCTCGAATTGTATGTCACGTCCTCTTAGCACCTGGTCTACATTAAAGATGTTCTCTACACATTAACTCCTCCATATGCACCTTTACTCCTCCTACAGCCATATATGGACCATGAAGTTGTATCCTCAACATTCTCCTTTGGCCTCTCTCTCATTATCAGTTTCGATTCTGCTTCCTCCTGCATCATTTGTGCTCCTGCCAAGACCCTGCAACATTCCTAAGGCCTAATGGCTCTCTTTCGTACAGCATGGCCTCCTCCTCTACCTCCTTCGCATTCCTGTAACTTCGCTTTAGCCATGCCCCGTCACCATCGCATGCGCTTCTGTAGAGGTGGTGGTCACAGCCTCTTTTCTCATCCTCCCATTCATGCCATGGCTGGTAGAATTGTAGACCTGTCTTTAAACCTAGTTGTGCCTGAGGTCCTGGACCCCCACAGCCTCTCCGCTCACCTATCCATGCACCTTCATGAAGCCTCTGTTGAACCCTTTGGCTCTGGCTCTCGCTTTAGGAAGCGAATGCATAAACCCACCATCTCCCCTACCTCCCTCAATGTTCCATGCAAAATGGTGGCTTTTTCAGTTAAGTTGGTCAAGGATGCCTTAAAAAATGATGTTAGCTACAGGTTCGATGAAGGTGGTAAGAGCTCTGAAACAGGTGGCCTCTCGAACTCCTCTCCATTGCTAGACATCCACCTGTTTAAGCTCTAGGCCGACATCTCCGAGCATAGGTGCTGCATTGAGAAAGAGTCGTCTCAACTGCGATTGAGGGATGATAAGAAGTCGATAGATAAGCCTCTGGGTTTCCACTTGTCTTTTCTCTATGTTTTGTTCTCGTTATGGTTTAGTTCTCCTGAATGTTTTTATGCATTGCATAAGTATGTTTAAAGTTGGTTTCCTTATAAGGGAAACATTTTGTCTCCTTCATGGAAAAATTTCATGGGCTGGTTTCCCCTTCTTCGGTAGTCCCTATTTGGAAATTTTGAACTTGTTATTTCCTGCTGGAATTGGCTAGCACAGCAATTTTAGAGAATGAAGAATGTATATCTATGATATGTATTTATAATAGAAGCCGCCATATTTAGAAAAAAAAAAAAGACACTTCATGATTGGAATTTATACTTTATCAAAACCAAATTCAAAGAAATAACTAATGTAAAGTATTGACCCTCATGCATAAAGTCACAAAGACCATTTTTTATGCTTTTTCTAAGATGAAAGGGAATTCAAAGAAGGAAGTTGAGATGGTTCTACAAGAGGCATCATTGTTATTTTGATATAGGTAATGTTCATAATTGTATTTTTACATATATTTATATTAAAAGAATTTGGTTCCCGCATAACAATACTTTCATATTCCTTTTAATTTTATCCATGATAGTGAGAATATCTTATGTCAAAACAATGTAGATCCTAATGCTTTCGTGTAGATAAATTCTTGACTAGTAATATTTTCATGTATTTTAAATTATAAAGAAATTTTTTGTGGATTAAAAAAATTTAAAATAATTAATTAAATAATATTTAATTTTTCATAAATATTATCGATATCAGTTTGGTGAGTGCAATTGGCATTCTGTGAGTGGAAGGTGGAACAAGAAAGGGCTCCTTGTTTTGGAAAGGTGCCAACCTATTGCCGGTGTCCTTTCCTTAGCTTATGGGTATGTAAATTAGTTACTTTCCTCTATGGTGTGTGGAATTCAATGTCTTCGCGCGGGAGAGGAGCGAGGTCTCTCATGATGCAGGTCATTTAGCGGTCTTACTCCAAGTGGGTTGGTTCCTCTCGGCGTCTTCATGAAAATTAGAGTACCCTCTGTCGCAACTCTTCCTTAAGGTTTTGTAAGTTTCAGTGGTTTGTGTGTCGAGGGTGTACAGACTTTCGGGTGGCCTGGCGAGTGGACGTCCAATGAAGGGTTGAGGGTGACGAAGTGTGGGCTCAACTCCATCTTGTTGGTTGGAAATTGTTGGTCTAGTCAGAGTGGGTGCAGTGAACCCTAGTGGTTGAATTTTTTGTTTGTTTACCTTTTCACTGGCTTGATCTATCTCCTCAAACCACTATTTTTTTTGTTAAAATGTGCCCTGTTTCTTGTAGTGGTATGTCCTCTTCCTCATCGAATTCTAACTCAGTTGGACAAGGGGGGCAAGAGTCTCCAATTCAGGTGAAAATGGTGGAAGCGGAAAAAATTGGCGGCTCAAGTTCACCGAACGGCTTCTGGTTTCCGTGGAGGTTGTGGTCGTGGTGACTCAGTGGCCGATCGTGCGGGCCACACTTCGTAGCCTAAAAATTGAGGTGGAGCGATGTGATCTGGAGGCATGGGAAGACGAGGAAAAGAAAGGTGTGCAGGGTGTGGAGAGAGAGACGATCATCAATGTTGTTTGGAGAATTGTAGGGAATTTATCCATTGGGTGCTAGACCACGTGGAAACCTTAGAGTGGGTATGCTAGGAAGAGCATGTTGAGCTCATTTCCACATTGAACAAGATGCACTACTTCCAGTGCCATGTCTGAGAGAGGTTATGGTGGTCTGGCGAGGCCAAAACCTTTTAACTGAGAAGGTAGAGAAGGTTGAGTCTTGGATGGCCCACTTTGAATAGCATTTCCAGTGTTATTTCTGCCCTCCACCTCCTCCTAGAACAACCCTGGAAAACACAGCTTCAATTACTTCAGATGACTAGCATGCTTACAGGCATTCTACTTGTTTTTGTGTTTTTTTATGCTTTTGGCCTGCTAAATTGTGGATTTGTATTTAGTTGTCTTTATGTATATTTGTCATATGTTGATCATGGTGTCAATAAACTTGGTCAAAGTGAGACTATTTGCACTTTTCTACTAATGTACTTAATTTTTGATGAATGGATAGAATGTTGATTTAAAAAAAAACACAACAAGAACTATTATTGTCATTTACAGAGTTAGGAACTAAACACATATTAGTATTACATAAGAACTATTAAATTAGAAGTCCATATTATTTATTTATTCTCTCAATTGTTTTCTTATCTTCTAGCCATGCATCTCAATTTTATGAATGTTTCTCTAATAATTTAATCACATTGTTTCAAAAAGTGATAAAATAATTAATAAGAATCAGATCATAGTTCTCAAAAAATTTGTATTTAGGGTTACTATCTCTTTGTAATAGGGCAATGTTGGTATCCTACTTTGTTTCCTATTTTATATATAATAGTTTTGGAAATAGAAACTAACACTTCATCATTAGAATTTAGGCCTTATCAAAACAAATTTCAAAGAAATAACTAATGTAAAGTATTGACCCTCATGCATAATGTCACCATGACCATTTTTTATGATTTTTCAAGATGAAAGGGCATTGAAAGAACGAACTTGAGATAGTTGTACAAGCGACGTCATTATTATTTTGATATGGGTAATGTTCCTAATTACATATATTTATATTAAAAAAAAATAGTTCACCGATAAGAATACTTGCATATTCTTTTAAGTTTATCCATGATAATATTTTCATGTGTTTTAAATTATAGAGAAAATTTGTCTCCGTTACAAAAAAATTCAAATTAATTAAATATTGTTTCAATTTTCTACTAAAAGGAAACTATGTATTTTATTTCACAGCAGAGATTAAAAAACATATGTATTATTAATACTTGCACTTTGTTATTTTATAATATGAACATCAAATTTTGACATAAAAATTTAAATGATATATACTATTGCAGTCATATAAATAAATCCATCGTCAGCGAAAACCATAGATATCTCTTCTTTTAAACAGTCGTTTTGGAATATAATCCTTCATTGCATTAATTTTAATTTAGTCATACTTTGTTGTAGACTCCCAAAACATACACTCAGGATTAATACAGAATATTTTAACAGGCGTAACGTATTTAACGGAGATATCTTGAGAATGACAAACATGAAATTATAATGTGTGGCCCATGAGGTATATTAGTTCTCTCCAATCATTTAATGGACGAAATCAGATGATAAGTTGCATACTCTCACAAACCTTCTTTTCATAATTTTAGCGACGTGCATATCCGTTATTTCTTGGGTTATTATTGTCCAACATGTCTGTCTACTATGGAGTTGATAAGTAGTAGTATTGTATTCATGCTATGCTAGTTCTCTCCAATCATTTAATGGACGAAATCAGATGATAAGTTGCATGCTCTCACAAACCTTCTTTTCATAATTTTAGCAACGTGCATATCCGTTATTTCTTGGGTTATTATTGTCCAACATGTCTGTCTACTATGGAGTTGATAAGTAGTAGCATTGTATTCATGCTATGCAATTCTACGGTTGGGAAGTCCTCCTCTCAACAATTGGATTATTAAACTCGACACGAACCTCCACCAGAAGATCTGTCGTGTTTACACTGCGACGCCACCGATGGAGGTACGGAACCTCTTGGAACAGATTCAAGCAACCCATTCTTCATATCAATATTATTTTTCTCCACTTGATTTCTTCAAATAGGAATTCAAATTTCAACGACCTGCAAGACGAACCTTCAATAACCATCGCGAGAACCATAATCAGGGAAATCAATATTATTAGTCGTGATATGATTCTCATGTCCATATTACTGCAGCCTATATAATAAAAGAGGAGGAAAAACACCTTTTATTCATTTTATCTCATTAGGAACAAACCCTATCAAAAGTTTTATAGGTTTTTTTTTTCACGAGTGATATTTCCCCTTACTTGTCTGCTCTTCCTTCTTTAGGAATTTGAAGCTTCCTCAGTTCAGTATAGCGTACAAAATAATCTTCAATTTACGAAGGAATTGACGAAGAGGACAGGATCGGAAACGCAATTAGTTCCTCTTATCCTTCTCTCCACAGTCACAACTATTGATTGCAAGAATATCAATATCATAAGAGGAATAACGATAATATGAGTGAATCATAGTCTGAGATCCAAATGTATATAGGAAGCTTGATAGAGTATAATTAGGTCTTGGGGGATTCATTTGACATATTGAAGGGAGTGAGTTGACTAATACATGATCCATCGTAAATGAATTCTGTTAGTCCAAGTCTTCTGCACACCCCCGTCGCTATTACATTTTGAGTTTGAAATTACTCTCACACCCTCATTGACTTACGAAACCGGGCTAAATCATTAGTTGATCAATTCTTATTCTATGGTTCTGATCGAAAACCCTGATTGACTTACGAAACCTGGGTAAATCATTTGTTGGTCAAATTTATGGTATGTGTCTAAACGTTGAACTATTCAAGATTCAAGCATCTTTAATTCGTAGTTACGTTTGTAAATATCGAAAAAGGATATTAAAACCACGTAGTCTAACTGCTCTAAATGGTTAGACTGCGCCTATTAAAACAATGAAAACAATGCCGTAGTCTAACCAGCGGATTTTGACTTCTATAATGACTGTAGATTTATTTTAATGTTAAAGTTTTTAAATAAACAAAGTTTTGAGTCATCGCATGGTTATAAGTTACATGGTTTATGAATTCAAAATTGAACGAAGAAAATATGGTTTATATATATATATATATATATATATATTATAAAATTTTGAAAAATAATTGTCCGAAGAAATTATTCGTATGAGAAAAACTATTTTTAAGGTCTATAATATAAATGCTAAATATATTTATTTCTAGTTTCACGATATTTAAATATATGTTTATGTTTCTTGAAGCCTATAATAATATTATGGAATTAATTATTATAATACTAGCAGTTGCCCCACGAGGTGCAAGGAGAGGCCGATAGGAGTATGGTTTGTTAATTATTAATTTCAAGTAATTTTAGTTTTTGAGATGAAGGAGATTTTGTAGAATTTTGCAGAAAGATGATGTTTAATTCTGAGTTGTGCAGTAACAGACTTATTGTTCAATTCTCACTTATGCAGGTAGAGAATTATTCGATGAGTTGTGTAGCAACCTTTACAACTAAATACTCCATGAAAGAAGAATGCATACCACTTAGTTATACAAGGTTGTGGAGAGTACCAGAAGGAACAAAAGACATAACAAGAAAATGCAAATATCTACTGTGAAGTAAATAGCCATCTTGAAGAAGTAATCTATGTCATAACATAAATGTATATTCTAAGAGAAAGATTAATGTGGCCCTCTTGTAGGAGCTCCTTCTTCAGCTACCACCACTGACATCAGCCTTATTAGAATATTGTGCATGTTGCAGTTTGCTTTGTATGCCAGTCAGTATTAAGCATGGCTGCATTAAGGTAGTTTTTCTCTTCTTCATCTTTCATTAAACTCTCAGTACAATGTCTCGTTACTGCTATTGGATTATTTTCTCAAAATTAGCTAACTCAAAGTGCCTTGAAATTGGGCTACAAATGACAGAATCTACATCAACAATCTACTAAAATTCTTTTGAAATGATGAGTCAATGACTGTAAGAGTAGCTGCTTTTGGTGCAATATATGGATATATGGATTTTTGGAATACTATGTTATATTTAACTGAAACTGAAGTTAATTTAAAAAAATAAAAGCTCTCTTCTTTTTTTCTTTTATTTAATTTAATAGGCTTTATATAGGAACATTCTTCTCAGCCTTAACTGTAAGAGAACCTGGTTTTGGTGCAATATCTCTGCCTGCATAGAATATTACCTGTTACTTTTTATTGCTTTTTCTATGTCTATGGCAGAAGCATCTACAGTGTAATATGAAAAATATAGAACCCTGTCATGAAACAAAATGCTCAGTTATTACTAAAAAGATGGCCTTTAAGTATATGGCAGGAATTACAATATCAATTTTGAAAACCAGAATCAAATTCCTGTTATGCACATGAATATGAAAACCAAAGGTACTGCAATAAATCTTGGCAATTTGATGTAACAAGAGAGGCTGGTTCTATAACTTCCCAACTGGTTGGACTTGTCTCTCTGTAACAGCAGAGCTGCAACATGTCATGCACCACAAAGTAAATTTACAATTCAATTCTATAAATACATGTGGCAACATAGTACTTTTAAAAAAGCATGTTCTTCCATGTTGCCAATCTTACAAACTCCTCTTGCAACAGCACTATGAGTAAGTTCAGGAGGAACCACACGCAATATCTCATTTTCATTCCTCAGTCTAAAAGTTCCCTGTAAATCACCGGCTCTGCAGTAGCCATTGACCAACTTAACAAAGATATTATGTTGAGGAACAAGTCCCTGCTGCAACATTGTATAAAAGAGTTGACCTGCTTCTTGTATCTTTTGTTTATTGTGAAAGCCATAAATAAGCGTAGTGTAAGTAATATTATTAGGTGAAAGTCGTAAACCTATCATTTCACTAAAGAGTTTAGTAGCAGTGTTCATATCACCAACACTAGAAAACTATGAATCATCATGTTAAATATCGAGTGATCTGGAATACTATCTTTCTATATCATTTGCTCCAATTTCTCCTTTGCTTCATTCAGTTTTCCTTGTTCACAAAGTCCAAGGATGAGGGCTTTTTATGTTAAAAGACCAGGAACAAAATCATTTTGCACCATTTTTTTATACAAGTAGGAACTCCTCTGCAGTAGTCCTTTCTTGCTATTCATTTGTTCTCTTCTCTTGTGCTTGAGGGTTGCCTCTTTATTTATTTATTCACCAATCCCACTGGAATAGCTCTCTCACTTTATAATTCCCTTAGATATGATCACTAAATTTGTGATTTTCTGGAGGATTTGTTCGAGCAAGCAGAGTTACAAATATTTCTTGGAATAAAACACAGAGGAATGTACAATTAATTTAGGCTCTAAGACATGCCTACAAACATTACAAAGGCTTGATACAGATATGGAAGAATTCAAAAAAAAATCACTGAATTGTTTTGTCAATTCGTTTGATGACAAGCATATAGACATATATTACAACTCCAGGGAAGACTATCCTAAGCTAAATTGTACAACTCTAGGGAAGACTATCCTATGCATTGTAGAGGTTGATATAGCGCACTGTGTAAGCATTATTATTGCCAAGTTTCTCCAAGTCTCAAGAGTCGAAAATGGATGCAAAGATCCATTCAAACAAAGAGAAAAAAGGAACCACCAACCCTCTGCCCTCCACCTACAAGTTTAGCCCTGGTGGAAATCTGCATTCTGAGGAAGCAAGTCTGGCGATGATGGCCAACCCCACCTAGGAGGACATCATAAATCAATGCCAAGTGGTTTTGTTTTAGCAGATTAGATTTTCCTCATAAGTGTCTTCTAAGCTAAAGGAAGCCATACCACACCCTACAAGCTACAACCACTCGGGGTATGTTTTTTGAGACTTTGCAAGACACAAAAAACCAGATCAAACCCTTTGGGCTCTTTGGTCTTTTAATTACCGCAAACATCGCTTCAACAAAGAAACCCACCACAAAATAAAGCAAAAGAAAATACCCACGTCACAAGGAAAACAGAACAACCCTTTCTGCATAACAGTGAGAAGCCAATAGCTACAATGTACTGGAGAGAGCTGTGTCCCCACTCTGTCTGCTCCAATTTCATTTGCCACTGCTTCAACAACCTCTAGAGAAAACCTACACCGGTTCTCCAGAGTGCCACCATACTGATCGGTCCTGTTATTTACGTTGTCTTTCATAAATTGGTCAAAAAGATATCCATGAGCACTATCAATTTCAATACCATCAAAACCTGCCACAAAGCCACCAAAAGTATTCATATAGAAAGGCAACAGTTCCCTATTTAGTTGAACTGCGTAGTTTGAGGAAAAGCTATTCTAGTGTTGTGACCTTTGAATAGGCAATATTCAGAATCACAAGGAAAACTTTGGTTCCTTCTTTGAACAAAATTAGCCCTGAGGGTTCTATTAAGAGAAAAATACAGAGTGCTTCTTTAGATAAAAATAATCCCTGTGGCCTATGTACTAAGTTTACATGGAAATGGGTAAATACCAAAAGCAATAACAAAAAGAAGATTGCAATTTATTTGTGAAGAAAACTGCAATTTCCTGCCAAAACTTTTCAGTTTTCTCTTATCAGAAAAAGGAACATGCTTTTACTCCAAATCCTGGAGAGGCTTTTGGTTGTTTCAAACACTTTTACAGGGCACACATACATGTTGACTGATAGGAAGCATACCCATCTACTATACAAGGTCACAAAAAGCAATTGCACTCTTTTGCGGACCAACCAAAACATTTCGCGCAAGTAGTCTTGAGACCTTCAAATGTAAAAACATGCCTGTAAATACAAGCACTGCTATTGATTTTCCAATTAGTTTGGTATGTAAGTTATTTGCATTTATGGATCTAGATCAGAGACCCTTTTGTGCTCACAATATGCAAACACACCCACACAGTTGTTAGCCCAGAGGCAGATGTCTTTAGAATAAATTAGAGATAATAATTATAAACTACAGCATGATAAATCAAACCTGATTTTGCACCTGTAATACTGTTAAGGTAAAATTATGATCATATATCCAGTAGAAAGGTAAGTGCAGAAAAGAATAATGCCTTAAATAACTGCAGATACGTAATATATCTACATGCATGAAAAAGTCCAAAACACCTAATACTGAGATGCCCTGTCTACAACAGCACCGATTCAGAATTTAAGATACCCATTACTAATTCTCTTCAAAAGATCCCAACTGTTCACATTATGGGTAAATTAGGGACACTATTGTACCACAAACAAAGAGGTCTCATACACCAATTTGATGGGTCCCTTGTCCCACAAAAAAAGAGATTTCATACACCAATTTAGTAGTCATAATAATAATAATATATTAAATTTAAATTAAACTAAGATTAATATTATTACTCATATATTATATTATATTATTCACATATTATTTGATATTTTAATATAACTTACCTATTATATAACAAATTTAAATTAAGTATAGTATTATACATTATGATATAGAAGATACATCTTTATAAAATAAAATATTTTTTTGTCCGCGTTATAATAAAGATAATATTAAAATTTAATAAATCAAATTTAAAATTAAATATTAATCTTGTTAAAAGATTTTTTCGTCTTTAAAATAATCATAAATATCCACATTACACTCATCATCAACAATTCACAATTAAAAGAATAACAATTCACAGTTAAAAAATAATAATAATCAACATACATATCCATATTACACCCAATCAACTAAAGATACACATTACACCCAATCAGATAGTAACAATTAAAAAAATAATAAGCATATCCATTTTTTACATTACAGCCATTCCATCTCTCAATTGGAAAAAACCCTTGCCATCCATCAAAATAGAACCAACCAAGGAGATAACAACAAAATATATTCCCTACATTTGGATTTTACACCAAAACCAAAAAGCTGTGCCCGTGCTCACATATTCCGGACTTCATCTCTACTCTGCCCACTTTCCAGAAAGTATGGCCATTATTTTCTTTCAGCGTATGCCACCCAAAAAGCTGTAGCAGTTGGCATTCAATTAGAACTATTGGTGTATTGCCTGGTGTATTATTGTATAAAGTCTAAAGTCCAACCAGACGCACATGAAAAACCAGTGAGGTCTCCATCGTTGGAGCTGCTTAATATTATACCAAACACAGAATTACCATCAAAATGTAAGCCTGCAAATTAGTGACACACACCGAATTTGGTTTGGCAAGAAAAATAGCCACTACCTAATCCGAACAAGGACTGGTTTATTTCAATTAGAATTGAAAAAAATGGATGGTAAGTGCAATAGCCATGGTTGTCAAGTACAGAATGTCTTCCATAAAACCTGCAGATACAAACAGCAGAACCCAAATTATATGAAGGTGCAGATATATTAGGAGTAGGCACATGAATGTATTTTAGACTTTTTACTGTGTTGGGCAGGCAGAGATATTGGGAACAGTAACAGAGCATATGTATTTATGTACCTTTGGATGCCTCTGTCTGAGATAGAGAGGCTACTGTCTGAGACTAAGGAGTTGACGTTCCGCTTCCATTCCCGCCCACGGTAAACCCAAATTCCGAACAGTCTACACTGATCGAACCTGCAAAAAAAGGGGGAAAATCGACATGGGATTCGAACAGGGGACGTTTGAAATTTGAAAACAAGTAAAAATGGATTCAGTGTATAGGGTCTGAGACAGGGCCTGCTGTCATATTGAAAAGATTTTCATAGCCTTCATTGCAGTTATACCTGTAGCCGAACTCGGATTCGGCAACAGGAGCCCTCTCCGCAGACAGAAATCCCAGATTTACATGCATGAAAGCGATTTGATTTTGATTTAGCTGGATGGATTTGATTAAATGGAGTAAAAATAAATTAGCGATGGAACTTCCAGTTCAGAAGGCCCGCTGAAGAATTGCTAGATGGAGAATTGACAGGCGAGGGAGCTGAGTAAGGGCTTTCCCACCATAATCCACTTTAATTGTACCTGCAAATAAATACAGAGCACATTATTTAATTTACCCCAGTGCCCATTGCAGTATCGAACAATTAACCTGAAGAAAACTTGTTATTGCAAGTACCCTTCCCACAGTTCATTATTTTGCAGAGCCCTGCATGGTCAATGGGAATCGAACATGGCATCTTACACTCTGCAACAAATCCACACAAAAAAAATAGAGATCCGGTGCTAACTAAGTCATCGTCCGCAACCGCTATGTGTAATATAACGAATACCAGAATTGTAGAAACCAGACACTTGCTTCTCATACCCAACTCCATGACTGTGGGATCGTTCGCGTGCTGTGTCTCTGCTAACTTCTGTCACGCGGCAGTTAATATATAGGTGAGCGATTTAAGTTTAGAAATTGCAGATATTCCCTCACTTTTAATTTGTCCAAACATTTTTTTAGAATCGGTGCCATAGCCTTCTAAAACCAGCAGCATGCATCCATTGGTTTAATGACAGCTATTGGTTCAATCGAATGGTGAAAAAATAAATTTTAGAATCGACGCCATAGCCTTCTAAAACCAGCAGCACGCATCCATTGGTTTAATGACAGCTGTTGGTTCAATCGAATGGTGAAAAAAGAAAAAACAGAATGAATGGAGATAAAAAAAAAGGTTGACGAGGTCGCAAGGATTTGGGGGAACAGGTGTCAAGCAATAGGTGTCAGCCAGAGGTTAAAACTGTCAGGGAACAAGTTTCAGCAGGACATTAAAAATGTTGATGATGAAAAACTGTATCTCTTTCAAAAGAGAAGGCCTATCGGCCTAATTATAGAATTTATTGTGGTCTCTTATCCGGTGTTTTCCATTTTGGTGAGTTTCATGTATTTCCTAGACTCTCGCGGGAAAGGTATATGGTGTTGGTGGTTTACCCTCGCCAGCTGACGTTTGTAGTTTCGCCTTGAAAGTCTCTTTCCTGTGGTTTATTTTGTTCGCAACAGAGATGAACGCAGAAGCTCCATGTTTTTGGTGCTTGTCATGCAGGCCAGGAGAGAGAAAGTTTTTGTCGATTTCAGTGTGCATGTAAGAGATATTCTTCTAGAAATCCCTCTGATGGCATAAATTTATCTATGTTTTTCACTTTCCATAATTAATATAAAGTACTTAAGTTCAATTTTTTTCTTGTCAAAAAATGGCCAAAATAAATTAATTCAAAGGATTATATTGAATAAATGAAAATCACCAAATAAATTAAATAATAAATTAATCCAAATGATTATATGGAGTAAATGAAATTGATAAATAATATTAGATAATAAATATATGATTTTTTTTTGAAGTTTTTTATTTAGATTATGGATAAGATTTAATATTGAGATTTTTTAAAATTTGAATCTCCATAGTAGATTAATTTTAATATATGGATTTGATATGAGTTTAAAATATTAAATTTTTTTGTGTTAATTTTTTTAAAATGTAAAATATAATTTCTTATTTCTTATTGTTTAAATTGTATTTTTGAATGCTAAATAGAGTATATATAGGATTAAATTATTTTTTTAACCATAAAATTTATTTATTTTTCTATATATAAATACATATGAAATTGATATGACATAAATTAAATTAAGTATGAGGGGTTTCCGCAGTGCATTATATTAGATATCATTTTTGGGATTCAATCATGGTATGACCATTTATGAGATGTCACAACCCATTAATTTCTCATGATTTTTGAATAAGTCCACTTAGCACTCACCGCATCGCAGGGTGAAATAGTGATTGAAACTAGTGGTAGTGAAAGTCACTTTCCGGCTTCACTGCAACCCAGATTTTCGGAAAATGCCCATTCTGGGACCTCTCCAGCCAGCGCGTTAACCGTGGAGTTTTCTCACAATGTCTCACTTAGCTTGCTACCCCATTTGCTAGTGGGGTAGCAAGCTAAGTGGACTTGATTGTGGGGAAAACTCCACAGTTAAGCGCGCTTGAGCCAGAGGAGTTTTGGGATGGGTGACCTCCCGGGAAGTCCTGGTTACCGGGTGCAAGCCCCGAAAGTGATGATTGACGCTATGTGATTCTTTTCACTAGTTTCAATCCCACTTCTTCACCCCTGTGAGCATCACCCGATGCAATGAGTGCTAAGTGGACTATTCAAAAATCATGAGAAATTAGTCAGTTGTGACTACCTCTCATGGAAATGGTCATACATGAATGACTTACTTAACGCAGTTGAATCCCAAAAATGATATCTAACTTCAAACTTTACAAAAGATAATATTAGAAGGATGTGATCTCTAGATTGAATTAGTTATCTTAGATGTAGTGAAGAACATGCGTGTAATAAAGGATAATGAATCTTTATTGTTCAGAAATTATGGATATTTGTCAACTTTAATATATATTTAGAGAAAAAAAAATCAAGTGTGTATTTATTTATTTTTGGAGAGAAATAACATTATAGGAAATATATACACATTTTAAAGAATGTACTTATTATTATATTGTGTATTATTATGTGTGGTAGGTATGGGGTAACATTCTTGATCTTGGTGGGGTTTAGGAAAATACTTCTGAATGAGATCTTTATATACTCTCAAACAACCATGTATTACGAGTGGGGATTATTGGTGAAAGTTATATCAAAATACATTATCGTTTGGGATTTTATATTAGCTATTTAATTTATGCCTATATTGCACTCACTTACTTACTGATGGTAACATGGTAGGAATCACCAGGAGAATAAGAAAGTGATTTTAGAGGTTTGGAAATGTTGAATAGTTTCATATCAGAAGGGAGTTCAATAGAATAATAGGTTATCTAGCCGAGATTATGGCATTTTAAGAACAAAAAATACATTTTCATTCTCACCCTTTTAACTCAAATTATTCAATTGGAATTTCATGAAAAATAAATAAGATATTAATTTTAGAGGCTCAGTTAACAATGTAACATGAAATCCAAGGAGCAATAGGCTCGTAAGAGTGCTACATACACATTTTTTAATGGGGGATGAGGCTTATAATATTTTTTTAATTAATTTTCACTGCAAATGAGATAATCCATTTGGTTTGAGGGTCACTTTTAGTCATGTGGTTTCTTGTTCTATTCTATCCTTGTTCAAATTATAGTTCTAAATTAGGTTATGGTTCTCCTTTATTGTATGAGTTTATTTTTAATTATTTATTTATTGATAATCACTTTTATGTATTAAATTATTATTTCTTATACTATATTTTTCTTATAGTTAATTTCAAATCACAAGTCAAATGGAAAATATTAGATCCCTACAATACTAGTGTAGCTCCCATATTTTTATTATTCTACCCAATAGAAGCCCACTATTTTTATTGTTGTTCCTTTACATTATTATCGCTATGTAGAACATATTTATATTTTGACCCCTTAGAATCCTGTCTTTACCAATGAGGTCTTTTCATTTGAATCATCCAAGTATTTTTTATTTATGTCATGTAAAAGGAGGTTTCCCCCTCGAAGAGACTTATTTTCAAATCATATATATATATATATATATATATATATATATATATATATATATATATATATATATATATATATATATATATATATATATATATATATATATATATATATATATATATATATTTCTGATCTCGTTACATAAAATTTGGTATTAGAGCTTTCGATCCTAGGTTTTTTCTACTTCAAAGAGACCATATTTTTATTTTCGCTATAACTTTTTTTTTTTTTGGGAGGCTTTAGAAGCTAAAAATTTTACCACATGGAGTCAAAATCCTGGTGAAATTTTTGTAAAATTTTTATATCTTGGTTCTTTGTATTTTCAGAGATATGATCCAAGAAATTTAGGGTGTTTGCATGCACGAGGATTCAGTCTCAAACAAGCGACCTAGGGAAATCATGGTAAATTTCTCTTCCAGAATTTGACTTTAATTCCATAAAATATGGCTAAAATTGCACGAAATGTAGTTTCTTTGGGACATGTTTCATGATCGAAGGTCTAAATAGTGAAACATGTTAGTTTGTACAAGTTATTTATATTGATCAAGTCCATAATCAAGTGATCATGGGATATTTGGTATAAAGTTTACTTGAAGAATCCATTTTTTGTCTAAGTTGTAGGGATGGGGATACGAGAAAGAAAGATACCTCAAGACTAAGCGTTGGAACTTAGGAGACTGAAATTACATAGATACAACAGTTTCAAGATATACCTTTTAAAAGAAAGGAAAATGTGTGTATTTTTTCAAATTTTCATAACTTTCTTTAAAAAATTAGCTTGAAGTGATTTCAAGTGTATAGTGAAGCACAAATATCATTATTTGGTTTTAAAATCCCTTAAAAAAAAAGAATGGATACACTAAATAAGACAATAGAAAGCTCTACTATGACACATGAGGAAGAGGAATAAATTCAACATGACATATCGGAATTACAAGATGAAATGCAACAAATTTCACTCTCGCAAAGAGTAACAAAAAATGAACTGGAAGCTAAGATGGATGGTTCGAAGAGTGGTTCAAAAGAAAACATAGAAGGTTTGAAGGAAGGTTTGACAAAGTTTCTAATCGATATGCTTCCTAGTGGTGACAAGGAAGTCCATGAAAATCATGATGAGGACAAACAAAATATGAATTATGCTTTAGAGACTCCAATGTTTTCTTTAAGACCCACCACATTCCAAATATCGATATAAGGAAGTTTGATGGCAAGGATATGTTAACATGGATACTACATATCAAGCAATTATTTTATTTACATGGTGTGAAACACATAGAAAAGGTACACATTGCATATTTATATTTAGAACCCATTTAATTTTTATGGTAGCAATGAATTTGTTCTCGTAAGCACTAGTTACTTGGACAATTTTTATGGAGGAATTGATAACACATTATGACGACACAAATAGAAATACCATATTTAGCCTAATGTTAAATCTCAAACATAAGGGTTGAGTTGGGAAGCACATTGAGGACTTCCAAAGATTCAATATAAAGGCAATTAATATTCAAGAGAAGCATCTAATTGATGTTTTCATACGAAATTTAAAGAATAATATCCAACATGAGGTCACCTTTGAGAACCAATTTCAATGTATTCAGGGTTGTAAGAAAAGTTGAAAGAAAAATTATGGAAACGAAGATGTCTACCACTCACAAATATAAATATGAAAGTGTTACCACTCCTATATTCCCACAACATACAAGGTTGAGATGACAACAACCAAAGGAAAAAAGATAAAAATGGGTTTGTTACAGCTATGATAGAAAATACGCTAAAGGTCATAACTGTGTTGCGAAGAAATTATTTTACCGATATTATGAAGAGGAGGAATAAAAGGAATAATAAACATCAAAAGAAGTAGATATACATGAAGAACCAACTATAGGGGATGAAGAAGAAGAAATAAATTTGTCCATATCTTGTAATTTATTTTCCTGAATTACCATTTCTCAAATTCTCAAAGTAGAAAGATATATCAAGAAGAGAAAGGAAATAGTGTTGATTAATTTAGGTAGTACTCATAATTTATTCATTATAAGATAACCAAGGGTTTGAATTTCTTTCTATAGCCAACAACAAAGTTTCAAGTGATGGTTGAAAATGGAGGAACTACAAATTGCCTAGGCACGTGCCATAATTTCAATCTAACCATGGGGGAATATGTAATGAATATTATAATTCCCATTCCAATGGGTGGTGCAGGCATTGTATTAGAAGTCCAATGGTTATAACCTTTACAGATGATAGATTTTAATTTTCAAGAAAATTTCCTAATTTTTTTCTCAAAAAGAAAGGAAATAGAATTAAGGGGTATCACAGGGAAACCTCGGAGGGTGATCAACTCTAATGGCATGAAAAATATTTTAAATAAAGAAAAACAAGGGGAAATTGTACGATTATTTTCACTAGATGTTTAAACATCTAAGTTATCTATAATATCCGTCGGTTAAAACTCAATGTAATAAATTTAATAAGGGAAAAATAAGATCAAGTTCACGGGACACATATTCGAAGATGAATGTTGGGAAAAAATCCTAGTGGATGTACAATTGGTATATTATGGATAAGGGAAATTGGAAAAGTAAATGGAAAAGGATTTGAAAAGGAAAAGAGACATTAATTGACATTTTGTTTTTAAAATAAAGTAAATTAGGAGAAAACAAAGGTGAAAGGTCATAGGTTCCATGTGCGAAAGAAAATGAAGGAAAATAATTGAAATTTGAAGAAAATAGAGCCCTTAATGATCAAAAGGCTTCTAAGGACCAATAAAAAGCTTTTGACAGATCAATTTTGGAGCCCTCTCTCTTACTCTTGCACACTTAGAGCATTCTTGGAGAACTCTAGCTTTGGAGAAAGGAGGGAAAATGAAGAAATGTTTTTAATAAACATTCATTGTGGTGGATTTACCAAGGAATACTTGTAAAATGCAAGGATTGTCCCCTACATTGAGTTAGTTGGAAAATATTAAAACTAAGAAGTCAAAATCAACAGGATCTAGAACCTTAGATCAACCTGAAACATCTACCATTGTAGAATCTGAGACATTAGAAACTGGAGTGGTTCAACTTCAAGAAGTAGAATCACACTTATATGAATTTGATCTAGTAATTACCAAAATCGTTCATCAAGAATATGAATGTTATAAAATTATATATTATAGAGTAATGGAACACATAAAATATGCAGAAGCAGAAACACAGAAAACATATAGAACAAGAGAGACATAGGTATACGTGGTTCACCCAATTTGGGCTACTTCTCCCACGAATTTCCAGTCCTTCCTTTATATTATCTAGCAAAATGAAGAGACATAACCTACAACAGATCCGTTGTAATATCCTCTGTTCTCTGTCACAATCCCCCTTTCAGTTTCTCTCTCATAATACTCATGTAATACATACCTGCAATACAATACCCTCATAAAACATAGGGGTTTCCTTCTAGGGAAAAAAGCCCTAAATTAAACATCGTCAGATCATTCGCTTAATGAATGGCCCAAATTGACTAGCAATTACAATATTTTACAAATAAATTTTACATTTCTTTTTAGCTTCAGGGGCACTGCCCCTGAAACCCCCTGCCAGGGGAGGGCTCCATAGAGTCACAGCTGCCCCCCCTCGACCACTGAGGCAACATTTAAATGACGGGCGGCGTTGCTTCCCTGTTAAGAACAGGGGTCCAATGTTGTTATACATCTAAATAAAGAAGATAATTAGGCTCCACACCTAACATATCATATCAGTGAGGTTTCAAATACATAATACACTGAACCAGAGATTGACGAACCTAAATATTATACCTCTGAACTTGAATCGAATTAAGTTATTATAGCCACTACACATGCACCACCTTCATCACTAAGGAAAATTATAGTTACAACTAAACTACTTCTTGGTCTCCTTAGTATTGAATAAATTATCGTAGAAGAGGAGGAATAACAACCACATACTCTTGTTTGTACTGGTGAAAGAGAAAAAATCACACGACTTCCTTTTGACCCTTTCGAACCTGATCCTTGATATTTCACACCTTTGAATAATTTAGGTCAAGGTATTCCACGTATCCAGACCCCATTTGACTTTTCACTGAGATGAAATATGTGAGGAATGTCTTCTGGGAGTATACCTACTGATACTTTTCTATTTTCAAGCTCTCCAGAGTGACTCATCATTGTATGGTGGTATGTCGGTTCCTACTGTGTACCACTTGCTTTCTAGAACTTATTTACGAGCATCTCCTTGAACTCAAACTTCTACTTTGTCATCTGCTGTATCTACCTCTAATGTCCAAGGCATGGCTTCTACTCCTCAAATAACTTTGGCATCAGACTAGTATATTAACATGGTAACTAGAAATTTAGGTAATCCTCAAATAACCCCAAGTGGTGTTTACTATCTGCTTGGGGGGAAACCACCTTATCCTCCACCTATGATACAACCTTTTTTTGGGTCATATCCTACGGCTCGAGGACACCCTTTTGTTGGAAATTATGAAAACTATGGCCAGATACCTCATGTAGGTCCATTTCAAATTGTTATGTCTCAACCCTTTATTGGTGCTCCTTACCTAGGGATGAATACCATTTATAACCCTACTTTTGTTCAAAAACCTATCCAAGTTGCTCCACAAGTGCCCATTTATCAACCTGTTCAGACTATTAGAAAATTTATTCCACAAATACATGTTTAAGGTTTTCTGATACAAGTCTAATAACTTTTCGAGGGGATTCCATAAACACATGTCAAACATTCTTTCCAAGGAACTCCACAAACACCTATTCAACAAATTTTTGAGCAACATGTCTAGGTTAGTCCTCAAACACATGTTCCATATACTGTTCAAACATATGTTCAACAACTGGTTCCAAGTTCACCCCAAACACCTATTCCAGGAGTATCACAAACAACGGTCCAAACCACACCTCAAATATAAATTTTGAAAAACTACATAGGCTATGCCTCAACCATATAATTATCAAAATGGTCCCACTTTCCAGTCTACCACACAACTTACTATGGGACAACCTACTATAGACATTATGTAGACACTGTATCAAGGTCAATATTTTCAAGTACAACCTCTTCAGATTCAATTTGTTTAAGGTAAACCTTTGCAAAATCAACCTGTACAGTGTCAATATTACATGGGCCAAATGGGTCAATGTCCATGTTTCAAATTCCATTGCAATCGCAACCTCGTATGTCTCATCTTGGTTACCCCGAAGGAATGCAAATACCAATCGCACAAGCTATTCTAGGATATCCTCGATACCATCCTTTGGGTACTGGACCTAACCCTCATTATTATCAATATTTACAGGAGGACCCCAATAAATAGTTACCGTTTCTCACAAATTTATATTTTTCATATTTGTCTCAGCTAACGAATGATATAATATACCATTATTTGTTTTGGCTGGAAATTCCTATTAATTTTCCCAGTGACATTTCAAAGCTTGAAGGTAAATAATAATAGGACCCATCAAAATATGTTATTAGATATCATATTTTAGGTGTGTTTAATTCATTGATCAATGGATCCATTCAATTATGTCTTTTCCAACGAATTTTAACTGGTTTGGCAGCAAAATGGTACATCGCAATACCCCTAGCCTCTTTCCATAACTTCAAATGCTTAGCGACAACATTTTTGACACAATTTCAGATACCTATTCCATATGATACTGGTACCAAACTTTTAACTTCCTTGAAACAATTGAAAGCTACCTATGTTTCTGATCATATACATGAATGGAGGCATAGGCATAGTTTGGTCAAAGTATTTATTCCACATCAAATTTTGGCTAAGTGGTTTACAAATTCATTACTTCCTGTCATTAAAAAATATGTTTCAAAAAGAGGTGGTGTAAGCAACGAGGAGGTAATTTCTCGTGCCCAATATCTATACCTTGTTTATACATAGTCTATCACCTTTCATGAGAAAAACCCAAATCTACCTCGTCAAACCAAACTCAACACCTACAGGATCTCACGTCATTGATGGTGTGATTGGTTGTTTTAGAGATCAATCTAAGGGTAAAAATAAGAATTATAAAAACACTCAGATGTTGGCTATATAAGATTCACCCAACGAAAACCCTTCTCCAGAAAATACTTCTGAAATTAATGTCGTAGACTCATCCACTAGAAAGGATCAACCTTTCGGAGATAAAAATAAAGGAAAAGGTAAAGCATAACAAAATTATTCTCATAAGTAGAAACCAAACAAAAATTAACCCTCTAATGAAAATAAGAATCCCTCCTATCCTTGCTTGATTTGTGATGAAGATCATTACACCAAGGAATTCCCACATTGGGCAAAGGTTACTAAATTCGTTAAATTTTCTCCTACTCCTATTGTTTGAAGGATCCTTTCCCTTCTCAATATAGTAACATGATTTCACATAATCAGTCCTCTTCTTCCACATCAGCAGATATCATGATGATTTCTTTGCAAGTGATGGTAGCCAGGAGATAAAAAAATTAAGGATCTAAGGGTCTTCTAGTAAATAGAAATTATACTAGTATATCTAGTCAACTTGCCAATTCAATTCCTCCTCCTTTTGGACCATTACTGATTGAAAAATAAAATTCTAACATGGTGATTAGACCACCTCCTAAAGGTGTTGTTCAAAAATCAGGTTTTAACCCTCATGCTAGAGCTACTTAGAACTATAACATTATTGAATATCTGGCGATATCTCCTTCAGCTGTCAGCTCTTGAAGTGTTACAAACATGTTTAAAAAAAATGAAATTACTATTATCACCAATCTGACCAATCTATCCACAAGATTCTAACCTTATTGTATTTGATCTTAAAGGTGAGATACCTAGACTCCCACATCAAATCGCATTCAAGAGACCATTTTTCATCAAAACTAAACAATATTTTCACATAGTAGTTGATGAAGGAGCTTCTAAAAGAATCATGTCTTTTTCTTGTTGGAAAGCCTTGGGTTCTCAAACCATTAATTAGTATCTTACCACTCTAAAATAATTTGATGGAATATTTTTTCCTCCATATGTAATTTTGAATGATCTACCCATAGAGTTAGAGGGTAGGATAGTTGGAGTCAAAATTTAAGTCTTTGATTCCAAACTCGATTACAAACTTTTACTTGGTCGAGGATGGACCTATGTTATGTCTGCAGTGGTCTCATAACTCTTTTGTATGATAATGTTTCCTCACCAAGGGAAAATAGTGAATGTAGAGCAGTTATATTACTACACTTCATACCCTAACTCTACTGGTAGTATACCTTTCGTGGGGAAAATAATTTCTAATTATGAATATGGTGTTGGTTTGCTAAAAGATTCATCACTCATGGGAAATTTTTTCACTCCCTCCACCAAACTTTTCTTCTAACATTATTGAGGTTAATATGATTACATCAAGCACATGGAACCTTCTAATCCATGGATTATGCCTTTATAATATGAATTTAACTTGTATGGAAATTAGATGCCTTTAAGCCCATTTGAATTGGCTTATCATGAAGTTCAAATGTTTTCCAATCCACCACCTTCTGAAATTGATCAAGTGAAAGCGATCACTCATGATTATTCTTCACTATCTTGGTTAGAACCAATTTAATTCCCTGATCCATTCGATAGAATGTTTCTGATATACAAAAGCATATTCGAAATAATGACTTTGGATGGAATTCCATGGGATGATTTTCATCATCATTCATCTTTTATACCTAGCCTTGATAAAATTGAGAATAATTTTTCTATATATTTTCGCCTGAGATCGTAGATAATTCTACATGTCCTATATCTATTCATCAATATGAATCTGAAAATAATTTTCGAAACATATCTAGAACCACTCCAATTAAAATTGCATTCAAATTAGGAACGATAGAGAACATTCGTATAGGTTCTTTGTGCTCCCTTGAAGAGATTCAAACTTACAAAGCCTTGTTTCAAGAATTCCGAGACATTTTTTCCTCTTCCTATGAGGAAATTCCAGGAATTTACCCTAGCATAGTTGTTCACCAAATAAATACTTACATGGATGAAAAACCTATCAGATAGATATTACATCCAGTGCATCCATGAAATATTGTTGCTATAAAAAGCTAAAGTTGAAAAATTACTCCAAGCAACTTTTCTCTATCATGTTCCCTTAACTGATTGGGTTTCCAATATCGTTCTAGTTAACAAAAATTAAGGGACCCTCAGAGTATGCATATATTATAGGTATATTAAAAATCTTGTCCTAAGTAAAATCATCTAACCCCCTATATCGACCAATTTTTTGATGAATGTGCTAACAATGAAATCTTTTCTTTCATGGAAATATTTTCCAATTACAACCAAATAAACATACTCCATGCTGATCATCTTAAAACTGCATTTATTTGTCCATGAGGAACCATAAATTCTTATAGAAAACTACAATTTGGATTAAAAAATTTCAACACAACCTTTAAACGGGAATGTCTTACACTTTTCATAATACCAAGCATATTGTGTAGCCCTAGTTAAATGACTTACCACCTCATTCATTGAAACGGGAAGATCATCCAATGCATATAAGAGTTATTTTTATCATATGTAGGAATTATAGTATTCGCTTGAATCCCCATGAATTTGTTTTCAGCATATAATCCAGTAGATTGCTGGGATTTTTCATGTGAAAGGAAGGCATTCATGTCGATCTGCTCAATTTTGAGGCTATTTTGAATATGCCTCCTCCTTCCAATATCTTCCAAATCCAATGTTTGCAAGGGAAAGGAACTTTTTATGCTGATTCATTCGAAATTACACCAAGAAACCCAAAGGTTTTACTCAACTGTTGAAAAGGGGCATCTCATTGACATGGGACGATCTTTCTCAAAAAATATTTTGATGCACTTAAACACGCGTTAACCCATACACCATTGTTGCATCCGCCTGATTATCACCGAGACTAATTTTTGTATGTATATTATTCCAATGCCACCATTGGCATTATTTTAACTCAATAAGATGAATCCAATGTTGAACATGTGATATACTATTTGAGTAGGAATCTCACAAAAACTGAGATTAATTACACACATTTAAAGAAATTTCCGTTGGTGGCCTTTCAAGTTGTCCAAAATTTTCATCACTATATTCTCTTGCATAAAAATATAGTGATTTACTACTACAACCCTATGATATACATTATCATGAGACAATTTCTAGGGGGGAATATTCTAAATGGATAGTAATTTAGCAAGAATTCAATTTAGAATTTGAAAAAACTAAATCCAAGAAGTCACTGGTGTTTGTCGAACTATTATGTGATTTTCCCTATACTGAGAGAATTATGTTCCAAATGAATCACTCTTTATTATAGGTACTTTAGATCCCTGGTATGGATATATTATCGTATATCTTCAAAATCAGACCTTTCATCCAGAATTTTCTAGAACTGAACGTCTCCATATTCAATACCAATCCGAGCAATACACTATTTTTGTTGATATACTTTGTTTTCACGCTCTTGATTCCATCTTTAGACATTGTTTGACTCATGAGGAGTTGAAAAGGCATTGAATAATTGTCATTCTAGAGCATGTGGTAGTCATATGTCATGGTTTTCCACTGCACTGGGTATTTCTGGCCTTCGATGTTCAAGTATTATATAACTGCAGTCCACAAGTTCCATAATATCCAAGTTTAGCATGGAAAAATTCCTGCACCTCCAAATCCTCTTCACACAATCATCGTTTTTGGTCTTTTTGCCAAATGGGGCATCAATTTCATTACATGTAACCCTCACTCGACCGAGGGTGCATGTGTATATTATCCTAGATGTAGATTATTTTAAAAATTGGGCCGAGACAATGCCTACATATAAGGATGATGGTGAAGTGAAACCATTTTTATAGTCAACCATGTGATTGATAGACTCGGTGTTCCACAGGCCATCGTCACAAGCCATGGTAGCCATTTCTAAAACTTTATGGTTACCGAACTTTCTGCACAACTAGGATTCTGTCATGACATTTCTACTGCATATTATCCGTAAAGAAAATGGAAAAGTAGAAATTTTAACAATTTTTATACTACCATGATCAAATATATTTTTGAAATTCATAAGTGAAATTGGAATTTGATGTGTTTTCCAACCTTGTGGGCATACCATACCTTAACAAAAACATCAACTGGCTTTACTCTCTTCTAGTTGGTTTACAGTTTGGAAGAAATTTTTCCCATTGAATGTAAAATCCCATATTTGAAACTAGAAATAGAGTTATTACTAGCCACCTCTACAGAGGAGGAACATTTTTTATACTTAGCACAACTAGATGAGACTCGTTGTGATGTTTCACTAGCTATTGAGGCACATAAGAAACATGTTAAGGAACATTGTTGAACGAAACATGAATCCTCGTTCATATTTGAAAGGTGACCTAGTCTTGGTATATGATAAAGCATGATAAACTAGGTGTTGGTAAATTCGAGCCCATGTGCCATGGTCCTTACATTATAAAACATGTACTAGCTAAAGGGACCTATGAACTAGTTTGTTATGACGAAATTTCTTTGGGAGAACCTAGAAATGGTCTTTAAGTGAAGAAATATTATGTGTGATTAATTCCATGAATATTTTGTACATTATTTGTATCATATTTTTTCTGATTATGTGCAATCATTTCAGTATATTTTGACCATTTTATGCTACTTCTTTGTCTTATCTTATGTTACACTGGATTTGCAGATGTCGATGCTCACACAAAATTTCATTGGATTTACCGATGGTGTTATTCATAGTATTCAAAATTTGTCTTCCACAGCCTGGAATATTTACTCACCCACCAATGGGTTAGTTTCTATTCATGGAATATACCTTATTCGGACAACGAATAAAATTTCATAATATAGTGTAATGATTGAACTATTTTTTGAAGCCATTTCATTTATCCTTTGTCGATTGATCATGAGGTTAGATTCTCAACTCATATTATTGAATTTAAATGGTGTCTATTCAGTAAGAATTCCAACAATGTTAAGAATGTTTTTCTGGGTTCGTCTCTTGGAGAGATAGTTTGATTATATCGAATATCAACAAATTCCAAGACATTTAAACACATTGTATGAAGCATCAGCTAATGATGTATTAAATCAACAATTGTAATAGTTGTAAATAAAAGATAATACTCATCCACATATTGAAAAATATATACTGAGATAATATTGGTATTTTTCATTAATAGAAATATATGTAAAGGATGCAGCTTTTAAAAAATTCCATCCAAAACATATGAGGCACCATGACCTCTATTATCCAAACATGTCAATATGAGAAAAAACAAAATCTATCTCTGGGACTAGTAACTAAGCATGGTGATGATCATGGTAGCAGAAAATGGCGCGGGGTACTCTTCATAACAAGCAACTGATCGGTCTAGGAAATCCCACGATGTGCCTCTTGTACCAAAGAGGAAATCCATTAGCTAACTCAAAACCTCTGCTACATCAGGATTTGGTACCAAAAGAGATCTTGGTTAGTCACCCCATCTGTCAATGCTTCGTTATCCTAGTGTTTTGACCACACCCACATCTACATGATCATTTCATATAGTTATTTTTGGATGTTAAAAAGAAAAAATAAAATTGAAAATAGAAAAAGAACCAAAACGTGAAATTTTTTACGTATGTCACCCCACTACATCCTTCCTAGAAGTGGGATATCTGGGTCATCTGTATAATCCATCCCTACATTTGGAATGTCTACGATCATGACGATATGACATTCCAGCCACCAAAACAACTCAGGAGTGTATTTCACAATTGGGTCATGAGCTCCATTGTGTGCTTATGAGGATCCCAAGGTCCTCCTGCATCTACTAGAATGTGTTGTGGGGAAATAAGGGGTAACTATATAGATAAAAGGAGATCATAATGGCATCATACCCAAATTTTTTGAGTTTATCGATCTTTTTTCTAGTTAGTTTCTATTTCATATTGATAACTACACATTGATACCAGTTGAATATGGTAGGTTGTGAAAACTCCACAGAAATCTGCATCTGCACCTTAGTCAGCAACTCAAGTGTTACAATCCCCCACAATCATGAAATAGTAAAAACAATAGTTCCTAGGGGAATCCTATTAATGGTTTTTATATCAATTTGATCATCTTTGAGTTTATCCCTTGCAACATAATGTTTCCTCTGATATGTTGCAGTTTTTTCTCCACCTAGCATGTGCCCATACAATGAGATGTATATCCCTCTATGGGAAAGACCAATCAAGAAATATATTTCATTTGCATCTATGGTGAGTTGTTGGTCTCCCATCATAAATCATTGTTCATGACCGTCCCATGCCCTCACCATCCATGTCAGAATATCTAATTGAGATTTCATTCTGGTGATCATCCAAAATTTATATAGACCGCATAATCTTAAGGCTTGTAGTTTTTCCAGATCATTGATAGCTTCTACATCCTTTTTATCATGTTCTATTACACTCCACTCCATCTTGGCATGTTAAAAACCTTGAAAATAGTTGTAGAGGAGGATTAGAAAACCATATGGTAATTTTTTGCAAAATATTTGGGCATTTTGCTTGATTTTTCAAAACCCTCGGTGTTGTGCGTGACCGCCTTTTAGGGACAAAGTGAATTTGTTTTGTCTCTCTAAATAAAAACTGTGAAAATGGTGTTTTTCTCTGTTCAAAAAAAGGTCAAGGTGCGATGGCCCGATGGAGATGGTGCAACATAAATTACAAAGCCTCCATAAGAATGCCAAAATACATAATAAAGTGGAAAATAAAAATCGTGAAAACAAAGATAACAGAAATATCTCTTACCAGGAGAAGATTGTTCATGATTTCGTCGATTGCTTTGCTCGGAATCTAGCTATAAAGATTTTGGTAAAAAAAACCCTCTAAATTGCTCTCAAATGGTAAAAAACTAAAATAATGATTTTTTTTTTTTACTTTTTGAACTTTTATAGGCAGTTTAGGTCATGAAAATATTATTTTATATCTTTGACCTCTGAAAATTCAAATTTTGGATGTTTTAGTATATTTTTGGAGTAGTTGTGATGATTTTTTTTGTGTTTTATATGTAAAACACTGGTTAAATCATAGAAATGCATCGTTTTGGCGACGAGAAAAATTTATCACTTTTTTGGGATCTTTAAATTTACGAAAATGTGAAACACTCGAGTCCTCTTTTAAGCCCTTTTCAAATTCTCTAAATGTGAAAATATCATTGAGTACTTGGCTATTTGAACTTTTTAGCTTTTTTCCAGATTGAATTGGACAATTTATGAAAAAGGTATATGTTGAATAATCATGGTGAGTAGAGATCTCTCCTGTATTGTTTTACCCTTTTTTATGGTTGAGAGACTAAAATTAAAAAAACTGACATTGTGGAGTTTACTTATTTTTTTCTCATGACTCCCTCAAAATGAAAAACGTTGAGTTTTACTTTCTTCGGGCTCGTTAAAATGCTACATTGAAATAAATGAATGAGTTTTATTTTCGCGTATTTTCAAACTCTTTAAACATGAAAACGACATTGAGTTATTATTTCACAGGACTCGTAAAACATAAATAATGTAGAACTCGTCAATCATGATAGAACCAATCCACTCCTTCCTAGTTTTTGCTAAAATACTTCAAAGTACTCATCCAAAGGATGAGATTATAAGACAAGAAAATTTTATGCTCCTCAAGCTTGAAAAAAATAAATTGGTACTTGTGATTAATGGTGGGGGGGAAATAGGAAGAAACATTCATTATATTATCAAATTAAAGGGAGTATGTCACTCTTGAACATGAGACTCCATCACATTTGAGTCGGGTTGGGAAATCCATTTGTCTCATAGTTAATCGAACCTCATTTGAAAGTCTTCAATTGGTTTTGGGTATTATCGTTGAGTGAAACACTACCAAGTCTATGTGTCGTTTCGTCGATATGTTTAATAGAAGTCTAACCTCAGTCAAAATTATCTTACAATTTGTAGCCTTCAATCGCCTCGAACATCCCTAAGTCAGTCCTGGATCACTCCAAATATTTTTCTTCAACACTTGACATGATTTTTGTGTTGTAGGCTCTCCTGTGATGGGACACTTCCCAATGACTTCAGCTCACTATCTAGGAAGTTTTTCTACAAACCTTCTTCAATGCCTTGGAACATGCATGCCCTAATGGAAGGTTTCTCACCTTTTAATGCAGGTTCTCATCGTTGGCCTTCCATCAAATTATTATATGAGTTTTCAACTTCAAGACATTTATTCACACTTCATAGATTGTAATGGGAGTACCTTGAAGACCATTGTCATTATTGGTGGTTTCTCTCGCACTTTCTAACTGCTCACATCATTGACCATCAATCAAGTGTCTTCTACCATGTTTGAATTCAAGAAATTCACTTGCACGGTTAGATTCGTACTATGGATAGACATATGGATATCAAGAACATGGATCTAGTCTCATCCGTCCAGGTTGCATGGAGTTTTATATTCATGATTGTGCATATAGATCCATATTTTATTATTTCACCCATACTATGTCTATTGTTGACTTGGATCTTTATATATTTCCTTATTGTTTCATTGAGTTATGTTTACTGTGAGTATGTGAATGCCTACCTCAGGGATGATTATATATTTCATTGCAACCTTTGATTTATTTTTGTGGGTCTCCAACCATGGTCTTTGATCTGATATTTGACATGATAAAGCACTTCAATCCTCAAATATCCTTTCTGAATTTGCACTTTAGGGGGGAATTTTTTACATTTAATTTTTTCACCATGGAAAATTACCATCAAATTGGATCAGTCACTATCCACCAATGTGTTCCAAATCATTTCCTTGCAAGTCTAGAACTTAAACATCATGAAGAAAATGATAATTCTAGGTAAAAAGGTCGAAAAACCTACTCTTGGTCACATGCACACTTTCCTAGCCATTTTTGCACATAGGCAACTCTAACCTTTAAAGCTTGCACAATATTGCAGTCTCTCTTCCATTATAAACTGTGCACATGAATCAAGAAAAGGTAAAAATAAAGTGAAATCTAGAAGCTTTGTTGGGCGAATATATCCAATTGAAATTTTACAGATGATACTTATTGGAGCCTAACCCCTCTGATCATGGATTAATTTCCATTCTTCAAGGAACCCTAATCCCACCTTTACTGGATCTCATCCTTGAGATAAGGATCCGAAACCTCCTCCTCTTGGCCTATAAATCAAACACAGGCTAGAGGGTATGGAAGGATTACTTAAGGTAGAATTATGCTACTCAAATAATTTTAGAAGGCTTACCATCCAAGGAGGATTTTTTAGATCATTGGGAGGAGCTATGCTTCATCAAGGCCAAGGTTGTGTAACTATTCTATCTATGAAATTATTACAAACGCGATTTTCTTCCAAGTATATTTTCCAATGGAATTAATATATGGTATAAATTTCTTCCATTTTCCCATTAATGCGATATTGCGTACTAGTCTCATTGATCACTATTATGAGTTGTATTGAATCATTTATTCTTCATATTCAATTGATCTCTTGTTATTTCAATGTTTGCAGATCTAGATTATAACCATTAAAGAGTTGCATCAAATCACAATGGGGATATTAATTAGGAATTTTGTGAAAGGTATGGATTCCATATCTTGCCATTAGTATTTTTTATTAACTATAGATAAACTCATAGAAATATTTCCTTTCTTGTCTATCAGTTACTAGAATTAGTTGTCGAATTTAGGTAAATTTATTTCGTTGGCATTAGCAATTAGTATGTCATAACATAGAGAATCGTAGCACATCGAGCTATCAGGTAACTGCAAGGGGCTACTAGTTGTTGGTTGAAGACAAATATAGGATAAAATTGCACTTATAGGGGTCACCCACAACTGGTGTGTAATAGGGTATAAATGGGGTATATCCAAACCATCAACAAGTGTCCCATAACAAATATCAAGTGAGTCTTTGAGAACACTAAAAGTAGGATAAATAAAATTGAAAGTAAAATCCTGTGGAGCAAAAGTAGCTATTGAAATAGGATTATTATAGAGAAAAAATATAAAATTTTCTCTAAAGGTTTAAAACAAAGCTAGAACTCTAGATAAGTGTGAAGGTCCCAATTGATTCCACACATGCACTCATCTAGTTTCCTAAATATATGAAGTGCTCACTTTTTGTAAATTTCCTTTGGTTGATCAAACCTTCCATTGTAGTGGAAATATGGATTTTTGAACCGGAGTTAATCCACCAAAGATTATTAAAAATATCAACCATATTATATTCATAAAACACTAATTAAATGAGATAATCTTCCTTTTCAATCCAATCGTTATATTTGGAGCACTCTTTCTTGATGTAAATATGGTTTCTTTTTTATCAAATTTACCTGCTTCCACATTCTTACACTTTTTCATATAGTGAGCACCATTTCCTTTTCCTAAACTTCCCTTTCCATGAGTCACTAGATGAGCACTTTGTAATTTATCTTTCTTCAATCTACCTTCCTCCAAAAAATAACATGACCAATAGCTCATTATATGACCATTTCTCCTTATGTTCATTATAACAAATCTTAAATGGCATATATTATATAGGCAAGGATTTGATTATGAATTGGAAAAGGAAAGACCTTAAGAATATGACTTCTAAAGCTTAAATCTAAGCGCATATATCTCTCATTTCCATAATGTGTTAATATATTATCTTATTACCAATTCATTGATAATATTTTGTTCATAAGGGAGGTTTCAAACACATATTTGGAAATTGCATACTATTGTTTAATAACATTAATGAATTCCTTTGCCTTAGAGTGTTCTAGAATAGAACCTTGAATACCTTTCAAATAAACATTAAACTTTTGCAATTATATTGCTCCCACGGTTCATGTAAGGCCATCCCTACTAGTGTACTAGATTCTATAGGAATGGGTGGTATATTCTCTTGGAACACCAAATCTCTCTCCATGCACCCTAATGTAAGTAGAATTTTCTCCTTCGAGTCCTCAAAATAATAAACAGTTAACAATGGAACACTAGATGATTCATTAGACATCATTGTAGATGGAATATATGCAACTTTTTTTTAAATGATGTGATCCATATTGACCATAATTTAGATTACTAAGCAAAGCTAATAACACTAAAAGAAAAAAAAATGCATCAACATAGTCCTCTTGTGGGCAGAAATTACAATACATAATCCAATTTATTTTTTGAATAAGTTTATAATGCAACTAATTGATCTCACATTAATAGGGAGATGACCCATTACCTCTAGGAATTTAAAGTCGTCTCTAATTTGATGTCTGATTTATCATCATATTCAGATTAATTCATGAGTTAAGGTTCTGGTCCCCTCCACCTGGTTCCAAGACATCATTTGCATGATTTAATTGCATTTTCCAATCTATCCATTAATATGATCACTTTCATCCAGTTTGTGATGTATACTTTGTCACTAACTTAGGATGATGTATGTATACTTTGTCACTAGGATGATGTGGCTAATGTTTGAGTCAATTAAATGTTAGAAGCATATAATAGGGTCAAACATAATTAAAAATTGCATTGCATAATCTTGAGGACAATGCATAAAAATGATTAATTTTTTTATATATTAGATAATCTTAATATTAATGGATTAATTTTAATCATATAGGATAAAATATTTGAAAAAAACATGTCTAAATAACAAAAGAATGATCCTAACACAAAAAAATGCATATTATTATGTTCATTCATGTGTATATGAGGCATCAACATGCATAATTATAAAACCATAAAAGGATACCAAGTTAGGTTGAACTAAATTATATCTATTTTTGTTGATACCATGTTCAAATATCCTTTTAGCATTCATTAATTATCAATTACAGTTCTTGATATTTGCATAATTGATTTCATAAAGTTCTAATTCTAGCATTCATTAATTATCAATTACTGTTCTTGATATTTTCATAATTGATTACATAAAGTTCCAATTCTACCACATATATGCAAAATTGATTCATGTTGTCATCAAATGTTTATACCTTTTGGTTCATTCGATATTATAGTGTACATACCCTTTGGTCATAATATATTCATGTCAATTAAAACTCATATACTTATAATAATATATACATGTATCATAATAATTAGCTACATTCTTTCTCTCTAAAACTACTAGTGTCTTAATATAGTTTATAGGCTTACATTCTATAAAGATCACAATTTTAGAGAAAACCAGCAAAAACATTTTTCTTATTAAATCTGTAAAAAAAAAAAAAAACAACTTAAACAGTAAAAAAAAAAAGAAAAAATATTCAAATAAAATAGAATAAAGAAATAAAATATTCAAATCAAACACCATTAATACCAAATGTAAGTTTAAAATTGTGTTTGAAATAAAATGAAGCTTATTTCTAACCAGAGTGATTTTATTTTATGAAAAAATATTTTCCAATCCAATAAAGTTTTGACTCGGGCAACATGTAATCTAATCACAAGGATAAAATCAGTGATCCATGTAATCCATCCACATTTATAATGATATTTCCATCAAAAATATTATTAATTGAGTTAAAGTTAATGGAATGATTATTTAACTAGTCAAAAAAATATTACATGTGAAGTAACTGCGTATATGAGAAGTTACATAACTGCGAATATGAGTTTGTGGCCGTTTGCGTCAGTTTAAAATAACTATCAGTGGATAGCCGGTTGCGTGAATTTAAAATAACTATCAGTGTCTACCCAATCGTTCCTATCCAAAAACGAAGATAATGCGAAAAAAATCTTAACCTACATATATTAATTTTCAAAAACACGTAATTGTTCTCCACAACTACTTTTTTTTTTTTTTTTTCTAACAGAGCTTTCGAGTTCTTCGCTGATGTCGACTGTCAAGATTGCCACCGTTGTTACAATAATCATCTTTTCTTAGAAAGCAGTGACTACCCACTTAGTGGCTTTTATGCTTGTTCCATACTGGATCTATAACACATAATTACGATTAAAACTTGCATTTTGTAATGCTGAGCAGAGTTCGGTGTTAGAAACCCATCTCTACAGTTAACGCAATGAGAACACAAACATGTTATAGAGATAGGTAACTGATGTGCTTTTGAGAAATCAACTAGCCCATAATCCCATATGGGCTAAGTTGTCTCGCAAAAGCACAAATACTTTATTTGTCAACCTCCAGTTCCAGAAAATGATTCTTTATTCTATTCAGTTTCTTTACGAAGGAAAAATCAATCCTCAAGTATTAAGCATGCAATCAATATTCAAAGTGATAGGAGTTCTATGTCATTGAAATCAATTGCATTTCCTTGGAATTAATTTCAGCATTGAAATCACAAACATAAAATTTAAAAAACAACATTGAATCTGGTAGGTTTACGCAGTGGGGTAGAATTGTCAATAAACTACATCCAACAGCACCTTACTTCCACGTTTCTATGCAACTTTATCCAGAACAGTAAATCGGATAGTTAAGATTATGAATTTGAAACAAATCACCGTGGTTAACCAATCATTCCCTGTCCATAAAATGAACATAATTTGAAAATTTTCAAAATACACGCATTACTTTACAGCGTTGTTGTTTTCCACATTATTTTTTTTTAATGTTTTTTTCGTGGAGACACATAAGAATAGAGCTTTCCAGTTCTTCATTGATGCCAGCTCTCAACATTGGATGGTGCTGCCATCGTTGTTACAGTAACAATCTTGTGTTAGAAGGCAGTGATTACCCACTTGGTGTTTTTACGCAAGTTGGTTTCTGTGAAAGCTAGTACACAAATAAGCTCACGAAATTGTATTTTCAAGAACCAAGCATAGCTCGGTGTTAGGTACCCATCTCCAATGTTGAGAAGTGACAACACAAATATGTTATAGATATATAGGTAACTGATATCCCTTTGAGAAATCAAGCTTGTACATAATCCCATTAATTAGGGCTAAGTTTTCCCATCAAAACCATACATACGTAATTTGTCAACTGGTTTTGAGGAAATGATTCTTTATTGTATGAATTTTCTTCATGAAGGAAAACTCAATCATTTAGTCAAACAGACACATAAGAAAATTTTCCGGAGGCCCTGGCAAAATAAATCCAAAGTAAAAGGTGACACTCTGGACAATAAAGACTATTTGAACCAATGTAATGTATTTGACTCAGTTAATCACAACATGAAGGTATTCGACTCAGTTAATCACAACATGAATCACATTACAATCTCCTGCCATGATTTGGATGGCATGTTAGTCCTTTCTCACCATGTGGCATGATGACCAGTTGCATGCTCTCTCAAATCTTCTTCTTTTCATAATTATGGTGAGGTTATCCTTGGTCGTTCTCTTCTGGTTATATGTTATTTCTTCTCCATGTCGTTTTTTTTCCAGTGCCTAGATCAGTTCTAGTATTGCTGTTTTCAAAATTTAGGCTGTGTAATTCTACCTCTAGAAGTTTCTTCCTTCCAAGAACTAGATTCAACGAGTTATCTCATCCTGCAATATTAGTTTCGTTAAACTGGACACGAACCTCCACCGGAAGACCTGTAGTTTTTACACTGTGATGGCCCCGATGGAGGGACGGGACCCCTTGGCAGCGATTCAAGCAACCCATTCTTCATCTCTTTATTATTATTGCTATTATCCGCTTGTTCTCCTTGAAATGGGAACTTGAATTTCAGCGGCCTGCAAGCGGAACCTTCGCTAACCATCGTGACCAGCATAATGACAGCAATCAATATTGCCACTCGTGCTGCCATTCTCATTTCCATCTCTCCTTCAACCTATACAATCCTTCTCTCCGCAGTCCCACAATAAGCGATTGATTGCACCAATATCAATATCAATATCAGAAAAAATAATCGATAATACGAGTGTATCGTAATCTGTACATGCAAATATATAGTATATATAGGAAGTAGTCACGCGGACAGGTGGGGAGCTCAGAAGAGGGGAGACGTAGAATACTATAATATGATGTTTGGCGATTCGTTAGACTTATTCAACGGAATGGAGTGGACTCACAAAGCCGTCGTAAATGAACCCTGTTCCGTTAACCTATGGATTCTCTAGACTCACCGCTCGTAAAATTTGACTTCGAAACAAGGAACTTTTGACTGTAGCTTGGGGATAGTTTATTTAATGTGACTCGAAAGAGCGATTCAAAGAAGAATATTATATATAAATACGAGAATATTTCAAATATGTATACGTTTCACATTTATTCTTTTTATTTATCCACTTTTTATTGAATTACAAGTGAGTTCCTATATCTTTGGATGTGCCGGGCTAATAAATTTTTAGTTAATTTCAATATCAGTTCGAAGATTATTAATTTAGAAGCATTAATTTTCTAATATTTAAATTTGTCTTGAAAATCATGGAAATTTATGGAAGATTTTAAGAAAATTTGAGAGTAGCTTTAAGAAAAAATGTTATTTATTTTAAGAAAATTAGTTAGTGATTTTAAGAAAATTTGGCAACGATTTTAAAAAAATCTATTTCTATCATCAAAAACATCATTCAAACATTGCTACTAGAAGATTCCTTAATTTTTTTTACTCAGGTTCTAATCACTTTTGATCGCTGGACAATTCCTCCGCCTCCGTAGACAACTCCATAATTTTTTAATATATTTAAAATTTAAATTTAAATATTTTATATCTAAATATAAGTCTTGATAGAGACAGAGTTAAAGTGGATCCATGTTAGTTTTAATGTTTATTTATTAAAAATTGAATTAGTCAAAGTCTATGTCACAAGCATTAATCAAAATTTAAGAGTAAATTGTGTGCCCATCCAAACCACTGTACTAAAACCCACACTAAAACTAAACCCATACAAATTCAATAATTTTGGTAAAAATTGTGCTAAGCATACCCATATTGAAACTCGACTATTGTGATGGGAGAGAAAAGTTAAAAATATTTACCACAGATTTTATTACCCAAAATTATTATCACAAAAAATTCATTTTAATATTTTTAATTAAAACATTGAATCATTAAAATTCTAATTCATTATCATTAACAAAGATTGAAATTAATTTTATTTATTTTTGTTTGAATTTAAACAAATTAACATGTAATACTTCCTCATTTTTTGTTCAAAAAAATAGATTTGCATCTCTAAATATTTGACATATTTCAAAATTGGTTAGATAATCTATGCTGCTTTTAATGATTTTGTTATTAAAAGTTGAATTATTCAATCCTAAGTCATAATCATTAATGGAAATTTAAATGTAAATTGTGCAATACAAATTCAATAATTTTGATAAAAAAATTGTGTTAGGGATGTGTTAGGGATGTCGTTGATGTTGACACCCCATAAACATCATTATGAATAGAGGAAAAAGTTTAAATAATTTTGAAACAAATTTGTGCTGGGGATGCTCATGTTGACACTTTGGTGACACAGTTGTGAATAATAGATTTTTTTTTTAACAACAACTTAGCACTTCTATTAGCCAAATTGTTTATTACAATTTTTTCACTTTACTTTTAATTAAAATTTGAATTATTCAAATTATAAATCAAAATAATTAATGAATATCTAAAAGTAAATTATTTTATCATGGAAAATATTACATAAAAGTCATACAAATTCCATAATTTTGATAAAAAAATTGTGCTACTAATGTTGGTGTTGATGTTGAAATTAGGGTCGTGGTTGGATGGAAATATTAAAAATAATTACCACACATTTTATTAATAGAATTTATCATCACAAATGCTACATTTTAATATTATATAATTAAAATCTTATTTAAATTCTAAATCATAAAGATTAAATTATTTTTTAATGTAAATTGTTCTCATCCAAATAACTACACAAAAACCATACAAATTAAATGATTTTGATAAAAAAAATGTGTTGCCAAGGCTCATATTGAAACTAGCATGACACCATTTTGATCGGCGGGAAAATTTAAACAAAATTACCACACATTTTATTACTCAAATTTATTATTATATATGTTTCATTTCATTATTTTTAATTAAAGTTTGAATTATTACTCTAGGATGGTTTAAAAACTTACCACACAATCTATTACCTCAAAATTTACTACTACAAATGTCTCATTTTAATATGTTTTTCACTAAAATTTCAATTCTTCAAATTCTACCTCACAATCATTAATGGAAATGTAAATGTAAATTGTTTTTCATCCAAACCACTCCACCAAAACCATACTAACTCAATAATTTTGAACAAAATTGTGCTATGTATGCTCATGTTCAAACTCATAGAAACACTTGTGACTTGATAGAAAAATTTTAAAAACTTTTTTATTAGCCTAATTTATTATTACAAATGTTTCATTTTAATTTTATATTAAAATTTGAATTATTCCTAGAGGCTAGTTGAAAAAACTTACCAAACATTTTATTAGCCAAATTTATTATTACAAGTGTTTCATTTTTATATTTTTCTATTAAAAAAAAATGAATTATTCAAAATTTAGATCACAATTAGCTTTAAATGTACATTGTTTTCTCATTCAAAGTATTACACCAAAACCATACAAATTCAATAATTTTAATAAAAAGTTGTGTTTAGATGCTCATGTTAAAACTAGACTAACACTTTTTGGAAAAAAAACTAAAAAACATCTTATCTTACATTTTATCAATCAAATTTATTATTACAAATATTTCATTATAAACTATTTTTAATTAAAATTAAAATTATTCAACTTCTATTTAAATTCCATCATATAAAACAACCATTCTTGGCTTAATTTCGAATTTGTAAACCATTTAAGCTACAAGCATGTGATGACTCAAAACATTGTTCATTTAAAAAATTTAATCTACAAAAAATCTAATCTACAGTCAATGTAAAGGTCAAAGTGTCCATTGACTTCATTTAAAATATTTAATCTACAATGAATGTAAAGGTCAAAGTGTCCATTGATAATTCTTGTCGTTGTTTTAACACGCAGAGTCTTCGTGTTCAGAAGAGTTAGACTACACGGTTTGAATATCCTTTTTCGATATCTACAAAGGTGGCTTCACTTTTGAATGGTTCAACGTTTGGTGTCACACCATAAAGAAATGACCAACTTCATAAGTCAAATTTAGCCAGGCTTCATAAGTCAATCAGGGTTTTCGGTGACTCCATTGTAAAGGTCAAAGTGTCCATTGATAAATCTTGTCGTTGTTTTAACACGCAGAGTCTTAGTATTCAGAAGAGTTAGACTGCATGGTTTGAATATCCTTTTTCGATATCTACAAACGTACCTACGAACGAAACGTGGCTTTACTTTTGAATGGTTCAACGTTTGGTGTCACACCATAAAGAAATGACCAACTTCATAAGTCAAATTTAACCAGGCTTCATCAGTCAATCAGGGTTTTCGATGAGAACCAAAGAATTAGAATTAGAATTGAACAACAAAATTTAGCCCGGCTTCGTAAGTCGATGAATGTGTTGGATCAGAATTTCAAACTCAAAATGTGATAGCGGGGGTGTGCAGTAGACTTGGACTAACAGAATTCATTTACGATGGATCATGTATTAGTCCACTCATTCAAAAGTGAAGCCACGTTTCCTTCGTATCTACGCTACGTTTTTAGATATCGAAAAAGGACATTCAAACCGTGTAATCTAAATCCCCTGAATACTAAGACTGCCCCTGTTAAAACAGCCACAAGGATGGACATTTTGACCTCTGCATTGGTTGTAGATTTATTTTTTTAAATGAACAAAGTTTCGAGTCATCGCATGCTTATACCTAACATGGTTTACAAATTGCAAATTGAACGAAGAAATTATTTTGTTGAGAGAAACGATTTTTAATGTTTATAATATAAATACCAAATAGCTCTTTTTTTACTTTCACTATATGTTTTATGTTCCTCCAAAGCTATTATAATATTATAGAATTAAGTATTATAAAATTTATGATGTATTTGGTACTAGATTTTGCCACAGCCATATATTAAATAAAAAAATATGCCAACTATTAAATTTTAAAAATAAGTAGAATAAAACAAATAATAAATTAATAAAAAAAATTAATAACTATTTATTTCTATAAATAAATATATGCTAATTATTAAATTTTAAAAATTATAAAATAAAACAAATGGATTGATAAAAAAAATTAATAACAATTTATTATATAAATAAACATAATAAAAACTAAAATGAGTGACTATTTATTTTTGTAAATAAAATGATGATATATATACTTATATAATATTTAAAGGAAAATGTAAATAATATCAGGTAACTCATATATGTTTGATTTAGTTTGTCATTTAAATTATTAACTTATGAAAACTTTATAAATATGAAACTCCATTAATAAATTATAATGTTTTATATGAAATTAGAATTAGAAATAAAGTTATATATATATATATGATTTTATAGAGTATTATATTTGAATATCTAGTAATATATAACATAAATTTTATAATAGGCTAAATAGAAGGATATGAATTTTTTATTCTAAGCATACTCTTATTTATTGAAAGGTTTTTGACGGTTTCTATTTATTATTAGATTGTACAAATCACCTTCTAGTTTTTTAGTTTTATTAAGATCAGATAAGAAGGTGAACCTCAAACATTATAGAAGGCAATATTGTAAGGATATTATCTGTAGATTTAATCAGTTATAGGACATAGAGAGAAATGAATGCATGTAAAAAAGGGTAATGAATATGTAATGTTTAGAAATAATGGATATGTATCAATTTTTAAATATTCTCTGAAATATGAAATCATGAGTGTATAGTTTTTTTTGGTCACTTAAACAATTTTATAGGAAATTGATACACATTTTAGAGCATATAATTCTTCTTATAATGTGTATAGTACTAGGTGTGGTAGGTGTCGGGTAAGATTTTTGAGCTTCCAAAAATTTAAGAAAACACTTTTGAAGGTTTCTATAGATCTTCAAACAACCAAGTGTAAGCATTGTTTTATTTCAGAAAATGGAGGTTTACAATAAAAAATTATATCAAAATACATTGTAGTTTGAAATTTTATATTAATTATGACATTAATGTTTATAATGTACTCATTAAATGATAGACACCATAATAATAATAATAATAATAATAATAAATAAATAAATAAATTTAAAAAAAAAAAAAAAAAAAAAAAAAATTATTATTTTCTAAATTTAGAAATATTGAATAATTTCATATCATGCACGAGTATAATTAGCTATTAAACTATCTAGCCGATATTATGTCATTTTAAGAATGATCAACAAAAGCGAAGCCACGTTGTATTAGTAACTACATTTACTATTTCTACAAGTATCTTTTGCAAGTATCATAAAATTGCTAATATATATGAAAGTGGTTCCTTTTTACCTTTGAGTACAATTGTTAATATATATATGAAGTAGAGAATATATATGAAGAAGTTACGTGGAGAAGGGAGGGGAGGGGATGAGAACTTGTGAAAGTAACATTATAAGAAAGTCTGCGGGGATTCATTTGACACATTCAATGGAATGAGTGGACTTTGTTGGTCAATTCTTTATGTTGTGACACCAAACGTTGAACCATTCAAAAGAGAAGCCACGTTTCATTCGTAGGTACGTTTGTAGATATCGAAAAAGGATATTCAAACCGTGTAGTCTATCTCTTCTGAATAGTAAGACTGCGCGTGTTAAAACAACGACAACAATTATCAATGGATACTTTGTCCTCTACATTAGTTGTAGAGTAAATTTTTTAAATGAACAAAGTTTTGAGTCATCGCATGCTCATAGATTACATGTTTTACAAATTCCAAATTGAACGAACAATATATATATATATATATATATATATATACTCTGCATGTGTTAAAACGGCGACCAGGTTTATCAATGGACATTTAAATGAACAAAGTTTTGAGTCATCGCATGGTTAGGTTAAATTGTTTACAAATTTCAAATTGAGTTAAGAATATATATATATATATATTTATATATATATATTTATTAGGAGACGAAATTTAAATAGAAGTGGAATAATTCAAATTTTAATAGAAAATTAAAATGAAACATTTGAAATAATAAATTGGGTTAATAAGATGTGTGGTAAGTTTTTTTAAATTTTCTATAGAATCACAAGTGTTTCTAGGAGTTTGAATATGAGCACACATAGCACAAATTTTGATCAAAATTATTGAGTTAATATGGTTTGGATGACAAACAATTTATATTTAAATTTTCATTAATGATTGCGAGGTAAAATTTGAAGAATTCAAATTTTAGTGAAAAACATGTTAAAATGAGACTTTTTTAATAAAAAAATTTGAGGTAATAGAATGTGTGCTAAGTTTTTAAACCAACATAGAGTAATAGTTCAAATTTTAATTAAAAAAATGAAATGAAACATATATAATAATAATTTTGAGTAATAAAATGTGCGGTAATTATTTTTAATATCTCCCTCCAACCATCATCTTAATTTCAGCATCATCATCATCATTAATAGCACATTTTTTTATCAAAATTATGGACTTTAATGTAGTAATTTCCATGATAAAATAATTTACATTTAAATATGCATTAATTATTTTGATTTAAAATATTAGTTAAAAAAATAAAGTGAAAAAACTGTAATAAACAACATCAAAGATTTGACAATTATTAATTTTTTGAACTAATCTTCCACCTATCATAGTGATGCCAATTGCAAATGTTTAGCATTAAGGGAGGTTATGACCCGTGGGAGAATTTCTATTGGGCCATTTATCTTTATTACATTTCAGTATCCAAATTGCAATTTTCCAACATATTGTAATAAACAACATTAACATCAACATCAACATCTCTAACACAATTTTTTTATCAAAATCATTTAATTTGTAAGGTTGCCGTGCAGTTGTTTGGATGAGGAAAAAATTTACATTTAATATTTATTTAATATTTATGACTTAGAATTTAAATAATTTAGTTTTTAATTAAATAATATTTAAAATGTAGCATTTGTGATAAAAAATTTGGTTAATAAAATGTGTGGTAATTATTTTTAATATTTCCATCCAACCACGACTCTAATTTCAACATCAACACCAACATTAGTAGCAATTTTTTTTATCAAAATTATTGGATTTGTATGACTTTGATGTAGTAATTTCCATGATAAAATAATTTAAATTTAGCAATGATTTTGATTTATAATTTGAATAATTCAAATTTTAATTAAAAAAATAAAGGGAAAAAATTGTAATAAACAACATCAAAGGTTTGAAAATTATTATTTTTTTGAACTAATCTTCCACCTATCACAATGAGGCCAATTGCCAAAATTTAGCATTAAAAGAAGTTATGACCACTGGGGAATTTATATGGGGCCCTTTATCTTTATAACACTTGAGTATCCAAATTGAAATTTTCCAACAAATTTTAATAAACAATATGAACATCAAAACCCCTAACAAATTTTTTTATCAAAATCATTTAATTTATATGGTTTTGGTGCAGTTGTTTGGATAAGAAAGCAATTGACATTTAACATGTATTTAATCTTTATGACTTACAATTTAAATAATTCAGATTTTAATTAAAAAATATTAAAATGTTTCGTTTGTGATAATAAATTTGTTTAATTAAATGTGTGGTAATTATTTTTAATATTTCCCTCCAACCACAACCCTAATTTCAACATCGACACCAACACTAGTAGCACAATTTTTTTATCAAAATTATTGAATTGGTATGACTTTGATGTAGTGATTTCCATGATAAAATAATTTAAATTTAATTATGAACTAATGATTTTGATTTATAATATGAATAATTAAAATTTTAATTAAAAAAATAAAGTGGAAAAATTGTAATAAACAATAATTTTTTTTTGGTAAATTAGGCTAATCTATATTAATTCATTCGAAAGGATAAACAGTGCATATGTTACAAGCTAGGTTGGTAAGTTGCGCTTAACCAATCCCAACCTTTGCTGCGCAGATAAGGGCCTGCCTTCGAGGAGGAAAACAACCCGAAATGTACATAAAACATAAAGTTACAATGTGTTGTACCACTAGTAAAAATAGAGATTCCATGGTAGCAGAAAGCATGACAAAAAACAAAGAAGAACTGAGTTGCTGCGCATTCACTAGTCTTTGGCTTCATCATTGCAGTCTGGATCTTCTTCCACTATGGGGCAGGCATACGCTAGCGCGACATCTTCCTCTTCAATGGTGGGTAGATGCAGAGGCTTTAGGACCAGTGTGCAAAGGATGGGAGCTGCCGGGTAGTAATAAACAACATTAAAGGTTTGACAGTTCACCTATCATAGTGAGGCTAATTGCCAAAACTGAGCATTAAGAGAGGTTATGACTAGTGGGGGAATTTCTATTGGGTCGTTTATCTTTATAAAACTTCAGTATCAAAATTGCAGTTTTCCATTTCCATAGTGACATATTAAAAATTTACTAACATAAATGAGCAATTCATATACCTGTTGTACTTGTTATTTGGTCATATTTTTATTCTTGGACTATAGTAGTCATTTAATTTAACCATTATTAATTTTATCACTTATTATCAAGTAATATATTTTAGCCCTGCACAAAATTAGTCATTTACATTAGTCATTTTTAGTTTGGTCACTTATTATCTACTCGTATCTTTTATCCCTAGAATAAATTAGTTGTTTAAGTTACTCATTTTTAGTTCGGTCACTTGAAATTGCTTAATTTAGTAGTAATTAACTTGAAATAATTGTGGTGACTAACATTTTTTATCACCTAGTCTCTAATTTCATCATTTTCTACTAGTACTCTATTCCCTTTCACCTCTATTTAATTTTCCATTCATCTCTCCTTCTTTGTCTCACCATGTCCCACACCTATTATCGCTATATTATTACCTCCTAGTCTCTCTCTTTATATCTCCCTCTCTCTGTCTCTGTCTTGTCCCCTCATTTACACCTCCTCTCCCTCTCTCTCTCATTCTCTTGTTATATATATATATATATATATATATATATATATATATTATTCCTCTCTAATATCATCCTAGTCTTCATCTCCCTTCCTCATATCCCTCTCTCTCCCCCCTCTCCTTCTACATCACTCTCCCTTTCTCTCCCACTCTATCTCCCCCATAAAAATTTATCTTTATATCCGTCACACTCTTTCTCACTCCCTCACTATCTCTCTAAATATCTTCCCCATAACTCTCTCTCTCTCTCTCTCTCTCTCTCTCCAAACATCATTCTCTCTAGATATTTGTCTCTTATTTCCTCTATCTCCTTCTATAGCTCCAGTTTTTTATTTCTCCCTATTTTCTTCTATGTATCTCTATATTTTTCTCTCTCTCAACCCCCCCCCCCCAAACCCCATTCCCTATTACCTCATTCCCTCCCTCCCTTCCCCACCCCCCATTTCTCCCCCTATTTTTCATTTTTTCCTTCTTTCTCTCATCCATGCCTTTCTCTTCTCTCCTTCACTCCGTTAAAATATCTCCCTTTAAATCTCCCACATTACTTTGTCTTAATATCTCCATCTATCTCTTCTTCCCTCTCTCCATCCCTATTCACGTCACTCTTTATCCTCTCTTTCTCCTTCTCTCTCTCCCTTCCTTATAACCTCTATCACTTCCTCTCCCTGCCTCTACTTTAATTTTTTTCTATCTCCCTATCTCCCTATGTTCCTCTGTTCTAAACTTAGCCCCAACTCTTCTTTTCTTTGTCGCTATAGATAATAAAAGAACAAAAATTACCTCTTTTTCACACAAAGAAGGAACATGTATGTTAATGAAAGGGAAAAACCCAGTCTTAAGCCAAGGTGGCACTAGTGATGACCATGAACCAGCAAAGGCCTAAAGAGCCATCAGAAAATCCTATGGGCCGAATGAATCTGGAAATTTCCATCTTGGAAGCATAGGGAAAATAATATTAAAATCAAACTGGGAAGATGATGCATTTAAAATAAGCAATGGAATATACTATTGGCATAAATGATAAAGGGAACTAAATTAAATTGGGAATCATAAATATATTACACTATAGAAATCCATAAACAAAGAACCTTTCATGAATTAAAGTAAATAAACCACGGTCAAAGTAAAACCAAATGACCATTCCTTGTCATGAGGCACCACGAAGATGTACCAAGTGTCGGAATATTGTGCATCCTCCCTTTAGGCACATGAAGAAATAGACATATCAAGTGAATGACCAAGCAAATGGCGAAAAGGGAAAATGAAGGGAAGGTTAAGTGAGGAGTTGAAGTGAGGGTTTGGAATAGCCAATCTTGACTGTTCAAATCCAACCTCTCATTTATGTTTTCAGATGGGGAAGTCCTGTCAATAAATGTGAATTACACAGGGTTTGTGGGTAGGTGTGAAAGAGTGGTTTGTTTTACCATTTCATGGTGAGGAGTCAACAAGTCGCATACCATGATAGTAGGTGTATATATTAAATAACTAGTAAAACAAGTTTAACCAATGGCTAGTACCAAGATAACCCAAAGTGTTGAGCAGACCATGTGAATTACATGAAACTAATGTTGTTAGATCCTACTTTAAATCCATGACCTATTGAAACAAAGATTTAAACAATGTATGTTATGATTGTATCATCTAAATTATGTTAATGATAGTTAAAAAATGGATGTTATTTTTCCTAAAGAGAATTGTATGATCTTAATTACAGTGATAATAGTTAAAGGGCTATGGGGTAGTCAAATAATGTAATATAAGAGCTAATATAACCTAGAAATTTGATAGGTACATTAGAGATTTTGGAATGATGGATATGTAGATCATTAAATTTAACTTATGATGAAAAGAAATATATTTTTTAATGCTTGATTGAGGGAAGAAAGTTAGGGTCATGACAAAATGGTATCAGAGCCTAGTAACCCCACTCGGCCAATGGGCCAGTACAAGAAGAGAAAAAAAATAAGAACAATATGTTACTAAAAAAATATGTAACAAAATTATATAGGTATGCACTGAAATTTGATCCTATTCACTTGCACGGTATAAGGGTGATTTGATTCCAGCATAAATATGGCTAAGGACACTCCATCCATCACGGAAGGTGAATATATATATATATATATATATATATATATATATATATAGAACTCGGAGATGGGGTCATCCCATAAACCTCCCAGTTCATGGATGTTATCAGGAATTCGTAGTGAGAATTGTCATATTTAAGGAGGAGAAAAGGGAAGTTTCTAAAAGCGAGTGAGGAACAAGAAATAGTGATCATAGGATTGGTCGAATAGTCTAGACATAAAAAAATGGAATCTGAGATAGGAAAACGTGTTAAAAGGGGAAAAAAATTAGAGCACTCAGAAAGTGGTAGGGAGCCTGATAAAACATCCCTAAGAAATAAGGAGAGAAGGAAACAAATGGAGTTATAGGGAAATATTTGGAATATTATGCCCCCTACCAAGGAAAATTTTAAGGATGGAATTTTATCTTAAAATTTAGAAACCTTGGTGAATCTTACTAGTCCCCAATATGTAAATTGTAAAAATTTTGTAAAAATATTTAGGCTTCTAATTATTTATATTTTATAGATTAAATTTTGGTGATTTTTAAGGTAAAATAATTTTATACTATAAAATTTGGGCAAATCAATTTTCAAAAAAATGGAAATTGGCGAATCTTGTTTTTGGAAAAGGCATGGTAAATTAGCCCACTTGTGAATATTAGCCCCTAAAATTTTCCCTGTCCCATACTTTCGATGGAGAAAAATACGAGGACGTGGAGGCTTGGTTACTTAATAGGACTAAATATTTCTAGGTCTATGAGTATGCGAGCAACTTCAATTCCATATTGGCCATTTACCAGTTGCAGGTAAACATGCTCTCTAGTGGGAAGAGGCTAAGAGTGGGAATATACTTGGGGAAAATATAGTATCTTGGGAGGAGTTTTGAAAATGGTTAAAAATTGGTATTTGACTAAATAGTATTGCGATGATCGTGCCAAGGATTTTCATGAACTAAGTTTGGTGTAGCTCATGATGGATCAATTTGTAGCAAAGTTTACAAATTTTCTAGGGTGCATGAGTTAAATTAAAGAGGGAAAAGCAAAGGTACAATGGCTTATGATCAATCTACCTACGATGTACAAGGAGCCGATTAAATTTTACAATCAGTACGGTGTACAAGCATTTCAGAAATAAGGGAGAAAATTGTAATTTTTGGTCAAATAAGGACAAAATTAAACCTGTAATTGGAGCCAAAAAAACATATACCACGTTAACTGAAAAAATTTGGGAAGGACCATCAACGGAAAATGTTTAGTAAGGAGGGTACAAATCAACCAGAACAGTCTCAAGTTGGATAAAAAACAATTAATTTGGATGGAAACAAGAATAGTGAGGAAAAAGAAAGAGAACCATTGAAAATTTGGGTGTGTGGTGAACCTCATCTATTGAGATATTATCCACATAATACCATATATGTTCAAAATATTCAATTTTTTCATGAAGCCACCACTGTGAATGGTATTTCTATGAATATTCCCAGAATAAGCATCACCTTGGAGGATAGACAAGAAAAACATCAATGAACCATGATTGGCATTGAATATACTCTCTCCAACTCACATGTTTCCTTCTTAATTGATCCTAGGGATAGTTTACGTTATATTGGACCTCAGATGCTAGAAAAATGTGAACTTAAAACTGAAAAATATAGAACCGCTTGGCTAGTGCAGGTGGCAACTAGCACCAAGAAAAGGGTAACCATCCAAGTAAGGTAATTCCAACTTAATATGAACGGTTATTTAAAAACCGTCAACCTAAATGTACTTTTTCTAGGATCATATGATATAATAATAGATATGGATTGGCTAGAGAAATGGGGAGCCATAATAAACTGCCTAGAAAAAATGGTGACTTCTCTGAATCTGTAAGGAAAAGCTCAAAAAATTCACATTGTGCCAAAGCTCATATCAGTATCGAAAATCTTAGCTGTGAAAATGAAGAAGAGTGCATAGAAGGGGTGTTAATTATTCATGGTTCATGTAAAAGTGTGTAAAAAACAAGGCAAGGAGCCAAACTTATATTTTATGCCAATTATTAAGGACTTCCAAGGTGTTTTTCGAGAGGATATTCCCAATTTATCAGCACACAAAGATACATAATTTTCTATCAATTTGGTACCTGATGCAACCCCAGTGTCCTTAGCACCCTACCAGATGAGTCCACCTGAGTTACTGGACCTCAAAAGGAAACTACAAGAGTTGTTAGATAAAGGTTATGTTAGGCATAATGTGTCACCATGGGGAGCACCAATGCTATTTGTTAAGAAAAAAGATGGCACATTTAGAATTCACATCGATTACTAATAGCTAAACAAGTTAAATATAAAAAATAACTACCCATTGCCACATATTGATGAATTGTTTGACCAAGTAAGGGGGGAAACACTCTTTTCAAAAATTAACTTAAGGACAGGATGTCATCAATTAAGAATAAAAAATGAGGATATTCATAAAACATCCTTCAACATCAAATATGGACACTACTAGTTTGTAGTGTTACCATTTGGCCTCACTAATGCCCCAACAAATTTTATGTGCTTGGTGAACAATATACTCAACAAATACTTGGATAAATTCGTGATGGTATTTATTGATGATATTTTAGTATATTCAAAAGACAAGGAAGAGCATAGGGAACACTTAAAATTGCTATTGCAAACATTAAGGGAAAATCAGTTGTATGCCAAATTCTCCAAATGTGAGTATGATCAGTTGTAGGATCGTTAGAAACATGTTGCTCTCCTTTTCCTTGACCTAAATTGAAGACATGCAGCCACAAGATTTTCTTCTCCTCTCTTGAGCTTCAACCTTGTACACATCAGAAAAACTTGCAAACAAATTAAACCCTCAAAGAAACAAAGAACCAAATCTCTGATACTAAACTGATCTGTAAAGGAAAGCTTGAGGATTTATGGTCAAATTTTCAAGTGAAAACATTAGGGTTTTTAACCACTTATTTCAATTCCACTAACACATTAACATGCTTTAAAACTCAGTTTTGCAGAAAATAAAGAAGACATCAATACCACAACATTATACACAAAATGGAAAATGATGAAGGAGTTCACCCCACTTGGGCTACATCTCCTGGTCCAACTTCCAGTGGTTGGGTCTCTTCCATTATTCTCAAAACAATGTGTTTACATCAAGTTACATTGATAAAAAAGCTAAAACAACATCTCCAATGGCTCCAGAAGAATCACAAACTCTAGTCAGGATCTTTCTGGTCCAGAAAATTTCAAAAACATGAACAAGTTATGATCCAATGAATTTTTCTGCTAACTATCCTACAACTCACACTTCCCTGCTATTTGTCATACATTTTCTGCCTTTTTCGACCATGTGGGGTGACAAAGTTTTCCCTGCACTTGTGAGATTACTACCACATCGGTTCCAAAATTTCAAATTGTTAAATGCACTATGTCGGCCTCAAACCACATTAAAATGTGCCACATTGCGCGTTCCTAGCCATTGGATGTGGAGGTGGTTGAACAAACTCCCGTTGGTATGTTTAAACTCAAGATTTAACTATGGGTTTTACTCGATGGTTCTATGCTACAGATTGGTTTGTGGGAACCTTGCCAACACCCACAATTATTCAATATTCAACGTGGCATTAAATTGTAATTGCGACATGTGATTATCATTTCAAACATCTAACCATCGATGTAACATATAACATAATCGTCACATGTGATCGATGTAACGTAACTGCTAGGTTCTAAAATATCCACAACCATAACGTTGGCATCAAATAGTTAAATATCATTGCATGGGACTTCGTTGGTTGAGCGTAAGGTTGATGGCTATCTCCATAGCATTAAAATTCATCGTGTGGAGAACTATTGCATGTGAACTGGAGTATCCCCTAATGGTTTGGTTGAAGATTTGGGTTATAACATAAACCTTGAAGAAGTCATTTCCATGAAAAATCAATTGGATAAAGCAAAGAAAAGGGAACACATTTTGTCAAGCCATCTTGAAAAAAGACATAAGGACTCGAAAAAACTTGAAGAAAAATTGGTCAATACAAGGAAGAGTTATCCTCCCTTAATAATTCTACATAACATAATATTTGGGTTGGGGTTAGCCCTTGACCGTAGTTTTTTGACCTAGGTTAGGGGTTAACCCTAGTCCCCACGGCCAAATACATTATCGGTAAAGTTCAAATAAGACACATGCAATATATATGTTAAGTAAAAATACAACAGAGATGGGAGAGGTCTTTGTTGCTAAGTGTGAGGTCTTGCGCTCGAACCTCATGGAGGCTCGCTTTGGCTTATAACAAAAATTTTCTATGTATGAGGAGGCCACGTGGCTATTAGTTGTTGGCCCACATTGCACTCCCATGTTCGATTGTAAAAACAGACCATACCAAATCAAATAACAAAAAATTCAAACCAATAACAATGTTCCAAGTGTATACCATTCATTGGTCAATGGATTCCAAGTCACAGTCCAGTCAGCAGTACAGACTGCTGGTTGTGCATCCCTATAGCCCAATTCCAAAATTTTTTGTTGTTTCCAAACTCAGACACATCGCCATATCAGGATCATATGATGTTGGATTTGAGTGAAACAAATTGCGTCGAATTCAGGGTGACGAGATGTACGCTTTCATGTCATTTTTGAGCCAATCTCATAAGTTTGAATTTTGAGCATTAAACTCATCCCCCGAGTCATTCCTCCCCACTATAAGGTTTTGGACCTCCAAAATCTCTTTATGATTCAAAAAAAAGATGTGTGTATAGCTCCCTCAACCTTCCAATCTCAATCCACTAAACTTTGTTTGAATTTGAAACTTTCAAATTTTAATGAAAATATATCATTTTCCCTAATTTTGGAGTCCTTTTCTTGCTATCAAAGATGACATCTTGCTGCAATTTCCTATAATATCCCGAACAAAAAAAAATTCTTGCAGGACTAAAGACATTCCCTCCTCAGTATTCTATCAAAGGCAACTTAAACAATCTCAAATTCTTCTCACCTTGAACATTGTCGTCATGATGATGCTTAACATGTCTAGCCTTGTGCTTGGCTCTACTCTTGACCAAATGTTATCTCTATTGCCATGCACCATCCCTTTTCAAAGCCAATACATTATGAAACCCAAAAAGAAAATTTTCAAGCAATGTCCTATTTGTCAAATTTATCTTGCATTTTCTCTTTGAACCCTGTATTCTTTAACACTGGTATCTTGTTGACACCACTATTCAACAATGATGTATGTTGCACGAAATTTTCTTCATCCTATTTGCCTCTTTTAGGAGGAAACATGTTAGACTCCTGAAACATCTTATCACTTTGATTAGCAACATCAATGAAATCATATTTTACATTTGACTTATATCCTTGAAAGGCCTCATTCGCAACACATTTATTCATGAACATTAACAATGCAAAATTATGACTAACATTAACAATTCTCTTCATTTTTCCAACACTAATAAGAGACAAACTCGTCTTCTTAATATGCGCTCTAACAATGTTAATAATCCCATTCTTCAACAAGTGATACTTATTCTCATGGAGATGAAAATTTTCTCTCCTATCATAAAGTTATGGGCTTCCAAAAACTATATCACATATATCAAGCGAAACTACATCAAGTTCAACTTCATGAAGAAAGTTTGCAGTGATTACACATCTAAGGATGCACTTCCTTGTCACATCAAATTTTGAATTCTCACATACCCAACCTAAAGGATATGGTATAGGATGAGGAATGGTCTCTAGATTTAACTTCTTGACGGTGTCTTCAGAGATAAGATTTACCTGTGAACCACTATGAAACAGTGTGTCTATCTTGGTATGCTTTGAAATAAATCTAATATGGAAAAACTAAATTATTGTTTTTATATCTTCAATATCATTAAGACAACATGAAGAACTAGTACTTGCTATTTCCTTACCTTTCAAACTCATCACTTTGATATTTGTTTCATCCCCAGAATCAAAACCTAAATCATGTTGTATAGTTGCAGTTGTCTTCTCCTTCTCCTTATTTTTAAACTTTATGGGTATCATCTCTGAATGAATTTTCCAACAATGATATTCATCATGGCCATCTTTGGAACAATGTTTGCATGTGAGTTTTTATTTCTCCATCTTGATGGAATCACTCTTCTTTCCTTTTCACTTGAGCTTACCCTTTCCTTTTTCTCCAGACTCAAAGGTATTCTCATGTGTTTCATTAGAAACATGTTTCCCTTTTGCCTCTATATGTGTGGTTTTTACACAAACTTCATCTAAACTTGTAGGATTAAACATGAGAATTGTATGTCTCAAATAGCTATGAAAATATCAAATGTATTTCAACAAAGTATCTTGAGATTTCAAATCTACACCCAATATCAATGCTCTTCTTCTAAACTCTAGAGTATGATTTGCACACTTTGTCCCTTTCCATGCCTAAAGTTTTTCCAATCCATTATAACTTTTTTCATGTATGATAATGCATAAAATTGTCTTCTTAATGTAGAAACAAAATCATTACAAGAGGTTAAGGCCTTACCATGTTTCTTCATGTCCTCTTCAGTTCTGGCTTCCCACCAAATAAGTGTTGCACTCTCCAATATTAATGAAGAAAGATGGATTTTTGGATCATCATACTTGATCCTTTGTATCCTAAAATACAATTCAATATGACAAAACCATTTATCGAATCTCTCAGCACTTACCTATCCATCATATTTAGGAAAATCAAAATTTATGTCAAGTTTCAAAAATGGAGTTTTACCATGTCCCTTTGGATAATGTGGAGGTGTTTGTGAAGGGGTTGTTGTGGAAGATGATGATGGTGAAGATGGTGGTGAGGATGGAGGTGAAGAGAATGGTGGTTTCAAATTTGGTTTGTCACCATTCCCTCTATTCCCTTTTCGAGCCTTTTTTCTGATCTCCTCCATCTCCTTTTGAACACTTATGTCCCTGATTAGGAGATCATGTCCAATTTTTAAAAAATACTCAAGAATGAAAGTACTCAGAAGTGGTTGCAACTTGAACGACCGGAAAGGTCTCGTCGTTGCGATTCTGGCACCAAAATGGTTCACAAAACCGAGCATGTATGCATAAGTTATTGAGGTTTGAAAAGCCCAGTAAACTCCAAAATATGTTGACCAAGTTTGACTTTATAAATTGGGGAAAATTAATAAACGAATATTCTATGAATATTCCTCAGAATATTCCCTAGAGGGCGAATCATAATCCAACAAGTGTCAGCTTGGGATTTGATGTTGGTTTTACTTTTGTGATGTTGGCCAATCTTGGGCTACCACGTGCAGGCCCGAAGGCCGCCATGTGGCCCCAAGCCAAGTTGAATTCCAATCAAAAGTATTTCATATTTGGCATGAATAGAACCAGGGTCTCCCTCCTGCAAGTGCAAGCACTGAACCAACCCACCTACACTATGTTTCTTTACCATAACGGGCAACAGTGTTTATTTAAAATTTGTAGAACTTTCCATGGGCTGTAAAGGGGGCCAACCCCTAATGGCCAAACCCCTGTAATAGAAACTTATGCCTGTGACCTTGTTATAACACCACGGTAGTTAAGGTGGCGGCTACAGTAATGGCGGCGGGTTCGGGCCCATGTGGCCAGCACATAATTGATAATATATGCCACTGTTTAATACAACGGTTTTGTTAACGTTCTTTCTGACAGTTTCTGTGGTGAGTCATGTGATCACCCCGAACTACAAAATTTAATGCCACTTCTCACTGTCCACTAATTTTGGAGCAGCTTCCACCATTTTCAGAGATTCCTCCAATTTTACGTGGCTAACTGGAGTTCCTCCATTTTTGGAGGAGGTTTTCAAGGGATATTGGGCAAAATTTGTTTTTGCCATAACTGCCTCATTATTGAACCAAATTGGGTGCAGAAATAGTCAATTTCGACTATCTCAGACCTTATAAACTCAATGGAGCATGTTACAAAGCCTACTGAGAGCTTCTAAGAAATTTTTTCTTCAATTAAGTTCAAGGGGCCACGAGGGACACCCGGAGGCAGAATCAGTTTGAGGCCTAGCCAGGGGAGCTACAGGCCTTATCAAAAGATCCAATAGTCAAAATTGGATATTTTAGATTTTTTGAATCTAATGATATGGTTTACAGAGCCTGTAGAGAACTTTAGAAAGCTGAAAAGCTTCAGTAAAGTTCCAGGGGCCATTAGTGCCAGCGTTTGCCAGCAATAGTGTAGGGCCTAGCCAGAGAAGCTAGAGACCATATGCAGTGAAACAATAGTCATTCTTGAATGTAAATAGAATTCTAAAACAAATGAATTTTTTTCCAGAACATATTATAACTTCTATAGCTCGAGAGGCTGATGTGAAGTTTTGGGCAGCCTTGGGCAAACCATGGAGGATAGCCTAATTTGGGGATGGAGTGGTCGATTTGAGCGATTTATCTGTTGATATTTGGTGTCTGATGTGTGATAGATACAAAAGGAGTGGTTTTAGTAACAGAAAAATAATTGTAAAAGATTTTCTTCCATTTAGAAGCTCAGAGTAGCTCAGAGCACCGATAGAAGGAATCGTGTCAAAGGGAGCCAAAAGTTGTTTGCAAAGTTTGGATAGCCATGAGAGGGATATAGATGGTATTCTCAGCCCTTTGGATGAGTTGAGTAGCCATTGGAGTTAATTGTGGAACTTGTTAAAGAAGCCTTACCATAATTCGAAAGAGCCAAGTCAAGATGACAAAGCTCAAAGGAGACGTAGCCCATGAGATTTGGGTGAACTCCTAGATTAATTCTGCTGTTTTGTTTAAATTTTTATTTCTTTCATTATTTTTCTGTTATACATTTTAAATTTCAGCAAGAAAAAATGAACTTAAGACACATAAATAGTTAAAAATCATACCCCACTTTCAAGCATAAATTTTGCAAATTGTCAAGTACAAGCTAGATCATTTATTTGTTTATCTGAATGGGAGGTTCTTGAAATATATAACAAGTTATCCAGACAATTTTTAGATCAATTTGGTATTATAGCACTTGGTTGCTTGATTGGAAAGAGCAAGCTATTGCTAGTATAGCTTGAAAGGTGTTTAAATAGTGTAAAAGATTCACTATTTTACTATTTGAAAACTGAATGTTGTTTGAGTTTGTTGGAGATGAAAGGATAACTACTTATTAGCTAAGTCCTAGAGAGGGAAAAAGGGAAGAAGGGGCTGAAAGCATCTTCCTTACCCCAAAGGACCTCAAGGTCACCCTTGGAACACAAACCCTCTTGATGATTGTTTGTTAAGAATCTCTTGGATTTTGTTTGTTATTGGCTACTTGAATAAGAGTTTGTCTCTACAGCCATTTGGTTTAAAAAAAAAAATTCATTTTTTTTGAAAGCTTTCAGAACTTTGTTGAAGTTAATTTGTTCATTTTCATTATGAAAAATTCTACAAGTGAGGTTTCCTCCTTCACAATATTCTTCGATGAAGATATGAAGCGTGAATTTATTATATTGAAGGACATGATGCAGATTTTGTTTGAAGATAGAAGGGAAATAATTGAACTTCATGAGAAATTGTTTGCCATGAAGTAAGAGAAAGAATAAATTCTTCAAATATTGCATGATATGGAGATGCAGCTCCATCAAGCCCAAGAGGCTTTGACCAAGAACATGTGTGAGGAAGAGGTAATCCACTCTAATTTGTCTTCATTTTCCTCTTTAGAAAGATGTGTTGGTTCTTTCGAAAATCATGTGAGTTTGGACAGTTTTCAAGACAAGAACGATCATGTTATTATGCAAATGAAAGCTGGAACCTCTACTAGTTCATCTCCTCATGAAGGAAAAAACGATGAACATGCAAAGCAACACAAGAGGTATAAATCTTCCCATGATCAATTTTATTGTGTTTCTGCAAGGCATTATAATTTTGCATGCTTAAATGGAAGAAAGATTTAATGTACATATTGTGGTTAATTTAACCATGATGTTTCGAGATGCTGGATGAGGAAGGAAGCATATAGGAAAAATATGAGGCAAAGGAAACTTTCAAAGAAGGTGCATAATATTTTCACATATTGCCAGGAGAGGAGACATGTTGTTTCCCATTGTTGGACTTTGCATCCAACTAGTCATCCCAAGCACATGCAGCAAGAGGACAAAAAGACTGGCGAAGGTGGAACCAAGGATTTCATTATTGATGTGAAAATAGAATTTTCACATGAAGAAGAGTTGCAGCAGAAAAAGTCGCCATGGAAGTGGCTTGGTAAGAAGTGGATGGACTTCTTAAGACAGTAAGACATACTCCTTTGTACATATGCAAATTTCGGTTGTATGCATGTATTTTATGTTGTAATCTCTCATTTGTTTGAGCCACCTTGGATCATCGATCAAGTTAGTGATGTTCAGTTTCCTTCTGCAAATTTCTCGCTGGAAAGTTTTGTGTGAGTGCAAGAAAGACAGTTCTAGATAGGAGGACAAGCACATCTAGGAAGGCAAGTGTCAATTTCTTGCTAGTTGTGGTTCAAAGTCACTAGCCTTGCAAGGAAAGTGTTTGGAGGCTGAAGAGAAGAGGGTATTGTACTCTCATTTACTGTACAAATCAGTATATCAGTCTTTTGGGGTCCAAAAGGTTCCCAGTGGGGAGGTGTGATCTAGAGATCATGTCCAAATTTTAAAAAATCCTTAAAAATGAAAGTGCTCAAAAGTGGTTGCAACCTGAACGACTGGAAAGTTCTCGTCGCTGAGATTCTACCGCCACAAACGGTTCACAAAACTGAGCTCGTATTCAGAAGTTATTGAGGTTTGAAAAGATGAGTAAACACTAAAATATGTTGACCAAGTTTGACTTTATAAATTTGGGAAAATTAAACAATGAATATTCTAGGAATATTCCTCAAAATATTCCCTGGAGGGCGAATCATAATCCAACAAGTGTCGGCTTTGGATTTGATGTTGATTTGACTTTTCTGATGTTGGCCAATCCCGGGTTGCCACGTGGCAGGCCTAGAGGCCAACATGTGGCCCCAGGCCGAGGTGAATGGCAATCAAAAGCATTTCATAGTTGGCAGGAATCAAACCAAGGTCGCCCACCTACAAGCAGAAGTGTTGAAACAACCCACCTAAACTGTGTTACTTTACCATAATGGGCAACAGTTTTTATTTAAAAGTTGTATAACTTTCCGTGGGTGGTAAAGGGGGCCAAGCCCCTGTAATAGAAGCTTACGCCTGTGACCTTGTGCTAAGACCCTGGTAGTTAAGGTGGCAACTATAGTAATGACGGTAGGTTAGGGCCCATGTGGCCAGTGCATAATTGATAATATATGCCACAGTTTAATAAAATGGTTTTGTTAACGTTCTTTCTGACAGTTTCGGTGGTGAGTCATGTGATCACCGTGAGTTGTAAAATTTAACGCCACCTCTAACCATTTGCTAATTTTGGAGTGGCTTCTGCCATTTTCGGAGATTCCTCCAATTTGGCGTGGCTAACCGGAGTTCCTCCAATTTTGGAGGAGGTTTTCAAGGGATATTGGGAAAATTTTGTTTTTGCCATAACTCCCTCATTATTGAACCAAATTGGGTGCAAAAATAGTAAATTTTGACTATCTCAGAGCTTCTAAACTCATTGGAGCATGTTTCAGAGCTGTGAGCGAGGTTCTAAGCAATTTTATGCTTCAATGAAGTTCAAGGGGCCACGAGGGCCACCCGGAGGCAGAATCAGTTTGAGGCCTAGCCAAGGGAGCTAGAGGCCTTATCCAGAGATCCAATATTCAAAATTGGATATTTCAAATATTATGAATCTGATGATATGGATTTCAAAGCCTGTAGAGAACTTTAGAAAGCCAAAAAGCTTCAGTAAAGTTCCAGGGGCCATTAGTGCTAGCTTTTGCCAGCAACAGTGCAAGGCCTAGCCAGAGCAGCTAGACACCATATGCAACGAGCTAGTAGTCATTATTGACTGAAAATATAATTCTGAATCTAATGGCATAGGTTTCAGAAAGTGTCGAGGACTTCTAGATGATGAAAACCCAACAGAGAAGTTTCCAAGGACCCTAGTCCAGGGGGTGCCGACAGTTGTTAGAGGCGAAACTGGAGAAGTCAGAGGCCATTTTTGATGAATGAATAGTCTATATTGAATAATTTAGAAATTTTGGAACCAATGAAAGTGGTTTCAGAACATTTTGATAACTTCTAAAGCTTGAGAAGCTGATGTGAAGTTTTGGACAGCCCTGGGCAAACCGTGGAGGATAGCCTAGTTTGGGGATGCATTGCTCGATTTGAGTGATTTATCAGTTGATATTTGGTGTCTGGTGTGTGCTAGATACAACAAGAGTTTTTTAATTGACAGAAATATAATTTTGAAGGAGTTTGTGCCATTTAGAAGCTTAGAGTAGCTCAGAGCACCGATAGGAGGAATCGTGTCAAAGGGAGCCTAAAACTATTTGTAGAGTTTGAACAGCCATGAGAGGGATATAGATGGTATTCTTAGCCTTTTGGATCAGTTTAGTATCCATTTAAGTTAAGTGTGGAACTTTTAAAAGAAACCTTACCATAATCCCAAAGAGGCAAGTCAAGATGACAAAGCTCAAAGGAGATGTAGCCCATGAGATTTGGGTGAACTCCTAGATTAATTTTGCGGTTGTGTTTGAATTTTTATTTTCTTCATTACGTTGTTGTTATACATGTTAAATTTCAGCAATAACAAATGAACTTAAGACACATAAACAGTTAAAAATAATACACCACTTTCAAGCATAAATTCCGCAAATTGTCAAGTACAAGCTAGATCATTTATTTGTTTCGCAAAATGAGAGGTTCTTGAAATATATAACAAGTGAACCAGACCGTTTTCAGATCACTTCCTTTGGAGGATTGGAGCTCTGACCTTGCAACCTTGTGTTTCTATCTTCATAAGGAGCTCTCACCATTTGTTTCATGTCAAAGAATTCTTTTATGAATGCCTTTTCATCCTTTGACATATTGTCAGGATCTCCTTCATGTGACATGATTGATGAAGCTTCAGGTGCAACTTGAGGTGAGATTTGTGGCGGAGATTTTGGCAATTATGCTGTCCTTGTCCTTTAGCTAAATTGAGGACATGCAGCCACAAGCTTTCCTTCTCCTCTTTTGAACTTCAATCTTGTACACATTAGAATAATTGCAAACAAATTAAACCCTCAAAGAAACAAAGAACCAAAGCTTTAATACCAAACTGAGCCGTAAATGAAAGCTTGAGGATTTATGGTAAAATTTTGTAGTGAAAGCATTAGGGTTTTTAACCACTTATTTCAATTTCATTAACACATTAACATGCTTTAAAACTCAGTTTTGCAGAAAATAAAGAATACATACATACCACACCAATATACACAAAATTTCAAATGATGAAGGAGTTCACCCTTCTTGGGCTACATCTCCTAGTCTAGCTTCCAATGGTTGGGACTCTTTCATTATGCTCAAAAAAATGTGTTTACATCAAGTTACAGTGCTAAAAGTGCTAAAACAATGTCTCCAATGGCTCCAGAAGAGTCAAAAACCTCTAGCCGGGATCTTTCTGCTCTAAAAAAGGTCAAAAACATGAACAAGTTATGCTCCAATGAAATTTTTTGCTAACTATCCTACGATTCACACTTCCATGTTATCTCTCCTACATATTCTGCCTTTTTGGCCATGTGGGGTGAAATTTTTTTCCCGGTGCTAGTGATACTTCTACCACATCGGGCTCAAATTGTCAAATTGTTAAATGCACTATGTCAGCCTCAAACTGCATAAAAATGTGCCACATTGCGCATTTCTGGCCGTTGGATGCGAATGTGGTTGAACAAAATCCCGCTGGTATTTTTAAAGTCAGGTCTTGAGTATGGGTTATAACCGATGGTTCTACGCAGTGGATTTGTTTGTGGGAACCTTGCCAATGCAGGTTAAACTGCACGACAATATTCAATATTCAGCATGGCATTAAACTGTAATCGTGACATGTGATCATTGTATCAAACATCTAACCATTGGTATAACATATATCATAATCGTCGCATGTGATTGGTATAACGTAACTTTTAGGTTCTAAAATATCCGCAACCATAACATTGGAATCAAATAGTCAAATACTGATGCATGTGACTTTGTTGGTTGACAGTCAAGTTTATGGCTATCTCCAAATTATGAAACTTCACCATGTGGAAAATTGTTGCATGTGAACTGGAGTATCCACCGATGGTTTAGGTGAAGATTTGGGTTATAAAATAAACCTTGATTGTGACATAAAACTTTACCAATATGTATGTTCACATGTGGTGACATGTTACACGTTTGAAACCGTCAAGGTGAAACCGCCATAATATTCTACCATAAACTTTCATTTATCCATATTATATGAGCATACAATAAGGTTGGGGTTTGCAATTCAATTATGATGCTCATTACATAATCCATGGTTCATACAAAAATTTGTTTATATCACACATAACATAATATTTGGGTCAGGGTTAGCCCTTGACCCTCGTACGTGGACCAGGGTTGGGGGTTAACCCCGGTCACCACCCCCAAATATGTGATTGGTAAAGTTTAAATAGGATACATTCGTTATATATGTTAAGTAACAATACAACAAATATGGCAGATGTATTTGCTGGTAGGTGTTAGGTATCGCACTCGAACCATGTGGAGTCTCGCTTGGGCCTATAACAAAAAATTTCTATTTACGAGGAGGCCACGTGGTTATGGCTGGTTGGCCCACATGGCACTCCCTTATTTGACGATCAAAGAAAACCATAGTGAATCAAATCACACCAAAGTTGAAAAAATAAAACTATGCCAAGTGTCGACCACTCATTGACCAATGGAGTCCATGTCACCTTGCCAAGTCACAGGCCAATCAATATTATGGACTCTTGAATGGGCATGCCTATAAACCAATTGAAAAAAAAAAGTTGTTTCCCAATTCGGACATAATGCGATATCGAGAGCATCTTATGTCAGATTTGAGTGAGACGAGTTGCGCCAGATTCAGGGGGACGAGACATACGGTTTTGCCTTTCTCTCGAGCAAGTCTGAGCACTTTGAATTTTTAGCATTAAAATGATCCATTGGATCAAGTTTTTAGGGATATTTATGGTTAGGGTATTAGGAGAAATAATTTGGGAGTTTAACAAGGTTAGGGATTCTTAGGATTAGGGTTATGGTTTCATCAAAATATTAGGGAATTTTTTTCTCATGTATGGTTTGCGCCACATCTAGGGTTAGGGTTCATCAATAAGAAATGTTAGATTATGGTTAGGGTTTATTAGGATTAGAGTTAGGGCTTCATCAAAATATTAGGGAAAGAGTTTAGGGAAACGCCACAAGAATATTTTCCATCTTCAAGAATGACATATTAACCTCAATGAAAACCTTGACCAACAATCTCCCCCTTTGTGATTGATGGAAATATTCTCGCCCTTCCTAAAATTTCTCCCCCTTTGACATCAATGGAAAATGGGTTACCCAATTATAATAATAATAAAATAAAATAAAAATCATATTCTTAATATTTACTCCCCTTAATGAATGCTGACTCATTAAAATAATATGCATACCTTGCCTCTACCATATGTATTGAGTAATAAACATGCCAAAATTATATACACAAGTCCACTACACACTTTTGCACTACCTACACAATTTAAACCTTATATATGGCTTTCAGACAAAACTGTTAGTCGGCTTCAGCTCTTGTAAGTCTGGCTTTCTTGAGTCAATGATTGTAACCACATGATGGATGTAACGAAATAATATATCTTTGAGAGATGAAATTTCATTGACGGATTATCCGAGAAAGCAAGTAGAAAGTATAATAAGGAACAATGGTCAACACAAAGATATCTCATCGTATAGAGAGCATGGGAGCACAAATTTAAACCAAATTTAAGGATCAATGGTCTATTAACTAGTTATAATTCCACCGACTTGTGGTGACTTAGTGAATAACTTACACAAGAGACACTGTGAAATAAGGAGAAGATTCAAAAATATGAAATACGTAGAATATCCTTCTATTCTGATTCGACATTCGACCATAAGAAGACTTTAACCTATGTTGGAACATATAAGCCGTAGGAAGGAACCAAAATATTAACCTGTGGTGGATTGGCTAGTGTTGAGGAAAATAAATCTAAAACAAATAGGAAAATAGCAAGAAACAAAACCGTAGTGAGAACACATTCACATCTAGCTAGAGAGAGGGTATTGTGTACCTATGAAAGACTACTCAACCTCATCAATCAAAACTGAGATCTATTGGAGCTTCAAACCTTAATTATTCTTAAATATCCTATGCCAATGTCTATTGTGTTATTGTGAATTTCAACCTAGGGTTTCCTCAGTGACCATTCACCATCTAATCACTACATAGAGTACAACGATTTGAAAATGATTATAATGAATAATGAGTTGTGAAGGACGATTTTACTCGAAAAGTTTTAAAACACAGAAGGAAGGGATCAAGGTGTGTTAAGAAGCAGTACTTTACTATATGTATGTAATCAATATGACCTAATAAAAATGAAAATGTGAGCAGAGGTTGAAGAGAATCTATAAACTTTATGAAATACTATTTAATATTTGTTGTTAAAGGAGTTTTGGATAGAATTAGAGAAACGCATATTCTTGTTCCTTCTGATTGAATCACTCTTGAAGACTACTCTTTGAAGACTTCGTAGAGCTTGTAGATAAACCTGCTATTACTCAGTTGTTGGAACACCATCGAAGACTTATTTGTTAACTTGGAAGCACCTATGAAATTAACATATGAGTGTAGAGTTTTTTGTATTTTACTTGCACAAAACTAGATATATTGGAGCAGCGTTATTGAAGGTTTGACAAGACATATCCAAACCCTTCATTGGAAAAAACCTAAGAATACCACTGAAGACATTGTGAAGCACTTGAAGAATTATTTGGTGGAGACCTTAAGGTTGAGTGAAGCCTATTGAAGACATCTTGTTGAGAAGCCTTTGTTGATCTTGGAGACAGTATTGGAAACCATGATGCATTGAAGCCATCATGAGGTGACCTTGGAGATTGTTTTCTGGTACCAAGAAGAGTTGTGGAGACAACTTCATGAAGACAAAGTTGAAATTGATGAGGTAAGTTCCTTTCATATATTTTGATGGAAGTGCTAAAGGTGAAGATATTGTCATGGTTGGTTGTAGAAGATATTGGGATCCTTGAAGAATTGTTGATCTTATCTCGAAGAATCGAAGCAAAGGGTTGGAGCCCTAGAGGATAGGGGTTGTAAATAAGACCGGGTTGGAGCCCTAGAGGTTGGTGCCTCAAAGTGACAAAGTTGTAGCCTTGGAAGATAGGGTTGGATCATTAGAGGTTGGAGCCTTAGAAAATATGGTTGGAGCCCTAGAGGTTGGAGCCTCGTGAAGTCCACATTATTCCTGATTAATAGAAATATTTATTCTTATTGTTCATTATGTCTTCTAATTATAATTTATATAACTGTTGAAAATAAATACTGATTCACCGCCCCTCTCAGTATTTCCAACATTATGTGCAAACACTTTCCATGGCCGACAATCATAATACATATTTTTTTCCTCCTTCATTCAATAGAAATTTGACACATGTCCTCCTCCTTTCTACATGAAGACTTGATTTCTCTCACCATTATATGAATCGACTCAGTCTGGTCATCATTCCCCGAGCAGTTAAATCCCTACTTTGCGATACCGTACACACTCAGCATCGCTAGAGCGCTCCCTAGGCTATGGCCTGTGACCGTTATGCTCAAATTAGCTCCTCTGTATTTCTCCAAAAGACACCTCAACTGTGACAAGACTTGATCTCATGTGCTTCTTTTACAAAACTGACAATCATGTCCCTACTCACATAGAGATTTAGGAATCTCACCTCCACTTTCACGTCTGGATAGGGATGCACATTGACCTTTAATTTTTTTATGCATTGTAGATTCCTTCCTACTAGATTAAACAAATAGATAACAAACACTTGCGATCAAATAGAGAGAATGTTGTTGGAAATCATTCAAACGAGACAAGACTCAGTCCAACTGGGGCATAGAATTTCCTATGGAAATGACCTCCTCGGGTTAATTCTCATCGAAACAGAGTGTGGATGATGTCCTCCTCCTCCATTAAGTTAACTTGCGGTCAATTAATGGAAAAATGAAATATTTTTTTCTTCGTTGGCCATTAGACCACTTCCCTTCTGAAGTTTTCCAGGGAAACACCCCATCTACTGCAGAGATCCCCTAACTCAAGATGGTGAGATAGCCAAACTCTCTCAATTCATACATCATGACATATAATGTAATGTATAAATACTGAATTCCAACCTAATGAAATATAATCTAATGTACAGACCAATTTATATACACTATGAATGGATCTAAAAAAAATATAGTATTCATGTAATATTTTTTTGAATGTGTGCATTGAGCTCTAAATGCGTTTGAATTATTGCATGCAGTTGGGAATGATACTGAATGAGTCACTGAGATTGTACACGTCGGCATCAATGATGCCAAGACAGGAATTCGAGAACGTGAAGATAGGAGATATTAAGTTTCCAAATGGCATGTATGTTTGGATTGCAGTGTTTGCCCTCCGTCATAAGAAGGAATTATGGGGAGAAGATGCTAACAAATTTAATCCGCAGCGGCTTGTGGAGCCCATGCAGAAGGCGTGAAAGAATCAGATGGGATTCTTACACTTCTCCTCTGGACCTCGAGTCTGTGTGGGAGATAGTTTCTCTATAGTGGAAGAAAAGGTGATGTTGGTCATGATCCTATCCCGATTCAAATTCGCCCTCTCCCGTAAATATCGACATGCCCCTGTATGTGTGCTCACACTCAAGCCCAAGAATGGGGTGCCGATCATTTTTGAACGCTTGCAATTGTCAGAAACACTTTAAAATTATTCCATACACATTTCATAGAGGTGGTGTATGAACATATACATAAGGTATTTTAGACATATAATATACATACATCAACATTTTAAAACTTATGCTTATCTTGGTGTTTATTGGTTGAGAAAAAGCAGAATATGCTAATCGCTAACTTTGTAGAAAAATAAACGAAAATCCAGAATATGCTAATCGTTCTGAAATTTATACTTAATGCTTGGTATTATAGTGATAATATCAACATATTTTCACAACGCTATTATGGTGAAGGTGTTTCCAACAACCCTTCTCTGTGCCCCCAACATAACTGGTTTCTTACGGGCCATCCCAAGTGACGTTGGTTTTGGAATTTTGAAACATTTGCAGTGTAGGTTTATATGTTAATATATAATATTCTTCAATTAAAAATATGTTCGCCTTAGATAATCGATGAGGTCCGCCATCCACTCCAGATTCGTTAATGTTCCCCTCCAATCGATACTCATTTATCTCAATAATCGATATGTGTATAAGTATGTATAAACTCTCCATATGAGAACCTGAAAACATAATTAATCAATAATTAATATATCCAGTTTTTAACGCTATGAATATATGATTGTTCCATTTTAAATTAATGGTAATAACGGGTTTATTCCAACAGAAACAATGCCACCCACCTATTCTGCATCCATTGTATTTCGTTTATATTTTTGGAGCGCATTCCATTGACTTGGAGACTCTCCACTTGCTATGGGTTTTGTCTTTGTTTTTGTTGTTCATTCACGTTCAGGGATGGCGCAGACAAATATATTGAGGGCCCTCACTGCAGTGGTTGAGAAGAATTGAAATATGTAATGTGGTTGTACGAGGCACTGGGACGGGATCAGATGCAAAGACGGTGCAGAGGATTTTGTCCCCTTACTTGGACGATGCAGAGCTTCACTAATGAGGTAATTTCCTCCTTCGATATGAATCTTCCGTTTTCTTAAGCCTGGGTTTCTCTAAGAAGTGGGAGAGCTCTTAATATTTGCACTCACACAAGGAACTTTGTCATTAGAATGCTGCTCTCATTTAGCTATTTCACTATTTACCGTGTAAAAAAATTCAAACATGTTTTTTTTTCTTTAAATACATTTGCTTCAGCAGTTCCAAGTCCTATATAATCCTGTCGAAGGCATCATGGAAAGACGTACCATCCAGTCCAACTGCTTTGGCGTTCCTTTTCACCCTTAGTTGAAATTTCTAGTTCATGTAAGAAGGGTGGCAATCTTGACAGTCGACGCAAAGGGCCACAAACTCATATATGGATCTATGTAACTTCACATGAAGTATTTTTGTGGTACTTAAATAATCATTCCATTAACTGTAAGTCAGTTAATAATATTTAATGGAAAAATCAATATAAATATGGATGGATTACATGGATCATTGATTCTATCCCTATAATTAGATTACATGGTGCATTATATGTTGGATAAGTCTAAATATCACTTTATTAGATTTGAAAATATATTTTTCATAAAATATAATCACTATGTCACTCGATTGGATTGGAAAAAATATTTTTCATCAAATATAATCACTATGGTTACAAATAAGTTTCATTTTATTTCAAATTAAACTTTAAACTTACATTTCGTATTAATGGTGTTTGATTTGAATATTTTCTTTGTTTCTTTTGTTAAATTAAAATTTTTCTTTACGTTAGTCTTTTCCTTTGAGAGTTTTAATAACAGTCTTTTCCGTTGAGAGATTTAATAACAGAGAAATGTTCTCATTGGTTATCTATAAAACCTTGATCTTTTATAGAATGCAAGTTCATAAATTACATCATAGTTGTCAAATTTGAAATCAAATTTGAACTCGATTTGATACGGAAAAATTTAATGATATAAAATCTAATATAAAAAAAAATCGACATTATACATCTTATAGAAATTATAGTTTTTTATTTATTTTTATATAGAAATTACTAATTTACAACTAATCTATAATTTTTATAATTTTTGTTAGAATCAAAATTATTATAGAAATTACTATTTTTTCATAAAAATTAAAGTTCTTTTTTGTTGTTTCGCCAATTTACTAATAAATCCTCATATAAAGTGTGCCATGTATCTTTTATGTGTTCAGGTTGAGCGCCAAGCGTATACTGTAACAGTGAAGGCACACTCATGTCCCTTTTCTTTTGTGTTTCAGGTTGTGCAATGAAATTCCTAAAAGAACTCACGTTTTGGTGAATCTTTGGGCAATGGGAAGGAACCCAACGACATGGGAGGATGCTGAAAGGTTCGTTCTACCTTTCATTCTTGAGAGATTCGTGAAGAATAAACGACCCTACGAGTGGGAAATACATGCACTCGTCTTTTTTCTGTGTTCAGGTTGAAGGCCGGAGACATGACTGTAATAGCGTACCGAATTCAGACGAACTATTCCCTGTACTGAACCGAATCACCGAATTTCCGTATTATTTTGGCCAGTACGGCCGAATTTCGTAACTATGAATTATTATGATATACATATCATTACAAGTATATGATTTTTATCATACAAATGAATATATATTTGCTATGATTTTTTGTTATTTAATTGTAAGATACATTATAATATCAAATGAACCAAAAGATATATACATTTTATGACAACATGAATCAATTGTGCATATATCTATACAATTAGAACTTTATGTAATCAATTATGCAAATATCAATAACTGTAAATGATAATCAATGAATGCTAGAAAGATATTTGAACATGGTATCTAGAGAAATAGATATAAGTTAGTTCAACCTAACTTATATTCTTTTATTGTTTTACTGTTATGCATGATGATGTGTCACCGTTATGCATGATGATGTGTCATAAACACATGAATGAACATCATAATATGTATTATTTTTGTGTTAGGATCATTATTTTCTTATTTAGACATGTTTTTTTCATATATATTATCCTATATGATTAAAATTAATGCATTGATATTAATATTACCTAATGTATACAAATTTTAATCATTTTTATGTATTGTCATGAAGATTTTGCAAGATTCATTCTTGAGAGATTCATGAAGAATAAACGACCCTACTAGTGGGAAATACATGCATTGTCTTTTTTCTGTGTTCAGGTTGTAGGCCGGAGACATGACTGTAATAGCGTATCGAATTCAGACGAACTATTCGCTGTACTGAACCGAATCACCGAGTTTCCGTATTTTTTTGGCCCGGCCGAGTTTGGTAACTATGATTAACATATAAACCTACACTGCAAATGTTTCAAAATTCGAAAACCAGCGTCACTCGGGATGGCCCGTGAGAAACTAGTTATGTTAGGGGGCACAAACAAGGGTTGTTGGAAATACCTTCACCATAATAACGTTGTGAAAATATGTTGTGGTTATCACTATAATACCAAGCATAAGTATAAATTTCAGAACGATTAGCATATTCTGGATTTTAAAATGTTGATGTATGTATATTATATCTCTAAAATACCTTATGTATATGTTCATACACCACCTCTGTAAAATGTGTATGGAATAATATTAAAGTGTTTCTGACAATTACAAGCGTTCAAAAATGATCGGCACCCCATTCTTGGGCTTGAGTGTGAGCACACATACAGGGGCATGTCGATATTTACGGGAGAGGGCGAATTTGAAACGGGATAGGATCATGACCAACATCACCTTTTCATCCATCATAGAGAAACTATCTCCCACACAGACTCGAGGTCCAGAGGAGAAGGGTAAGAATCCCATGTGATTCTTTCACGCCTTCTGCATGGGCTCCACAAGCCGCTGCGGATTAAATTTGTTAGCATCTTCTCCCCATAATTCCTTCTTATGACGGATGGCTAACACTGCAATCCAAACAGACACGCCATTTGGAATCTTAATATCTCCTACCTTCACGTTCTCGAATTCCTGTCTTGGCATCATTGATGCCGACGTGTACAGTGTCAGTGACTCATTCAGTATCATTCCCAACTGCATGCAATAATTCAAACGCATTTAGAGCTCAATGCACACATTCAAAAAAATATTACATAAATACTATATTTTTTTTAGATCCATTCATAGTGTATATAAATTTGTTTGTACATTAGATCATATTTCATTAGGTTGGAATTCAGTGTTTATACATTAGATTATATGTCATGATGCATGAATTGAGAGAGTTTGGCTATCTCACCATCTTGAGTTTGGGGATATGTGCAGTAGATGGGGTGTTTTTCTGGAAAACTTCAGAAGGGAAGTGGTCTAATGGCCAATGAAGAAGAAAAATATTGCATTTGTCCATTAACTGATGGTAAGTTAACTTAATGGAGGAGGAGGACATCATTCACACTCTGTTTCGATGTGAATCAACCTGAGGAGGTCATTTCCATCGGAAATTCTATGCCCCACTTGGACTAAGTCTTGCCTCGTTTGAATGATTTCCAACAACATTCTCTCTATTTGATCCCTAGTGTTCGTTATCTGTTTGTTTAATCTAGTAGGAAGGAATCGGCAATGCATCAAAAACTTAAAGGTCAACATGCATCCCTATCCAAACGTGACAGTGGAGGTGAGATTCCTAAATCTCTATGTGACCAGGGACGTGATTGTTGGTTTTGTAAAAGAAGCACACAAGATCAAGTCTTATCACAGTTGAGGTGTCTTTTGGAGAAATACAGAGGAGCTAGTTTGAGCATAATGATCACAGGCCATAGCCTAGGGAGCTCTCTGGCGATGCTGAGTGTGTACGATATCACAAAGTTGGGATTTAACTGCTCAGGGAATGATGACTAGGCTGAGTCGATTCATATAACGGTGAGAGCAATCAAGTCTTCATCTAGAAAGGAGGAGGACATGTGTCAAATTTCAATTGAATGAAGGAGGAAAAAATATGTATTATGATTGTCGACCATGAAAAGTGTTTGCACATAATGTTGGAAATACTGAGAGGGGTGATGAATCAGTATCTATTTTCAATTGTTATTTTTAACAATTATATTAATTATAATTATAAGACATAAAGAACAATAAGAATAAATATTTTTATTAATCAGGAATAATGAGGACTTCACGAGGCTCCAACCTCTAGGGCTCCAACCATATTTTCTAAGGCTCCAACCCTATCTTCCAAGGCTCCAACCTTGTCACTTTGAGGCACCAACCTCTACGGCTCCAACCCTATCTCTAGTACAGGCTCCAACCCGGTCTTATTTATGACTCCTATCCTCTAGGGCTCCAACCCTTTGCTTTGATTCTTCAAGATAAGATCAAAAATTCTTCAAGGATCCCAATATCTTCCACAACCAACCATGACAATATGTTCACCTTTAGCACTTCCTTCAAAATATATGCAAGGAACTTACCTCATTAATTACAACTTTGTCTTCTCATGAAGTTGTCTCCACAACTCTTCTTGGTACCAAAAAACAATCTCCAAGGTCACCTCATGATGGCTTCAATGCATCATGGTTTCCAATAATGTCTCCAAGATCAACAAAGGCTTCTCAACAATAGGTCTTCAATAGGTTGCACTCAACTTTAAGGTCTCCACCAAATAATTCTTCAAGTGCTTCACAATGTCTTCAGTGGTATTCTTAGGTCTTTTCCAACGAAGGTTTTAGATATGTCTTGTCAAACCTTCAATAAGGCTACTTCAATATCTCTAGTTTTGTGCAAGATAAAATAAAAAAAACTCTACCCTCATAAGTTAATTTCATAGGTGCTTCCAAGTTAGCAAATAAGTCTTCGATGGTGTTCCAACAGCTGAGTATTAGTAGGTTTATCTACAGGCTCTTTGAAGTCTTCAAAGAGTAGTCTTCAAGAGTGATTCAATCAGAAGGAACAAGAATATGATTTTCTCTAATTATATCCAAAACTCCTTCAACAACTAATATTAAATAGTATTTCATAAAGTCTATAGATTCTCTTCAACCTCTGCTCACATTTTCATTTTTATTAGGTCAGATTGATTACATACATATAACAAAGTACTCCTTAACACACCTTTATCCCTTCTTTTTGTGTTTTAAAACTTTTGGAGTAAAATCGTCCTTCACAACTTATTATTCATTATAATCATTTTCAAATTGTCGTACTCTATGCAGTGATTAGATGGTGAACGGTCACGAAGGAAACCCAGGGTTGAATTTCAGAATAACACAATAGACCTTGACACAGGATCTTTAAGGATAATTAAGGTTTGAAGCTCCAATAGATCTCAGTTTTGATTAATGAGGTTGAGTAGTCTTTCATAGGTACACAATACCCTCTCTCTAGCCAGATGTGAATGTGTTCTCACTATGGTTTTGTTTCTTGCTAATTTCCTATTTCAGTTTTGTTTCTTGCTATTTTCCTATTTGTTTTATATTTATATTCCTCAACACTAGCCAATCCACCACAAGTTCATATTTTGGTTCCTTCCTACGGCTTATCTGTTCCAACATAGGTTCAAGTCTTCTTATGGTTGACTCTTCAATTAGAATAGAAGGATAATCTATGTCTTTCAGATTTTTGAATCTTCTCTTTATCTCTCTATGTCTCTCATGAAAATTATTCAGCAAGTCACCACAAGTCAGTGGAATTCTAACTAGTTAATAGGCCATTGATCCTTAAATTTGGTTTCAATTTGTGCTTCCATGCTCTCTATACGATGAGCTATCTTTGTGTTGATTGTTGTTCCTTATTATACTTTCTACTTGCTTTCTCAGATAATCCATTAATGAAATTTCATCTCTCAAAGATATATTATTTCATTACATCCATCATATGGTTACAATCATTGACTCAAGAAAGCGAGACTTACAAGAGCTAAGACCGACCAATAGTTTTGCCTCTCATAGGGAAGCCATATATAAGGTTTATAATGTGTAGGTAGTGTAAAAGTGTGTAGTGGACTTGTGTATATAATTTTGGAATGTTTATTACTCAATACATATGGTAGAGGCAAGGTATGCATATTATTTTAAAGGGTCACCATTCATTAAGGGGAGTAAATATTATGAATATGATTTTTGTTTTATTTTATTATTATTATACTTGGGCACCTCATTTTCCATTGATGTCAAAGGGGAGAGAAATTTTTGGAAGGGCGAGAATATTCCTGTCAATGACAAAGGGGGAGATTGTTGGTCAAGGTTTTCATTGATGTCAATATGTCATTATTGAAGATGGAAAATATTCTTGTGATGTTTCCCTAACCTCTTTCCCTAATATTTTGATGAAGCCATAACTCTAATCCTAATAAACCCTAACCATAATCTAGCATTTCTTATTGATGAACCCTAACCCTAGATGTGGTGCAAACCATACATGAGAACAAAAATTTCCCAAATATTTTGATGAAACCATAACCCTAATCCTAAGAATCCCTAACCTTGTTAAACTCCCAAATTATTTCTCCTTATACCCTAACCATAAATATCCCTAAAAACTTGATCCAGTGGATCATTTTAATGTTAAAAGTTCAAAGTGCTCAGACTTGCTTGAAAGAAAGGCCAAACCATATATCTTGTCCCCTTGAATCTGGTGCCACTCGTTTCACTCAAATTCGACATAAGATGCTCTCAATATCGCACTATGTCCGAATTCGGAAACAACGTTTTTTTTTGAATTGGGATACTGCCATGCCCATTCAAATGTCCATACTGCTGACTGGACCATGACTTGGCAAGGTGACATGGACTCCATCAACCAATAAGTGGTTGACACTTCGCAAAATTTTATTGGTTCAATTTTGGTGTGATTTGATTCGCTATGGTTTTATTTGATGGCAAAATAAGGGAGTGCCATGTAGGCCAACCAGCCATAACCACGTGGCCTCCTTGTAAATAAAATATTTTTTGTTATAGGCCTGAGCGAGACTCCAAATGGTTCGACTGTGATACCTAACACCTACCAACAAATACCTCTACCATCTTTGTTGTATTGTTACTTAACATATATAATGAATGTATCCTATTTAAACTTTACCTATTACATATTTGGGGGTGGGGACTGGGGTTAACCCCCAACCATGGTCCACTAACAAGGGTCAAGGGATAACCCCGACCCAAATATTATGTTATGTGCGATATAAACAAAGTTTTGTATGAACCATGGATTATGTAATGAGCGGCAGATTTAATTTCAAACCCCGACCTTATTGTATGTACATATAATGTGGATAAACAAAAGTCTATGGTAGAATATTATGGTGGTTTCAACTTGACGGTTCCATACGTGTAACATGTCACCACATGTGAACATACACATCGATAAAGTTTTATGTCACAATCAAGGTTTATGTTATAACCCAAATCTTCACCCAAACCATCGGTGGATACTCCAGTTCACATGCAACAGTTTTCCACATGGTGAAGTTTCATAATTTGGAGATAGCCATAAACCCGACGGTTAACCAACGAAGTCACATGTAGTGGTATTTGACTATTTGATTCTAACGTTATGGTTGTAGATATTTTAGAACCCAAAAGTTACGTTATACTGATCACATGCGACGATTATGCTATATATAATACCAATGGTTAGATTTTTTATACGATGATCACATGTCATGATTACAGTTTAATGCCGCATTGAATATTGAATATTGCCAGGCAGTGGAACCTGCATTGGCAAGGTTCCCACAAACAAAAACGCAGCGTAGAACAATCAGTTATAACCCATACTCCAGACCCGAGTTTAAAAATACCAGCGGGAGTTTGTTCAACCACATCCGCATCCAATGGCCAAGAACGCACAATGTGGCACATTTTTATGCAATTTGAGGCTGACATAGTACATTTAAAAATTCGACAATTTGCACCCAATGTGGTAGAGATATCACCAGCGCTAGGAAAAATTTGCCGCCCCACATGGCTGAAAAGGAAAAATATGTATGATAGATAACATGGAAGTGTGAATTGTAGGATAGTTAGCAGAAAATTTCATTGGAGTATAACTCGTTCATGTTTTTGACCTTTTTTAGAGCAGAAATATCCCAACTAGAGGTTTTTGACTCTTCTGGAGCCATTGGAGACAATTTTTTAGCACTTTTAGGACTGTAACTTGATGTAAACACATTTTTTTGAGCATAATGAAAGAGTCCCAACCATTGGAAGCTAGACCATGAGATGTAGCCCAAGAAGGGTGAACTCCTTCATCAATTGCAATTTTGTGTATATTGTTGTGGTATGTATGTATTATTTATTTTCTGCAAAACTGAGTTTTAAAGCAGGTTAATGTGTTAATCAAATTGAAATAAGTGGTTAAAAACCCTAATGATTTCACTGGCAAATTTTACCATAAATCCTCAAGCTTTCATTTACAGCTCAGATTGGTATTAGAGCTTTGGTTCTTTGTTTCTTTGAGGTTTAATTTGTTTGCAATTTTTTTAATGTGTACAAGTTTGAAGTTCAAGAGAGGAGAAGGAAAGCTTGTGGCTACATGTCCTCAATTTAGGTCAAGGACAAGGATAGCGTAATTGCCACAATCTCCACCACAAATTTCACCTCAAGTTGCACTTGAAGCTTCAACAATCATGTCACATGAAGGAGAGCCTAAAAATATGACAGAGGATGAGAAAGCGTTCATAAAATAATTATTTTACATGAAACAAATGGTGAGAGCTCTCTATGAAGATAGAAACACAAGGTTGCAAGGTCAGAGATCCAATCCTCCAAAGGGAGATAAGTGTTCAAAAGGATATGGAGGAGATCAGGAAAAAGGCTAGAAAAGGGAATGGAGGGAATGGTGACAAACGAAATTTGAAACCACCGTTCTCTTCACCTCCATCCTCATCACCATCTTCAGCATCACCATCTTCCACAATAACCCCTTCAAAAACACCTCCACATTCTCCAAAGGCACATGGTAAAAATCCATTTTTGAAACTTGACATAAATTTTGATTTTCCTTAATATGATGGAGAGGTAAATGCTGAGAGATTCGATAAATGGTTTCTTCATATTGAAGTGTATTGTACGATACAAAGGATCAAGGATGATGATCCAAAAATCCATCTTTCTTCATTAAGATTGGAGAGTGCAACACTTATTTCGTGGGAAGCCAAAACTGAAGAGGACATGAAGAAACATGGTAAGGCCTTAACCTGTTGGAATGATTTTGTTTCTAAATTAAGAAGACAATTTTATGCATTATCATACATGGAAAAAGTTATAATGGATTGGAAAAGCTTTAGGCATGGAAAGGGACAAAGTGTGCAAATCATACTCAGAAGTTTAGAAGAAGAGCATTGATATTGGGTGTAGATTTGAAATCTAAAGATACTTTGTTGAAATACATTCAATATTTTCATAGATATTTGAGACATACAATTCTCATGTTTAACCCTACAAGTTTAAATGAAGTTTGTGTACAAGCCACACATATAGAGGCAAAAGGGAAACATGTTTCTAATGAAACAAGTGAGAATACCTTTGAGTTTGGAGAAACAGGAAAGGGTAAGTTCAAGTGAAAAGGAAAGAAGAGTGATTCCATCAAGATGGAGAAATAAAAACTCACATGCAAACATTGTTCCAAAGATGGCCATGATGAAGATCATTGTTGGAAACTTCATTTAGAGATGATACCCAGAAAGTTTAAAAATAAGGAGAAGGAAAAGACAGTTGCAACTATAAAACATGATTTAGGTTCTGATTCCGGGGATGAAACAAAGATCAAAGTGATGAGTTGAAAGGTAAGAAAATAACAAGTAATAGTTCTTCATGTTGTCCCAATGATATTAAAGATGAAAAAACAATAATTTAGTTTTTCCATATTAGATTTCATAGTGGTTTACAGGTAAATCCTATCTCTGAAGCCACTGTCAAGAAGTTAAATCTAGAGACCATTCCTCATCCTATACCATATCCTTCAGGTTGGGCATGTGATAATTCAAAATTTGTTGTGACAAGGAAGTGCATCCTTAGATGTGTAATCACTGCAAACTTTCCTGCTGAAGTTGAACTTGATGTAGTTTTGCTTGATATATGTGATATAGTTTTTGGAAGCCCATATCTTTATGATAGCAGAGAAAATTTTCATCTCCATTAGAATAAGTATCACTTGTTCAAGAATGGGATTGAGTACATTGTTAGAGCGCATATTAAGAAGATGAGTTTGTCCCTTATGGATGTTGGAAAAATGAAGAGAATTGTTAATGCTAGTCATAATTTTGCATTGTTAATGTTCAAGCATAAAGGTGTTGCGAATGAGGCCTTTCAACGATATAAGTCAAATGTAAAATATGATTTCATTGATGTTGCTAATCAAAGTGATAAGATGTTTTAGGAGTCTAACATGTTGCCTCCTAAAAGAGGCAAACAAGATGAAGTAAATTTGGAGCAACATACATCATTGTTGAATAGTGGTGTAAATAAGATACCAGTGTTAAAGAATGCAGGGGTCAAAGAGAAAATGCAAGATAAATTTGACAAATAGGAAATTGCTTGAAAAAGTTCTCTTGTTGGTTTTATAATGTATTGCCTTTGAAAAGGGATGGTGCATGGCAATGGAGAACACATTTGGTCAAGAGTAGAGCCAAGTGCAAGGCTAGACATGTTAAGCATCCTCATGACGACAATGTTCAAGGTGAGAATAATTTGAGATTGTTTAAGTTTCGTTTGATTGAAGAGGAGGGAATGTATTTAGTCCTTCAAGAAATTTTCTTTTTATGGATATTCTAGGAAATTGCAGCAAGATGTCATCTCTAATAGCAAGAAAAGGACTCCAAAATCATGGAAAATAATATATTTTCATAAAAATTTGAAAGTTTCAAATTCAAACAAAGTTCAGTGGATTGAGACTGGAAGGTTGAGGGAGCTATACACACATCTATTTTTTGAATGACAAAGAGGTTTTGGAGGTCAAAAACCTTATTGTGGGGAGGAATGACCTGGGGGATGAGTTTAATGCTTAAAATTCAAACTTCTGAGATTGGCTCAAAACTAACACGAAAGCATAGATCTCGTCTCCCTGAATCCAACGCAACTTGTTTCGCTCAAATCCAACATCATATGCTCCTGATATGGCAATCTATTTGAATTTAGAAACACCAAATTTTTTTGGAATTGGGTTATAGGAATGCCCAGCCAGTAGTCTGTACTGTTGACTGGACTGTGACTTGGCAGGGTGACTTGGACTCCATCGGCCAATGAAGTTAAACACTTGGAACATTGTTATTGGTTTTACTTTGTTGTTATTTGATTTGGTATGGTTTGTTTTGACAATCGAATATGGGAGTGCAATGTGGGCCAACAACTAGCAGCCATGTGGCCTCCTCATACATAGAAATTTTTTTTTATAGACCAGAGAGGACCTCCACAATGTTCAAACGCGAGACCTCACACTTACCAACAAAGACCTCTCCCATCTCTGTTGTGTTGTTACTTAACATATATATCACATGTGTCTTATTTAAACTTTACCGATAACATATTTGGCCATGGGGACTGGGCTTAACCCCTAACCCACGTAAAAAAACTAGGGTCAAGGGCTAACCCTGACCCAAATATTATGTTATGTAGACTTCTTAAGGGAGGAGACCTCTTCCTTGTATTGACCAATTTTTGCTTCAAGTTTGTTCAAGTCCTTATGTCTTGGTTCAAGATGGCTTGAAAAATGTCTTCCCTTTTCTTTGCTTTATCCAATTGATTTTTCATGGACATGACCTCCTCAAGCTTTATGTTATAACCCAAATATTTAACCAAACCATCGGTGGATACTCTAGTTCACATGCAATAGTTTTCCACACAATGAATTTTAATGCTATCGATATAGCCATCAACCCGACGCTCAACCAAGGAAGTCAGATCTGGTGATCTTTAACTATTTGATGCCAACATTATGGTTGTGTATATTTTAGAACCTGGCAATTACGTTACACCAATCACATGCGACAATTATGTTATATGTTACGCTGACGGTTAGATGTTTGAAATGATGATCACTTGTCACGATTATAGTTTAATGCGACGCTGAATATTGAAGATTGGCAGGAAGTGGAACTTGCATTAGCGAGGTTCCCACAAACCAATCTGTAGCATAGACCCATTGAGTAAAACCTATAGTCAAGTCTTGAGTATAAAAATACCAACAGGAGTTTGTTCGACCACCTCCACATCCAACAGCAAGGAACGTGCAATGTGGCACATTTTAATGCGGTTTGAGGCCAACATAGTGCATTTAACAATTCGAAAATTTTCACCCGATGTGGTAGAAATCTCACCAGTGCAGGGAAAGATTTGTTGTCCCACATGATCGCAAAAGGCAGAAAATGTATCACAAATAGTAGGGAAGTGTGAATTGTAGGATAGTTAGTAGAAATACTCATTGGAGCATAACTCGTTCATGTTTTTGACCTTTTTTGTACCAGAAAGATCCCAACCAGAGGTTTTTGACTCTTCTGGAGCCATTGGAGACATTGTTTTATCTTTTTTAGCAATGTAACTTGATGTAAACACATTGTTTTGAGAATAATGGAAGAGGCACAACCACTGGAAGCTGGACCAGTAGATGTAGCCCAAGTGGGGTGAACTCCTTCATCATTTTCCATTTTGTGTATACTGTTGTGGTACTAATGTATTCTTTATTTTCTACAAAACTGATTTTTAAAGCATGTTAATGTGTTAATGAAATTAAAATAGGTTGTTAAAAACCCTAATGTTTTCATTTGCAAATTTTACCGTAAATTCTCAAGCTTTCATTTACAAATCAATTTGGTATTAGAGCTTTGGTTCTTTGTTTCTTTGAGGGTTTAGTTTGTTTGCAAGTTTTTCTAATGCATGCAAGGTTGAAGCTCAATATAGGAGAAGGAAATCTTATGGCTGCATGTCCTCAATATAGGTCAAGGAAATGAAGAGCAACATGTTTCTAATGATCCTACAACTGATCATACTCACATTTGGAGAATTTGGCATACAACTACTTTTCCCTTAATGTTTACAATACCAATTTTAAGTGTTCCCTATGCTCTTCCTCAACTTTTGAATATACTAAAATATCATCAATAAATACCATGACGAATTTATCCAAGTATTTTTTGAGTATATTGTTCACCAAGAACATAAAATTTGTTGGGGCATTAGTGAGGCCAAATCGTAACACTACAAACTAGTAGTGTCCATATTTGATGTTGAAGGATGTTTTATGAATATCCTCATTTTTTATTATTAATTGATGACATCTTGTCCTTAAGTCAATTTTTGAGAAAAGTGTTTCCCCCCTTACTTGTTCAAACAATTCATCAATATAGGGAAATGGGTAGTTATCTTTTATAGTTAACTTGTTTAGCTATTAGTAATTGATGCGAATTTTTTTTCTTAACAAATAGCACTGGTGCCCCCCATGGTGACACATTATGCCTAATGTAGCCTTTATCTAACAGCTCGTGTAGTTTCCTTTTGAGGTCTAGTAACTCAGGTGGACTCATTTGGTAGGGTGCTAAGGACACTAGGGTTGCTTCGGGTACCAAATTGATAGAAAATTATGTATCTCTATGTGGTGATAAAATGGGAATATGTAGGGAAAGTTTTAAGGATGGAAACTTATCTTGAAGTTTAAAAAATTGGCTAATATCACTAGTCCCTAATATGAAAACTATAGAATGTTTATTGATGTATTTGTAAAATTATTGAAATTTATAATGATATTATAAATACTCTCTATATAATGTTGGCAATTTTTAACATAAAATAATTTTATATTGTAAAATTTGGACGAATCATTTTTATAAAAAATGGAAATTGGCGAAGCTCTTTTTTGGAAAAATCATGGAAAATTAGCCCACTTGTGAATATTAACCCCTAAAATTTTCCATGGGAATATCTTCTCGAAAAACATCTTGGAAGTTCCTAATAATTTGCAGAGAATCTAAGTTTGGTTCCTCGCCTTGTTGTTTACCCACTTCTACATGAACCATGAATAATTAACTCCCCTTCTATGCACTCTTTTTCATGTTCACAGCTAAATTTTCCATACTGATATGAGCTTTGGCACAACGTGAATTTTTTGAGCTTTTCCTTACAAATTCAGGCAAGTCACCATTTTTTCTAAGCAGATTATTATGGCTCCCTGTTTCTCTAGCCAATCCATATCTATTATTATATTGTATGATCCAAGACGAAGTACTTTTAGGTTGACGGTTTTTAAATAACCATTCATATTAAGTTGGAATTACCTTACTTGGATGGTTACCCTTCTCTTGGTGCCAGTTTCCACATGCGCCAGCCAAGCAGTTCTATATTTTTCAATTTTAAGTTCACATTTTTCTAGCATCTGAGGTCCAATATAACTTAAACTATCCCCAGGATCAATTAAAACGAAACATGTCAGTTGGAGAAAGTATCTTCAATGCCAATCATGGTTCATTGATGTTTTTCTTGTCTATCCTCCAAGGTGGCGCTTATTCTGGGAATATTCATAGAAATATCATTCACGGTGGTGGCTTCATGAACAACTTGAATATTTTGAACATATCCAGTATTATGTGGATAATATCTCAGCAGATGAGGTTCACCACACACCCAAAATTTCAATGGTTCTCTTTCCTTTTCCTCACTGTTCTTTTTCCCATCCAAATTAATCATTTTTTATCCAACTTGGGACTGTTCCGATTGATTTGTACCCTCTCTGCTGAACATTTTACATTGATGGTCCTTCCCAATTCTTTTCAAATAACGAGGTTTATGTTTTTTTGCTCCAATTACAGGTTTAATTTTGTCATTATTTGACCAAAACTTACAGTTTTCTCCCCTATTTATGAAATGATGGTACACTATACTGATTGTAAAATTTAATCGGCTCCTTGTACATTGTAGGTATATAGATCATAAACCATTGTACCTTGGCTTTTTTCACTTTAATTTAAGTTATGTACCCTAGAAAATTTGTAAACTTTGCTACAAATTGATCCATCATGAGCTACACCAACCTTAGTTCATGAAACTATATTTTCCCCAAGTATATTCCCACTCTTAGCCTATTCCCACTAGAGAGCATCTTTACCTTGCAGCTGGTAAATGGCCAATATGGAATTGAAGTTTTTCGCATACTCATAGACCTAGAAATATTTAGTCATATTAAGTAACCAAGCCTCTGCGTCCTCTTATTTTTCCCCATCAAAAATATGGGACAGGAAAATTTTAGGGGCTAATATTCATAGGTGAGCAAATTTTCCATGCCTTTTCCAAAGAAAAGATTCACCAATTTCCATGTTTTTGAAAATTTATTTGCCCAAATTTTATAGTATAAAATTGTTTTACCTTAAAAATCGCCAAAATTATATATATAAAAATATAAATTATTAGAAACCTAAATATTTTTACAAAAATATCATCAAATTTTTTACAATTTACATATTGGGGATGAGGAAGATTGAACAAGGTTTCTAACTTTAAGATAAAATTCCATCCTTAAAATTTTCCTTGGTAGGGGGCTTAATCTTCCAAATATTTCCCTACAACTCCATTTGTTTCCTTCTCTTCTTATTTCTGAGGTATGTTTTATTAGACTCCCCACCACTTTCTGAGTGCTCTAATTTTGTGCCCCTTTTAACTCCCTTTCCTATCTTAGGTTCCACTGTTTTATGTCTAGACTTTTCGGCCAACCCTATGATCACTATTTCTTGTTCCTCACTCTCTTTTAGAAACTTCCCTTTTCTCCTCTTTAAAGGGTTCCTGATCACACCCATGAACTAGGAGGTTTATGGGGTGACCCCATCTCTGAGTTCTATATATATATATATATATATATATATATATATATATATATATATATATATATATATATATATATATATATATATATATATATATATATATATATATATATATATATATATATATATATATATATATATATATATATATATATATATATATATATATATATATATATATATATATATATACACCTTCCAAGATGGATGGAGTGTTCTCAGCCATTCTTCTGCTGGAATCAAATCACCCTTATACCTTGCAAGTGAATAGGATCAAATTTCAATCCATACCTATATAATTTTGTTATATATATATTTTTAGTAACATATTGTTCTTATTTTTTTTCTCTTCTTGTACTGGCCCCTTGGCCGAGTGGAGTTACTAGGCTTTGATACCATTTTTCAACGACCCTAACTTTATTACCTCAATCAAGCATTAAAAAATATATTTATTTTCATCATAAGTGAAATTTAATGATCTACATAACCATTATTCCAAAAGCTCTATTGTACCTACCAAATTTCTAGGTTATATTAGTTCTTATATTACATTGTCTGAATACCCCATAGCCCTTTAACTATTATCACTACAATTAAGATCATACAATTCTCTTTAGGAATCTTAAAGTCCATTATTTTACTATCATTAACATACTTTTGATGATACAATCATAACATACATTGTTTAAATCTTTGTTTCACTAGGTCATGGATTTAATGTAGGAGATAACAACATTGGTTTCATGTAATTCACATGGTCTAATCAACACTTTGGGTTATATTGGTACTAAACATTCGTTAAAATTGTTTTACTAGTTATTTAATATATTCACCTACTATCGTGGTACGCGACTTTGATGTCTCCTCATCTTGAAATGGGAAAACGAACCACTCTTTCACAACTACCCACAAACCTGTGTATTTCACATTGATTGATAGGACTTCCCCATATGAAAACATAAATGAGAGTTTGGATTCGAACAGTCAAGATTGGTTTTTCCAAACCCTAACTTCAACTCCTCACTTAAACTTCCCTTCATCTGCCCTTTTCGCCATTTAATTGGTCATTCACTTGAGATGGCTAGTTTTTCATGCGCCTAAAGGGAGGATGCACAATATTCTGACACTTGGTACATCTTCGTGGTGCCTCACGACAAGGAATGGTTACTTGGTTCTACTTTGTTTGTGATTTATTTACTTTAATTCATGAATCGTTCTCTGTTTATGGATTTCTATAGTGCAATCCCTTTCTGATTCCCAATATAATTTAGTTCCCTTTATCATTTATGCCAGTATTCTATTCCACTGCTTACTTTAAATGCATCATCTTCCCAGTTTGATTTTAATATTATTTTCCCTATGCTTCCAACATGGAAATTTCTAGAAGCATTCGGCCCACAGGATTTTCTGATGGCTCTTTGGGCCTTTGCTGGTTCATGGTCATCACTAGTGCCGCCTTGCTAAGACTAGGTTTTCCCCTTTCATTAACATAAATGTTCCTTCTTTTTGTGAAAAATAGGTAATTTCCGTTCTTGTCTTATCTATAGCGACAAAGAAAAGAAGAGTTGGGGTTTAGTTTAGAATATAGGAACATAATGAGATAGGGAGACATAAAAGCATTAAACTTTTTTTTATGGGGGGGAAGAGGAAATGATATAAGTTAGAAGGAAGAGAGAGAGAGAAGGAGAAAGAGAGGATAAAGAGCGACGTGAAGGGATGGAGAGAGGGAAGAAGAGATAGGTGGATTTATGAAGATAGAGTGATGTGGTAGATTTAAAGAGAGATATTTTAACAGAGTGAGGGAGAGAGGAGTAAGGCATAGATGAGAGAAAGAAGGAAAAATGAAAAATAGGGGGAGAAATGAACGGTGGGGAAGGGATGGAGGGAATGAGGTAATGGGGAATGGGGTGGGGGAGGGGGGTGAGAAAGAAAAAAATATAGAGATACATAGAAGAAGATAGGGAGAAGTAAAAAAATGGAGCTATATAAGGAGATAGAGGAAATAAGAGACAAATATCTGAAGAGAATGATGTTTGGAGAGAGAGAGAGAGGGAAGATATGTAGAGAGATATTGAGGGAGTGGAAAAGAGAGTGATGGATATAAAGACAAAGTTGTATGGGGGGGATAGAGTGGGAGAGAAAGGGAGAGTGATTCAGAAGAAAAAATATATAGAGAGGGAAGAGGGGAGACATGGAGAGATATAGAGTGGTGGAGATGGAGAGTGATGTAGAAGGAGAGGGGGAGAGAGAGAGGGATATGAGGAAGGGAGATGAAGAATAGGATGGTATTAGAGAGGAATATATATATAAAACGAGAGCATGAGAGGGAGAGGGAGAGGGAGAGGAGGTGTAAATGAGGGGACAAGATAAAGACAGAGAGAGGGAGATATAAAGAGAGGGACTAGGAGGTAATAATATAGCGATAATAGGTGTGGGACATGGTGAGATATTGAATGAGAGATGAATGTAAAATGAAAAAGAGGTGAAAGGGAATAGTGTCACTAGTAGAAAATGATGAAATTAGTGACTAGGTGACTAAAAATGTTAGTCACCACAATTATTTCAAGTTAATTACTACTAAATTAAGCAATTTTAAGTGATTGAACTAAAGATGAGTAGCTTAAACAACTAATTTAGTCTAGGGTTAATATATACTACTATATAATAAGTGACCAAACTAAAAACGACTAACGTAAATGACTAATTTTGTGCAGGGCTAAAATATATTACTTGATAATTAGTGATAAAATTAATAATGATTAAATTAAAAGACTACTATAGTCGAAGAATAAAAATATGACCAAATAACAAGTACAAAAAGTACATGAATTACTCATTTATGTTAGTAAATTTTTAATATGTCACTCTGGAAATGGAAAATTGCAATTTTGATACTGAAGTGTTATAAATATAAAGGGCCCAATAGAAAATCCCCCACTAGTCATAACCTTTCTTAATGCTCAATTTTGGCAATTAGCCTCACTATGATAGGTGAAACATTAGTTCAAAAGAATAATAATTATCAAACCTTTAATGTTGTTTATTACTACTTGGTGGCTCCCATCCTTTGCGCACCGATCCCGAAACCTTTGCGTCTACCCACTGCTAAAGAGGAAGTTTTTGCATAGGCGTATGCCTGTCCCATAGTGGAAGAAGAACTATACTGCGATGATGAAGCAAAAGGCTAATGATTGCGCAAAAACTCAGTTCTTCCCTGTTTTTTTTCATGCTTGCTACTACCACTGAATCTCTATTCTCACTAGTGCTACAACCCATTTTGTAACTTTCTGTTTTATGTACTTTCCAGGTTGGTTTCCTCCTCGAAGGCAGCCCCTTATTTGCATAGCAAAGGATTTTCACTAGTGCTACAACACATTTTGTAACTTTCTGTTTTATGTACATTCCAGGCTGGTTTCCTTCTTGAAAGCAGCCCCTTATCTGTGTAGCGAAGTTGGGATTGGTTAAGCGCAACTTACCAACCCAGCCTGTAGCATATGAATTGTTTCTCCTTTTGAATTAATACAAATTAGCCTAATTTACCAAAAAAAAAAATATGTTGTTTATTACAAATTTTTCATTTTATTCTTTTAATTAAAATTTGAATTATTCAAATTATAAATCAAAATCATTAATTCATATTTAAATGTAAATTATTTTATCATAGAAATTGCTCTATCAAAGTCATACAAATTCAATAATTTTGATAAAAAAATTGTGCTACTAGTGTTGGTGTAGATTTTGAAATTAGGATTGTAGTTGGAGGGAACTAGTAAAAATAATTACCAAACATTCAATTAAACATTTTTATTATCACAAATGATACATTTTAATATTATTTAATTAAAATATAAATGATTTAAATTGTAAGTCATAAAGATTAAATAAATGTTAAATGTCAATTGCTTTCTCATCCAAACAAATGCACCAAAACCATACAAATTAAATGATTTTGATAAAAAAAACCGTGTTAGGGTTGTTGATGTTAATGTTGTTTATTAAAATTTGTTGGAAAATTTCAATTTAGATACTGAAGTGTTATAAAGATAAAGGGCCCAATATAAATTCCCTCAGTGGTCATAACCTCTCTTAATGCTAAATTTTGGAAATTGGCCTCACGATGATAGGTGGAAGATTAGTTTAAAAAAAATAATAAGTGTCAAACCTTTGATGTTGTTTATTACAATTTTTTCCCTTTATACTTTTAATTAAAATTTGAATTATTCAAATTATAAATCAAAATAATTAATGCATATTTAAATTTAAATTATTTTATCTTGGAAATTACTACATCAAAGTCAAACAAAATCAATAATTTTGATAATAAAAAAATCTACTAATGTTGGTGTTGATGTTGAAATTAGAGTCGTGGTTGGAGGGAAATATTAAAAATAATTACCACACATTTTACTAACCACATTTTTTATCACAAATGCTACATTTTAATATTATTTAATTAAAATCTAAATTATTTAAATTCTAAGTCATAAAGATTAAATAAATATTAAACGTAATTTTTTTTCTCATCCAAACAACTGCACCACAACCTTACAAATTAAATGATTTTGATAAAAAAATTGTGTTAGGGATGTTGATGTTAATGTTGTTTATTACAATATGTTGGAAAATTGCAATTTTGAAGTGTTATAAAGATAAATGACCCATTAGAAGTGCTCCCACTGGTCATGACTTCGCTTAATGCTAAATATTTGCAATTGGCATCGCCATAATAGGTGGAAGATTTGTTCAAAAAAATAATAATTGTCAAACTTTTGATGTTGTTTATTATAGTTTTTTCACTTTATTTTTTAATTAAGATTTTAATTGTTAAAATTTTAAATCAAAATAATTAATGCATATTTAAATGTAAATGATTTTATCATGGAAATTACTACATCAAAGTCAATAATTTTGATTAAAAAATGTGTTATTAATCATGATGATGGTGCTGAAATTAAGATGGTGGTTGGAGGGAAATATTAAAAATAATTACCACACATTTTATTAACTAAATTTATTATCAGAAATGTTACATTTTAATATTATTTAATTAAAATCTAAATTATTTAAATTCTAAGTCATAAAAATTAAGTAAATGTTAAATGTATATTGTTTTTTCATCCAAACAAATGCACCAAAACCATACAAATTAAGTGATTTTGATAAAAAGAAATGTTCTACCAATACTCGTAGTGAAACTAGCATGACACCATTCTGATGGGAGGGAAATTACCACACATTTTATTACACAAATTTATTATTATGTATGTTTATTTTCATTTTTTTAATTAAAATTTGAACTATTACTCTATGTTGGTTTAAAAACTTAGCACACATTCCATTACCTCAAAATTTATTATTACAAATGTCCCGTTTTAATATGTTTTTCACTAAAATTTGAATTCTTCAAATTCTACCTCACAATCATTAATGCAAATTTCAATATAAATTGTTTTTCATCCAAACCATATTAACTCAATAATTTTGATCAAAATTTGTGCTATGTACGCTCAGGTTCAAACTCCTAGAAACACTTGTGATTCTATAGAAAAGTTTAAAAAACTTACCACACATCTTATTAACGCAATTTATTATTTTAAATATTTCATTATAAATATTTTTTAATTAAAATTTGAATTATTCAATTTCTATTTAAATTTCATCACATAAAACAATCAAAAATATATATATATATAACTCAATTTGAAATTTTTAATCAATGTAACCTATAACCATGCGATGACTCAAAACTTTGTTCATTTAAAAAATTTAATCTACAACTAATGCAGAGGTCAAAGTGCCCATTGATAATTGTTGTGGCTGTTTTAACACGCGCAGTCTTTTACTATTCAGAAGAGTTAGAATACACGGTTTGAATATCCTTTTTCGATATCTACAAACGTACCTACGAATGAAACGTGGCTTCTCTTTTGAATGGTTCAACGTTTGGTGTCACACCATAAAGAATTGACCAACAAAGTCTACTCATTCCATTGAATTGTCAAATGAATCCCCGAAGACTTTCTTATAATGTTATTTTCACAAATTCTCTTCCCCTTTCCTCTCCACGTAACTACTTCATATATATTCTCTACATATATATATACTAACAATTGTACTCAAAGGTACAAAGGAACCCCTTCATATATTAGCAATTTTACTATACTTGCAAAAGAAACTTGTAGAAATAGAAAATGTAGTCACTAATACAATGTGGGTTCACTTTTGTTGGTCATTCTTAAAATGCGTTAATATTGGCAAGATAGTCTAATATTTAATTGTGCTTATTTATAATATGAAATTATTTAATATTTTTAAATTTAAAAATTTTTTTTTAAATTTTTTTTTGATAGTTTCTATCACATTACCATCATTTAATGAGTGCATTATAAATATTAATGTGATAACTAATATAAAATCTTAAACTACAATGTATTTTGATATAATTTTTACTGTAAACCCTTATTCTCTCAAACTTTCAAAAGTGTTTTCTTAAATTTCTGGAACGTTAAAAATATTACCCCGCACCTACCACACCTAACACTATACACATTATAAGAAGAATTATATGCTCTAAAATGTGTATCCATTTCCTATAAAGTTGTTTAAGTGACAAAAAAAGAACTATACACTCATGATTTCATATTTCGGAGAATACTTAAAAATTGATACATATCCATCGTTTCTAAACATTACATATTCATAACCCATTTTTACATGCATTCATTTCTTTTTATGTCGTATAACTAATTAAATCTAGAGATAATATCCTTACAATATTACCTTCTATAATGTTTGAGGTTCACCTCCTTATAATAAAACTAAAAAACTAGAAGGTAATTCTTATTACCTAATAATAAACAAAAACCATCAAAAACCTTTCAATAAATAGGAGCATGTTTAGCATAAGAAATTCACATCCTTCTATTTAACCTATTATAAAATTTATGTTATATATTACTAGATATTCAAATATACTACTCTATAAAATCATATATATATATATATATATATATATATATATATATATATATACACACACATACACACACATATAATTCTAATTTAATATAAAACATTATAATTTATTAATGGAATTTCAAATTTATAAAGTTTTTATAAATTAATAATTTAAAGCACAAACTAAATCAAACATGTATAGGTAACATGTTATTATTTAATTTTTCTTTTTATATATATATATATATATATATATATATATATATATATATATATGTATATATATATATATATATCATTTTATTTATAAAAATAAATAGTCACCCATTTTATCTTTTAATTATATTTATTTATAAAAATAAATAGTTATTAATTTTTTTTATTAATTTATTATTTATTTTGTTTTAGTGATTTTTAAAATTTAATAATACACAATTTGATTGGCATATTTTTTTTAATTTAATATATGGTTGTGACAAAATCCTAGTACCAAATACATGATAAATTTTATAATACTTAATTCTATAATATTATAATAGCTTTGGAGGAACATAAAACATATAGTGAAACTTGAAAAAGAGCTTTTTGGTATTTATATCATAAACCTTAAAAATCGTTTCTATAAAAAAAAAAAAAATTCTTCCTACAATTAATTTTCTAAAAGAAATATATATATATAGATTCATTCTTCGTTCAATTTGGAATTTGTAAACCATGTTAGCTATAAGCATGCGATGACTCGAAACTTTGTTCATTTAAAAAAATAAATCTACAATCAATGTAGAGGTCAAAATGTCCATCCTTGTGGCTGTTTTAACACGCGCAGTCTTAGTATTCAGAGGATTTAGATTACACGGTTTGAATATCCTTTTTCAATATCTACAAACGTACCGTATCTAGGAGTGAAACGTGGCTTCACTTTTGAATGAGTGGAGTAATACACCCGTCGTAAATGAATTCTGTTAGTCCAAGTCTACTGCACACCTCCGCTATCACATTCTGAGTTTGAAATTCTGATCCAACACATTCATCGACTTACGAAGCAAAATTTATATTTGAGGTGTAGTTTGGACCGTTGTTTGTGATACTCCCGGAATAGGTGTTTGGGGTGAACTTGGAATCGGTTGTTGAACATATGTTTGAACAATCTATGGAACATGTGTTTGAGGACGACCCTAGACATGTTGCTCAAAAATTTGTTGAATAGGTATTTGTGGAGTTCCTTGGAAAAAATGTTGGGCATGTGTTTGTGGAATGCCCTCGAAAGGTTATTAGACCTGTATCAGAAAACCTTAAACATGTATTTGTGGAATAAATTTTCTAATAGTCTGAACAGGTTGATAAATGGGCACTTGTGGAGCAACTTGGATAGGTTTTTGAACAAAATCATGGTTCCAAATGGTATTCATCCCCGGGTAAGGAGCACCAATAAAGGGTTGAGACAAACAATTTGAAATGGACCTACATGAGGTATCTGGCAATAGTTTTCATAATTTCCAGCAAAAGGGTGTCCTCAAGCCGTAGGATATGACCCAAATAAAGGTTGTATTGTAGGTGGAGGATAAGGTGGTTTCCTTCCAAGCAGATAGTAAACACCACTTTGTGGTTATTTGAGGATTACCTAAATTTCCAGTTACCATGTTAATATACTAGTTTGATGCCAAATTTATTTGAGGGGTAGAAGTGATGCCTTGGATAGTAGAGGTAGATAAAAAAAATGACAAACTAGAAGTTTGAGTTCAAGGAGAGGCTCCTAAATAAGTTCCAGAAAGCGAGTGGTACACAGTACAAACCGACGGACCACCATACAATGACGAGTCACTCTGGAGAGCTTGAAAACACAAAATTATCAGTAGGTATACTCCTAGAAGGCATTCCTCACATAGTTCATCTTGGTGAAAAGTTAAATGGGGTCTGGATACGTGGAATACCTTGAGCTAAATTGTTCAAAGGTGTGAAATGCCAAGGATTAGGTTGGAAAGGGTCAAAAGGAAGTCGTAGATTTTTTTTTTGTTTCACCAGTACAAACAAGAGTATGTGGTGATTATTCCTCCTCTTCTCCAGCAATTTATTCAATAATAAGGATACCAAGAGGTGGTTTAGTTGTAACTATAAGTTTCCTTAGTGATGAAGGTGGTGCATGTGTAGTGGCTGTAATAGCTTAATGCGATTCAAGTTTAGAGGTATAATATTTAGGTTCGTCAATTTCTAGTTCAGTGTATTATGTATTTGAAACCTCACTGATATAGTATGTTAGGTGTGGAGCCTGATTATCTTATTTATTTAGATGTATCACAATGTTGGACCCCTATTCTTAATAGGGCGGCAACGCTGCCCGTCATTTAAACACTACCTCGGTGGTCGAGGGGGGGCGGTTGTGACTCCATGGAGGCTGCCCGTGGCAGGGGGTTTCAGGGGCAGTGCCCCCGAAGCTAAAAACAAATGTAAAATTGCACTATAAAATATTGTAATTTCTAGTCAATCTGGGCCATTCATTAAGCGAATTATCTGACGATAGATGTTTTGTTTAATTTAGGGTTTTTTGCCCTAGATGGTAACCCCTATGTTTTATGAGGGTATTGTATTGTAGCTATGTATTATATGAGTATTATGAGAGAGAAACTAAAAGGGGGATTGTGAAAGAGAACAGAGGATATTACAATGGATCTATTGTAGTTTATTTCTCTTTATTTTACTTGATAATATAAAGGAAGGACTGGCTATTCTTTCTAGACATAGTCCAAATTGGGTGAACCGCGTATACTTGTGTCTCTCTTGTTCTATATGTTTTCGGTGTTTTTGTTTCCACATATTTTATGTGTTCCATTGCTCTGTAATCTATAATTTTCTAACATTCATATTCTTGATGAACAAGTTTGGTAATTACTAGATCAAATTCACATAAGTGTGATTCTACTTCTTAAAGTTGAACCATTCCAGTTTCTACTGTCTTAGATTCTACAATGGTAGATGTTTCAAGTTGATCTAAGGTTCCGGATCCTATTGATTTTGACTTCTCAGTTTTAATATTTTCCAACTGACTCAATGTAGGGGACAATCCGTGCATTTTACGATTATTCCTTGGTAAATCAACAATTATGAATGTTTATTAAAAACATTTCTTCATTTGCCTTCCTTTCTCCAATGCTGGAGTGCTCCAAGAATTCTCTAAGTGTGCAAGACTAAGAGAGACGACTCCAAAATCGATCTGTCAAAAGATTTTTATTGGTCCTTAGAAGCCTTTTTGTCATTGAGGGCTCTATTTTCTTCAAATTTCCATTATTTTCCTTCATTTTATTTTGCACATGGAACTTGTGACCTTTCACCTTTGTTTTCTCCTAATTTACTTTATTTTCAAAATAAAATGTCAATTAATGTCTCTTTTCCTTGTCAAATAATTTTCCATTTACTTTTCCAATATCCCTTATCCATAATATACCAATTGTACATCCACTAGGATTTTTTTCCCAACATTCATATTGGAAGATGTGTCCCATGAACTTGATCTTATTTTTCCCTTATTAAATTTATTACATGGAGTTTTAACCCGCGGCTATTATAGATAAATTAGATGTTTAAACATATAGAGAAAATAATCATACAATTTCCCCTTGTTTTTCTTTATTAAAAATATTTTTCATGCCATTAGAGTTGATCATCCTCCCAGGTTTATGTGTGATACCCCTTAATTCTATTTCCTTTCTTTTTGAGAAAAAGTTTAAGAAATTTTCTTCAAAATTAAAAGCTATCATTTGTAAAGGCTATAACCATTGGACTTCTAATACAACATCTGCACCACCCATTGGAATGGGAATTATAATATTCAATACATATTCCCCCATGGTTAGATTGAAATTATGGCACATGCCTAGACAATTTGTAGTTCCTCCATTTGCAACCATCACTTGAAACTTTGTTGTTGGCTATAGAAAGAAATTAAAATCCTTGCTTATCTTATAATGAATAAATTATGAGTACTACTTAAATTAATCCACACTATTTCCTTTCTCTTCTTGATATATCTTTCTACCTTGAGAATTTGAGAAGTGGTAATTCACGCAAATACATTACAAGATATGGAAGAATTTGTTTCTTCTTTTTCATCCCCTACAGTTGGTTTTTGGTGTATATCTATTTCTTTTGATGTTTATTATTCCTTTTATTCCTCCTCTTCATAATATCTATAAAATAGTTTCTTCTCAACACACTTACGACCTTTAGTGTATTTTCTATTAGAGCTGTAACAAACCCATTTTTCTCTTTTTTTCCTTCGGTTGTTGTCATTTCAACCTTGTATGTTGTGGGAATATAGAAGTGGTAACAATTTCATCTTTATTTTTGTGAGTGGTAGACATCTTCGTTTCCATAATTTTGCTTTCAACTCTTCTTACTAACCTGAATGCATTGAAATTGGTTCCCAAAGGTGACCTCATGTTGGACATTATTCATTAAATTTAGTATGAAGACATCAATTATATGCTTCTCTTGAATACCAATTTCCTTTATATTGAATCTTTGGAATTCCTCAATGTGCTCCCCAGCTCAACCCTTATGTCTGAGATTTAATATTAGGCCAAATAACGTATTTCTATTTGTGTCTTCATAATGTGTTATCAATTCCTCCATAAAAATTGTCCAAGTAACTAGCGCTTTACGAGAACAAATTCATTGCTACCATAAAAATTAAATGGGTTATAAATATAAATATGAAATGCGTCGCTTTTCTGTGTGTTTCACGTCGTCTAAATAAAATAATTGCTCCATATGTAGTATCCATGTGAACATATCCTTTCCATCGAACTTCCTTATATCGATATTTGGAATGTGGTGGGTCTTAAAGAAAACATTGGAGTCTCTAAAGCATAATTCATATTATATTCATCCTCATCATGATTTTCATGGACTTCCTTGTCACCACTAGGAAGCATATATTTTACAAACTTTGTCAAACCTTCCTTTAAAGCTTCTATGTTTTCTTTTGAACCACTCTTCGAACCATCCATCTTAGCTTCCAGTTTATTTTTTTTACTCTTTGCGAGAGTGAAATTTGTTGCATTTCATCTTGTAATTTTGATATATCATGTTGAATTTATTCCTTTTCCTCATGTGTCATAGTAGTTATTTCTATTGTCTTATTTATTGTATCCATTCTTCTTTTTAAGGGATTTTAAAAACAAATAATAATATTTGTGCTTCACTACACACTTGAAATCACTTCAAACTAATTTTTTGAAGAAAGTTATGAAAATTTGAAAAAATACACACATTTTTCTTTCTTTTAAAAGGTATATCTTGAAACTATTGTATCTATGTAATTTCAGTCTCCTAAGTTCCAACAATTAGTCCTGAGTTATATTTCTTTCTCGTATCTCCATCCCTACAACTTAGAAAAAAAATGGATTCTTCAAGTAAAATTAATACCAAATATCCCACAATGACTTGATTATGGACTTGATCAATATAAATAACTTGTACAAACTACCATGTTTCACTATTTATACCTTTGGTCATGAAACACATCCCAAAGAAACTACATTTCATGCAATTTTAGCCATATTTTAGGGAATTAAAATTAAATTCTTAAAGAGAAATTTACCATGATTTCCCCTAGGTCGCTTGTTTGAGACTAAATTCTCATGCATGCAAACACCCTAAATTTCTTGGATCATATCTCTGAAAATACAACGAACCAAGATATAAAAATTTTGCAAAAGTTTCACCAGGATTTTGACTCCATGTGGTAAAATTTTCAGCTTCTAAAGCCTCATAGAAAAAAAATTTATATCGAAAATAAAAATATGGTCTCTTTGAAGTAGAAAAAACCGAGGATCCAAAGCTCTAATACCAAAATTTATGTAACGATATCACAAATATATATATATATATATATATATATATATATATATATATATATATATATATATGATTTGAAAATAAGCCTCTTCGAGAGGGAAACCTTCTTTTACATCACATAAATAAAAAATTCTTGGATGATTCAAATGAAAAGACCTAATTGGTAAAGATAGGATTCTAAGGGGTAAAAATATAAATAGGGTCTACATAGAGATAATAATGTAAATGCACAACAATAAAAATAGTGAGCTTTTATTTTGTAGAATAATAAAAATATGGGGGCTACACTAGTATTGTAGGGACCTAATATTTTCCATTTTACTTGTAATTTTAAATTAACTATAAGAAAAAAATAGTATAGGAAATAATAATTTAATACATAAAAGTGATTATCAATAAATAAATAATTAAAAATGAACTCATACCATAAAGGAGAACCATAACCTAATTTAGAACTATAATTTGAACCAAGATAGAATAGAAGATGAAACCACATGACTAAAACTGACCCTCAAACCAAATGGATTATCTCATTTGCAGTGAAACTTATTAAAAAAAATATTATAAGCCTCATCCCTCATTAAAAAACGTGTAAGTGATGCTACTGCGAGCCTATTTCTCCTTCGATTTCATGTTACTTTTTTAACCCAACTTCTCAAATTAATATCTTATTTATTTTTCTTGAAATTCTAATCGAATACTTTGAGTTAAAACATAACGTAAGTGTGCGAATGAAATCGTAGTTTTCGTTCTTAAAATTCCATAAGCTTGACTAGATAACCTATTATTCTATTGAACTCCCTTGTGATATAAAACAATTCATGCAAACCTATAAAATTACTTTCTTATTCTCTTGGTGATTCCTACCATGTTAACATCACTAAGGGAGTGCAATATAGACATAAATAAAATCCCAAACTATAATGTATTTTGATATAACTTTCACCATTAATCCCCACCCCTAACACATGGTTGTTTGAGAGTATATAAAGATCTCATCAAAAAGTATTTTCCTAAAACCCCCAAGGGCAAGAATGTTACCCCGTAGCTACCACACCCAATAATAAACTTACATTCTTTAAAATGTGTATATATTTCTGATAATGTTATTTCTCTCCAAAAATAAGTAAATAAACACTTTTAGTTTCTTATTTCTCGGAATATATATTAAAGTTGACAAATATCCATCATTTCTAAACAATACAGATTCATTATCCTTTATTACACGCATGTTCTTCTCCATATCTAAGATGACTAATTCAATCTAGATATAACATCCTTATAATATTATCTGTTGTAAAGTTTGAAGTTTAGCTTCTGATCGCCTCCTATAAGGCTAGAGGATGATTCTCACTCTTTAATAATGGATAGAAACCACTATAATCCTTTGAATAAATAAGGAACATGGATAGAGTAAAAGATTCACAACTTCTTATTTAATTTATTATAAAATTAAAATATATATCATCAGTCACGGAATTAAATAAATGTATCTTATAAAATTATATATATATATATATATATATATATAATTTAAAATATGAAGAGTTTTATGAACACTATGGAAAGAGATATGGTAAATAAATAAAGATATAAATAAACCAGAGGTATGGTAAATAAATAAAACCTCTTTTTATATTTACTCCATAAACCTCTTTATATTTACAAAAACTCAAAAACAAGTTTTATTTAGGTGAAGTTCATGGGCCAAATACCATGGGAGAAATTATTATCAATACCATAGGAAAAATACCAGATTTATAAAAGAGGTATAAAAATTTAAGGTAAATAAATAAAAATATATCAACATCTAATTATGTTTGAAACCTATGGACCAAATACCATGGAAAAAATTAATAATAATACCACGCAAAAAAAATATTAATCCTAACGTTAATATTAAAATTTATTAAATTTAATATCTTTATATTAATACAATATTAAATTGGTTATATATATATATATATATATATGGGAGGGAAGAATGAAGACATATGATACAGGTAGAGAAATAGATGGAGATAAACTAAAGGGTTAGGGAAGAGGAGGAATGAAGAGAGAGAGAGAGAGGGAGAAGAGTGAGAGAGGTAGAGAAGGGTAAGAGAGAGAGAGAGAGAGAGAGAGAGAGCAAGGGGAATGTGAGGGGAGGAGATATGGAGGGATAGAGAGACAGAGTTGGAGGGGGAGAGAAGAAAGACATGGAGAGTGATAAGTGAAGAGAGAGGGAGTGACAAGGGAGAGATGGAGAGAAAGTTTGTATTTTTAGGGGTGAGATAAAGAGAGATTGGAGGAGTGATGGAAGGGGGAGAGAAGGAGAGAGAAGGATAAAGGTAAGAATATATTAAAATAGTTGGAGAGATAGCTAGAGTGATGGGGGAAGAGAGAGGATTTGAGGGCAGAGAGAGAGAGAGAGAGAGAGAGAGTGCGGGGGGGGTGAAGATAGATGGAGGTACGACACAAAGGGAGAGAGAGGAAAATAGTGATGGGGGAATATGGAGGATTGTAGGAGAGAGAGAGAGAGAGAGAGAGAGAGAGAGAGAGAAGAAGAAGAGGGAGGTAGGAGAGAAAGCTAGAGAGAGGAAGGAAAATAGAGGGGACTTGTGAGAGAGGAGGAGAGAGAGAGGGATAGAAATATGGAGTTCAAGGGGGAGAGAGGGAGGATAGAGAGATGTAGTTGGATGGGGGGATAGGGAGGGATAGAGAGGTGGAGTTGGAGGGGGAGAGAGGGATGGATAGAGAGATGGAGGTGGATGGGGAGAGAGGGAGGGATTAAGAAATACATAGAGAGTGACAAGTGGAGAGAGAGAGGGGGTGACAAGGGATAGATGGAAAGAGAGTGTGTATGTTTGGGGGTGAGATAAATAGACAAAGAAGAAGAGATGGAGAGAACGTGAGAGAGAAGGAGAGAGAGGGGAATAGTGACAATGTTAGAAAGTGAATATATATATATATATATATATATATATATATATATATATATATATATAAACAGAGAGAGAGAGAGAGAGAGAGAGAGAGAGAGAGAGAGAGAGTGATAAGGAAGATGGAGGGAGAGTGTGAGAGGGTAGCAGTAGGGAAGAGAGAGAGAAGCGGGGGAGATAGAGGGAAGGGGAAGAGAGAGGGAGGGAGGGAGAGGAGGAGGGAGTGATAGATAGATATATTGGAGAAAGAGAGTATATGTTTTGGGGTTGATATAGAGAGGCAAAGGGAGATAGAGATATATATGGAAGGTGAAGAGAAATAAGAGATAGATGGAGAAAGGGCTGGAGGGAAAAAGATATTGATAAATATGGAGTGAGATAATTTGTGTGTTTGTGAGGGTGAGATAAAGAGATAAGGGAGATATGGAGGGATGTATAGATATATATGGACGGGGAGAGAGGAAGAAGATTTATCACAATAGATGCATTGATTTTAGTGTACATTGTGATATATTATAGGGAAAAATATATCAAATAGGAGTAGAAATCAACATCTAATTATATTTGAAGCCTATGGACCAAATACCATGGAAAAAATTAATAATAATACCATGCAAAAAAACATTAGTAACCCTAACATTAATATTAAAATTTATTAAATTTAATAACTTTATAGTAATACAATATTAAATTTATATATATTAACTCTAGATATATATGGGAGGGGGGGGGAGAACAAAGAAATATGATAGAGGTGGATAAATAGAGGGAGTGAAAAGGGAGAGATGGAGTTAAGCTGAAGGAGAGGGGAGAGGAGGAATGAGGAGAGAGAGAGAGAGGGAGAGGAGTGAGAGAGGTATAGAAGGGTAAGAGAGGGAGAGGGACACATAGAGATGGAGTTGGGAGATAGAGAGAAGGTGGGAGTGAGGGATAACGAGAAAGGATTGGAGAGTATAGAGAGAAAGAGAGAAAGAGAGAGAGAGAGGGGGGGGAGGGGGATGAGAGAGAGAGAGGGGGGAGGGAAAGGGAGAGAGAGTGGGGAGAGAGAGAGAGAGGGGGGGGAGAGAGAGAGAGGAAGGATTAGAGGAGGAGAGAGGGAGGGATAGAGAGATAGAATTGGAGGGGGAGAGAAGAATAAATACATGGAGAGTTATAAGTGGAGAGAGAGGGAGTGACAAGGGAGAGATGGAGAGAGAGTGTGCATGTTTAGGGGTGAGATAAAGAGACATAGGAGGAGTGATGGAGACACGGGGGGAGAGAAGGGGAGAGAAGAAGAAACTGAGGGATATAGTAACCTAGTTGGAGAGATAGATAGAGTGATGGGGGAAGATAGAGGCTTTGAGGGCATAGAGAGAGAGAGAGAGGGGTGAATATAGAGGGAGGTAGGCGATAAAGGGAGAGAGAGGAAGGACAAGAGAGAGGACTTAGAGAGAGAGGAAGAGAGTGATGGGGGAATATAGAGGATTGTGTGGAGGGGAGAGAGAGAGAGAGAAAGAGAGAGAGAGTGATGGGGGAAGAGAGAGGGAGTTAGGATAGAATGGGAGAGAGAGAGGAGAGACAGAGGGAGAGAGATATGGAGTTGGAGGGGGAGAGAGGGAGGATAGAGAGATGGTGCTGGATGGGGAGATAGGGAGGGACAGAGAGATGGAGTTGTGTTGGTCACTTTAATTGTTTAAACAATTCAAGTGCTACATAAATTGTCAACCCAGGGAAGTCTGTTTATTTCAAGGGCAATCACACACTATATATGCTCAATTTCAAAAGAAAAGAAATGTTGTAGTATTAATCACACTAATTACACTGATCACACCGAACACACCTTTCTTTAACAAAACTGAAGCCTACTTGAGTTACAGCAAAGACAATCCTTCTATTGTAGACTTTCATTAAAAGAATCCTGGATTACATTAAAAAGATAATGAAAGGAAATAAATTTGCGAAAAGGAAGATCAATTAAAATATAACAGAGAACAGGACCCTATTCCCCAAGTAGGAATCTTTAGCACCTATTTCCTGATTACCAAACTTTCACAAACTCATTCCATAAACAAGATTTCTAAATAAAATAACTCACAACTTCTCAAGAATTAATTGTATGAAATCAATGCAGCAAGTAATGAAAACCGAGCTTTAACAATGAGCACAGGATTTCAAGACTACGTAAATAACTTCAGCAAACAGGTTTTAATCAAGGTATGAGTAACATAAATAGTTAACAGACTATAGGAACAAATGGGTGAATCTTGTGAAGAAGGCGGGCCCTTTCCTTCTCACAAGATTCCCTAGAAGAAGGAATTAGATTGAAGTGCTCAAAACAAACTTTCATTCATATGTTAAAAGCAACATATTACAAAAGAGTCATGCTCCTTCTCTGTTCAGAAAAATGAACCTCCCGTAGTCTCTAACTATATCTCTAATACTAATGTCTCCTCCTTTTGAAGAGGAGACATCTATTACAATTTATTTACATCACATAAATTCTATTTTTAACCTAATTTGATCTTCTGTTCTAAAACAGGGTCTTTCTGTTCTTCCAAAGAAAAATGGTTTTACGATGGTTAAAATGGTACTAGATTTAGAGTGGCCCATGTAATAGCTTCCTTTACTTGTCTTTTCTCGTTGCCATCATACTTGAAATGCTGCTTCAAAATCGCAAATCACAGGTTGTTTCAGCAACGGGATTTGCGTACCATTTTGACTGTTTCAACAACACAATCTTCAAATAGATTATGGGCGGTCCTTAAACTATCTCAACAACTATATATATTTGATTAATGATTAAATATAAAAATAATGTAGAATTATATGCAAAACAGATTAAACATATAGTAAATAGAAGAATATTATATACCTTTGGGAAAAATGGATGAAAGTGATAATGTAAGCTTTAAATATGGACTAAAAAGATTAGAGTGGTAACAGAATATGTGGTCAAAATGGTACATTATGAGGTCCTAACATCCCCATCAACTTAAAGGGTTGCATGTCCTCAGGCAACTTTAGTCTGAGTCAGAGTCTAGATACTGGCTTTTAGCATGCAAATTACTTAGGCAATAGCTATGGAAGGTGCTATCTGTTAAAGCTTTGAATCCCTGGACATTTTGCAATCTCTACCATGCTACTGCTTCATCCCTATTAGCCAGCCTGTAATGAGCATGATATTGTTCTGCTGGCATCCATAAAATAGGAAAGTGAAAATGGTACCCTATCCAATTTTCAACACATTGCTGAACACATCTGATGTAGTTAGGTACTCTAGACAATGTAGTTTCAAGGTTAATAGGGCTAAAAGGATTATACTCTTATCTCTCCTTAGAGGATTGTTGCCACAACATGTTGTTTTCTCTTAGAGTAGAAGTTTCTTTGGCCCTGATAAATTGGTGACAATCTTGGAGTACTGACGCCTGCAATTGCTGTATATGTTTAATCATTCTTGGCTTTTGAAAAAACTGATGATATTCTGCCACAAAAATGGCAGGGTTTTGAGATTCTGGCCTTATCCAGAGAAGGCAGTTATCTTCATTGTGGCTAGTTGCAAGAAAAGTGGTTTGCCATGTAATTTGATTAGCAAGAAAGGAAGCAAATGCCCTAATCTGAATATCACCAACAAGAGGGTTGAGATTGATCTGTCTGTTTTCAGGCATAGCTTCATTATGAGGATATAACTCATAATAGGTTTTGATCACTGGCTGAAGCCTCTGCAAATGTTTTAACAAACTGTTCTGCTATGAGCACCTCATGAGGTATTTCGTCTTTGACTGCTTTCAACTGAAAATAAACAAGACATTTTGAAAGAAACAAAGAATAGTTCATAGATGGTTTCTTGGTGGCTAATAGCTTTTGTACTAGTTGAAACATTAGGAGCATTTTGTCTTTTAATTCTTTATTCTCTTTCTTGTAATATGTAAGTTGCTGAAGTGTCTGATCCCAGTTCTCCCAATTGGAATAGATACGATTCTGTCAAACCAATTTATGCTGTTGTAAAGTTTTATCTTGGGAAATATCATAATGTTTCTTCCACTTATTCATTATTTCCATCTCTTTCCAGGTGCAGTTTGTGTTCCGACATTGTAAGTGGTGGGCTGAGGCATAGTCTGAGTAGTAGAATTAGTTACTGTAGGGTAGGATACTTGTACCTTGGTTTCTTTCTCCAAAATTTTTGAAGGCCCTACAGGTTCTTGTGTAACTGTAGGGCATTCTTCTTTGACTGCAGAAAATGTGGATGCTCCAGGCATTGGAACTTGAACTATATTGTATCTTGCCTGTTGATAGATGTTTCCACATTTATGGCACATATATTCTTTATATGGATCGTTCTCTATATGTTTATCTTGCATGGATGCTGTATGGCCCAGGGTATAGAAATTTAGCTCCTTGTCAAAGGCTTCCCTTGCCATTAGCAATTTTCTCTTGTAAGCTTGTAATTCTGACTTTAAAAATTCATTTTCCTGTAAAAGGGAGGCCATGGTGACTGGGCCCTGTGTATCAGTCGCTTTTTCTGAAGTTGATTGTTTTTTTTCAGTTGTAGCTGGTTCTTGTGTTACAGCTAGAGCTGGTTTCTTTGTAGTAGCCTCTTGGATGTCTAACCTTTGCATGTCAGCAGCTGGTTCTTGTGTTTTAGCTGCTGAGTGAGTAGCTGGTTCTTATGGAGCAGCTACTGATTGTGTAGAAAATGATGTCATATTACACTAGGCATCTGGTTCTTGTGTTTCAGTGTCACAGGATGAGACGAGTAATGATTTTGGGTTTGGAAAGGTGGTGATGAATGGAGTTTTAGAAAAATGTCTGTGGGGTTAGGGGTAATGGGAATGGTTTCTGATTCAATGGACGTCTTCATTTGACTCCTAGGTAGGAAAGCAGAAAAAGCAGTAGTTTTATTTTTCTTTTTATGAGAAGATTTTTCCCTAGGATAAGGGCTATCGGAGGAGGTGGCTGCTTTAGATACAACCCTTGTTTTCCTTTTTGATACAAAGGCAGTTGTAATTCACCTCTTCATTTTATGAATAGGGGAAGATGGTGTTTTTTGGGCCTGAGAGTCATCACTGGGGATGTGGATGGTAGGATGAGATGACTCTGCTAAATGAGATGGGCTTGAGGACATGTTAACTGGATTAACTGGTTCTGAGGATGGAATCGATGGAGGATCAGGGATATTCTCCAATTGCTTCTCATAGGAACTTTCAGGGATTTCTTGGGGGTTTTCATCTTCTTGGGGAATTTCGGCAGCTTGCTCACGGGGTAAAGGTAAATTTTTTAGAGTAGGGTTTTTTTTAGTAAAACCACTCTGAATCAATAGCTGACAAAGGCGATGATGGATGAGGGAAAGGAGTGGAAATTTTACCCGTCTACAATAATATGACATATTTCTAATACATCCAAGCAAATAGTGAGTGTTTAGTAGTCTATCATGTTGTAAGTGACTCATTAACACAAAGTTGTGCTGATAGACTACCTGATAGCAACCTTTGCAAGTTAAATAATGTTGGAAAAATTCAGGTACCTTTGGCCACGAAGGAGGCAATGAGTGCAGTCCTACGCCACGGCCTGTAATCTCGACGTGTTCTCCTAGAAGAAGGAAATCCTGTTGCGCGTTTAAAATTATGTGCTTCCAACTAAACCACCAAGCACCTGTGACTGGAAAAATTGAGAATTGCGCTATATCATCCTTTGAAACCAGAATTCAGACTCCTTGGATAGTGGAATGGTCCTCATGAAGATTTTTTGCACATTCTAGGACCTGCTGTGGGTCGAACTCTTGAAGTCTTTCAAAATATGCCACCCATCCTACCTGTTGGAAAATCTGATAGGCATATGGAAACAATTCAAATAGAGCTATTGAGCTAGGCTCATGTCTAATGGCTAGTCCACCCATAGTTACTAGCTTGGGTAAAATGTAGAGGCAAAGAGAAAAATCACTGGACTTCAAACAGAGAAAATGTTGTGACTGAGAACATGGAGTATCGGTAAAGGGCCGAAATAATGGGTATAAAGAGTGACGGTAGTTTTCATGCTATGAAATGATGGTATGTAATTTCTAAATTCCCCCCCATGTATGGTGAAATGATGTTTTTGAGTGTGCGGAGATTGTAGTCATCATGAGAAAAATATTCTCTTTAAACTATCGTTTAATTGTATTACATAAAATTCACATACCTTATATTTACCTTTGCTTTGTAATTCGAAGTATATAGTGCTTGTTTATGATAGCTCGGTAATTATGGAAGAAATTTAGAATTCTTTGAAATATAAGGGGGATCATATTAGAGTCTGCTTCATCATAAGAAAGAGGTAGTGAATGGACAGTATTCACACAAGGAGTATGAAGAGTGAAAGTGAAGGACTGAAAGAGTTGCATAGTCACGTTTTTAGAGAAATAAATGGTGTTTTAGCAACGGAAAGATAAATGATATGCTGCTGAAAGTGGTGTTTCAGCAATGGAAAAATTGGGGAAATGTTGCTAAAAAGTGATGATTTAGCAATAGGAAAATAAGGGAAATATTTGTTGAGAAATGGTATTTTAGCATTAAGGAATAGGGAAAATATTTGCTGGAGAATGGTGTTTCAACAACGTGTAAGATGGAAAAATAGGAAAATGATATGAAAAGGAGTGAGGGAATGAGTGATGAAATCTTACTGGGAGATGAGGAAATGAATTTAAATGAGGGAATCAAGGCTTCTCATATTGAGGCTTGGATCTTCTTGTGGTGAAATTGTCCTTCTTTGGTAAGTCCTTCCTTAATCAAGAATCTACAAAATAATCAATTGTAACATGCCAACCCTTGACAGGGATTACTAGTTTTAAGAAATCTAATATAATACTAAGAATACAGTGCAGAAAACAATTAAATGTTGTGAGGAGCAAAAGACTCCCCTAGAAAAAGATAATGTGCATCTGCCATGTAAGTGGCCTTAAAATCTTCTTTAGAAATAGGGCACTGGTACAAATGAAGTCGATGACCATTTACTAGTAGTGGTGTTTTAGAGTCATCAATTGTTAAAAGCCTTACTGTTCCATTGGGAAAAACAACATCTACTTCATAAGGTCCCAACCATCTTGTACATAGCTTCCCTTGAAAGTTCTCAAACCGAGAATCATACAATAAGGCCCAATTACATTTTTGGAACTGCTTGTGCTTGATGATTTAATCATGCCACTTTGTTCTTTGTTGTTGGATCATAGTTGTCTGATGAATGGCATCTAATCTCTTTTCATCTAGTTCAAGAAGCTACTGCAACCTGGCTGTCTACACATCAGTCAAATCAAGGTTGATAGCTAAAGCAGTTCTTAAAGTTTTAATTTCAAATTCCACAGGAAAAACAACACTTTTACCATAAACCAATTTATAGGGGGGAAATCCTGTAGTATTTCTCCAGGTAGTTCTATAAGCCCATAGTGCTTCACGGAGCTTTTGAGACTAATCCTTCCAGTTATCCTTCACTGTTTTGGTTAGAATGGCTTCTATTACTTTATTTGTACTTTCCACCTGCCCATTGGCTTGGGGGTGGTATGGTGTATTCATTCTATGATGAATATGATATTTCTGAAGGGTAGATTTCAAACCATGAGAATTGAAAGGAGGTCCTCCATCTGTAACTAGCTCTCTAGGGATTCCAAATCTAACAAATATTTCCTCAAATAGGAAAGCTAGGACAACTTCTTCATTAGCTCTAAGAAGTGCTTTGGCCTCCACCCATTTGGTCATATAATCTGTACAGACTAATATATAGATCCTTTGGTTGGATGGAGGATTAATGGGTCCTATAGAATCTAAGACCCATCTTTCAAATGGTTCAAGTATTACCTGGGGGTTCAATGGTATTTCATCCCTATGATTAGATTGACCCATTCTCTGACAACTATCAAAAGCCCACACATATTTCTTTGCATCCTTAAACACTGAGGGCCAATAATAACCCATCCTCAGAATTTTATGTCCTGTTCTTTTATCAGCAAAATTCCCTCCACAAGGACCATCATGACAAGCTTTTAATATATCACACACCTCATCCTCTCTAATGCATCTCTGGATTTCATGATCAAATCCTGTATAGAGAAGACACCCGCTTATCCAGCTATACCGAGCACTTTGTTGAATGATTTTTTTCTTCTCTCTATGTGACAGGTGTGATGGTAAATTTCCTGCAACCAAATAATTGGCAATGTCTTTGTACCAAGGTGAGTGAGCAAATACTGCAAATAAATACTCATCAGGAAAGGAATCATCTACTGGAATATTATTATCAACTTTTAACCGTGAAAGGAAATCAGCAACAACATTTTCTTTACCTGGTCGATCTACAATTGTAATATCAAACTCTTGTAGTAACAATAACCATCTGGTAACTCGAGCATTTGTGACAGACTTATTCATTAAATACTTAATATCCGAGGGATCAGTATGGACAAAAGTAGATTAACCAGTAATGTAATGTAAAAATTTATTAATGGCATAAATTACTGCTAAAAATTCCTTATTGGTAACTGTATAATTAAGCTTAGCAGGGGTCATATTCTTACTGATAAAGTAGATGGCATAAGGAAGATTGTTTTCCTCTTGTCCCAAGACAACTCCAATTGCAGTATCTGAAGCATCAGAAGATATATGAAAGGGAAGTTCCCAATCAGGTCCTCTCAAAATAGGAGCTATAGATAACTGATGCTTGAGTTCTACAAAGGCTTCCTAGCAAAGATTAGTCCACTTAAATTCGTCATTTTTCATAAGTAACACAAATAAAGGAGAAGCTATCTTGGAAATTTTTTTAATGAATCTCCTGTAATATCCAGCATGTCCTAGAAAACTTCTCACATCAGTTTGTGTTTTAGGAACAGGAAGATTCTGAATGAATAGTATTTTGGATGGATCTACCTGAATTCCTTGAGATGAAATAAAATGTCCAAGCACTACTCCTTCACTCATCATCATATGACATTTTTCAGTACTTAAGGAGAGGTAAGCTTGTATACAACGTTTGAGTACCTTCTCAAGATTCTGTAATGCATCTTCGAAAGACACACCATAAGGGGTAAATTCATCCATAAATATTTCCATGGAGTCATTTAGCATATTAGAAAAGATTCCTATAGCAGCCCTTTGAAAAGTTGTTGGTGTGTTACATAGTTCGAATGGAAGAACTCTATAGGAAAAAGTTCCCTAGGGGCTACTAAAATTGGTCTTGTCTTGGTCTTGGAGTGAAATTATGATTTTATTATACCCATTAAATCCATCTAAAAAGGAGAATAATTTCTTCCCTGACAAACTATCCAACACCTGATCAATGAATGGTAAAGGAAAGTGATCCTTTTGAGTGGCTTTATTTAAGGCTCTATAATCTACAAACACTCTCCATTTCCCGTTTTTCATAGGAACTATTACCAATGGGGAAACCCATTCAATGTTAGATATAGGGTATATGAATCCTATGTTAAGCAATTTCTGAAGTTCCTCTTTAACAATTTCTCTTAAATTAGGGTTCATTCGTCTTTGGGGTTGATAGACTGGTCGACAACCTTCCTTAATATAGATCCGATGAGTACATAATTCAGGAGATATTCCCTTCATATCCATGTAGTCCCATGTGAATTCTTCCTTATTGTCAAGTAGTAACTTCATTAACTGCTGTGTTTCAGCAACTGTCAGATTAGAATTTATGTTCAGTGTTTTTCCAGGTTCAATTTCTACTGTTATGCTTTTAGAAGAGATGGTGGTTGATGTTTAAGATAAAAATTCGGATTTAAGCTTCTCCTGCGTATCTATTTCCAAAAGTACAGTCAGTTGATTGAGTGTTTCAGCAGTGACAGAGGAGGGTTCACAAATGAAATTATTAATTACTTCATCCTCTGTGTTATCTTTAAGACTTAAAGCTTGTCCAATAGTCAAAATAGGTTGAATAGCATTATCATCGTAATACATCCATATAGAATTCTCATTGTTAATCATGGGTGTAGCATGAGGGCAAAGAGTAAGCTTTTTAGTTTCATATCCATTGGAAATTGTCATTGAACGAGATCTACAGCTGATAAAGGCATCGGCTGTGGCTAGCCAAGGCCTTCCCAGAATTAGAGGATGTCCCCCCCAACTTTTTTTTAGTTTGTAACACCACAAAATCAACTGGGTAATTCCAGGACTCAACCGAGATAACTAAGTCTTCAACAACTCCTTCTGGTTTGATTGTAGAACGGTCAGCTAACTCTAGAATGGTTGGTGTATCTCTAATTGTGTTCTTTAGTTGTAACAATTGTGAAGTTTCGAGAGTCATAATGTTTATAGAAGCACCTAAATCTACCAAAACTTGAGGGATTATTGTTTTACTAATTTGGACTATCACAGTAGGATGTACGGGGTCACCATATTTAACTGGAGAAGTTTTAGCGGACATTAATGCAGATAGATCACCCATAACATGAACTATAAGGGGATCTTTAGCTTTCCTACCAGGTTTCTTAACACAAATGTCTCTCATAGTTCTGGCATAAATTGGTACATCTCTTAGTGCCTGTAAAAGTGGAATTTTAACATACAGATTCTGCAATTCCCCCCTAAAATATTAAAAGTAGGTGGCTCAGGCGTTTTAGTTAAAACTAAACACTCGGGGAATGATGGTTCTGTTATTTCAACACCCATATTAGAGGGTGGTTGTACCTCTTTGTGTGAATTATGTTTCTCAGTTTCTTGTTTATCAGAATCAGAAGAGGTCATATCATCAATGATGGGTTCAAATATTTTCCCAGATCTTAAATGAATATCATTACATTGTGCAGGGAAAGTAGGAAATGTAGGTTGGTTCTGAATATCAATTACTTTCACAGCTTGATTATTAGGGTTAGGATTTGGTTGTACAAGTAGTTGGGGTCTCATTTGATTATTTGGTGGAGCACCTGATGGTAGAGGAAGTGGTTTTTGAAATTGAGGAAATTGATTTGGGAATGGGAGTTGTTGGCCTCTCCAATTTGAATTCCATTGATTAAAATAAGACGGTTGTTGTGGAGGCCAAGGAGTCCACATTGCAGGATCTACAAACGGAGGGTTTGTTTGTTGTATGGGTGGGTAATTCATTTGATTAAAGGGTGGATATTGCATTTGATTGAAGGGAGGGTAATTTTTCTGACTAAAATAAGGGTAATTGTTCCAACGATTAGAAGATGTAAGATTCATACCTTGTCCTCATTGTTTCGATTGTCTTCTCTATGTTAGCAGATAGACTGCTTCAGCTTCTTCTTCCATTGGTTGCAATGTTGCCTTTATTCCTGGTAGAGAAGGGCATTGTTGTGTTTCATGATCTTTCTCACAAAGGGTGCAAATTGGTATCTTGTCCAATGGGCATTCCCTTAGTGGGTGTTTATCTCTGCATTTGGGGCAAAAGACAACAAAGTTGCTTCTACTTTGGCCTGTTCATTTTAACCTGCAAAGTGTCAATCTGTGAAGCAAAAGAACTTAACATTTCAGTTTTAAATTCTTCAAGTAAATTACCTATTTCAGCTCTTGTTGCTTCTCCACTGGCTGATTTTTGAACTCTTGAATATGTGGCATCTCTGTTGTTTGACCTGTTCCTTGCAGCTCCTCTTGAACATCTTTTACAGAGGTCAACAATTTTATCATATGATTCTTTAGATATATCCCCTTTACAAAGCATGTTTAGCATATCTAAACAATCATCCCTCACCCCTTTCAGTAATATTTTTTTAAGAATATCCTTACTTACACTGGGATGATCGGATCTCTACAGATTTTATTGTAGTCTCTCCACAAAGTCCTCCAAATTCTCGTCCTCCTTTTGTACCATCTTGAATATTTCCTCCCTCTTTTCTCTTGTCCAACAGTAGTCTTGATATTTAAGCAGAAATTTCTATTTCATTTGTTCCCATGTTGTGATTACATGGCTTTCAAGACTCATGAACCACCTTAATGCATTCCCTTTTAGTGTTGCTGGAAACAACTTCAACTTCTGAGCATTAGTAACATAATCATAACTTATGCATAATATATCAAATTCAAAAAGAAATTCATCAGGATCTTCAGAGGATAAACCATGGAAGTTGGGTAAGGCTGACAGTGGGATATTCTTCATAGGAGTTACTCCTCTAGGGAGATCACTAATAGGAAATCCCAAGTTAGAGAGAGAATTTTCATCTTTTCCCTCTCCTTCAGGATCTACTTGTCCTCCACCAAAGAATCCTTCATTGTTTCCTTCCATTGTTTGATCTCATACTGCACTTGCTCGATCCTCAAAGTTTTCTACTAGCTCCTCAATGTTTTCCACTGGTTTTTCAACGTTTCCTACTGATTCCTCAATGTTCTCTGCTGGTTCTTTAGTGCTTTCTTCTGGTTCTTCAATACTGTCTACTGGTTCTTCAACACTTGTTGCTAGATCCTCAAACATTTCAGGGCTCACAACTTCGGCTTGTTATTAATTTGATTGGGGGAGCATTTAGGCTTTTGGTCTTTGAAGCTTAATCTCGAGAAGATTAATTTTTGAAATACAATCTCTTGATAAATTCTTTCTTCCTTCCCTTCTTTGCCCCACTTGCCACACCTTGGATTGGTTTTCTTATAGGTTGCATCTTTCTCATACCATTCTACTGAAACATCAATGCTGAAATCTACCTGGTGCCTTCCCCTACAATAGCTTTCCCAAATGTTGGTCACTTTAATTGTTTAAACCATATAGGTCTTACCTCGTGTCAACCCGAAGTTTGTTTCTTTAAAAGCGATACACACTATATATGCTCAATTTCAAAAGAAAAGAAATGTTGTAGTATTAATCATACTAATTACACTGATCACACCGACCACAGCTTGCTTTAACAAAACTGAAGCCTACTTGAGTTATAGCAAAGACAATCCTTCTATTTCAGACTTTCATTAAAATAATATTGGATTACATTAAAAAGATAACGAAAGGAAATCAATTTGCAGAAAGGAAGATCAATTAAACTATAACAGAGAACAGGACCCTATTCCCCAAGTAGGAATATTCACTACCTGTTTCCTGATTACCAAAATTTCACACACTCATTCCATAAACAAGATTACTAAATAAAATAACTCACAACTTCTCAAGAATGAATTGTATGAAATCAATGCAACAATCAATGGAAACCGAGCTTTAACAATGAGCACAAGATTTCAAGACTACGTAAATAACTTCAGCAAACAGTGTTTAATCAAGGTCTGAGTAACATAAACAGTTAACAGACTACAGGAACAAATGGGTGAATCTTGTGATGAAGGTTGGCCCTTTCCTTCTCACAAGATTCCCCAGAAGAAGGAATTAATTTAAAATGCTCAAAACAAACTTTTATTCATCTATCAAAAGAAACAAATTACAAAAGAGTCATGCTCCTTCTCTGTTCAGAAAAATGAACCTCCCGTAGTCTCTAACTATATCTCTAATGTTTATGTCTCCTCCTTTTAAAAAGGAGACATCTATTACAATTGATTTACATCACAGAAATTCTATTTTTAACCCAATCTGATCTTCTGTTCTAAAACAGGGTATTTTTGTTCTTCCATAGAAAAATGCTATTACGATGGTTACAATGGTATTGGCTTCAGAGTGGCCCGTGTAAGAGCTTCCTTTACTTGTCTTTTATTGTTGCCATCATACTTGAAATGCTGCTTCAAAATCACAAATCACGGGTTGTTTCAGCAACGATATTTGCATACCATGTTGACTGTTTCAGCAATGCAATCTTCAAATAGATTATCTGTGATCTTTAAACTATCTCAGAAACTATATATCTTCGATTAATGATTAAATATAAAAGTAATGTAGAATTATATGCAAAACAAATTAAACATATAGTAAAGAGAAGAATATTATATACCTTTGGGAAAAATGGATGAATTTGATAATGTAAGCTTTAAATATTGACTAAAAAGAGTAGAGTGGTAACAAAATATGTGGTGAAAATGGTACATTATGAGGTCCTAACAAGTTGGAGGGGCAGAGATGGGTGGATAGAGAGATGGAGTTGGATGAGGAGGGATGGAGGAAATAATAAATACATAGAGAGTGAAAAGTGGAGAGAGAGAGAGAGAGGGGGTGACAAGGGAGAGATGGAGAGAGAGTGTGCATGTTTTGGGGTGAGATAAAGAGAAAAAGCATAAGAGATGGAGAGAATGGGGAAGAGAAGGAGTGAGAGAGGTATAGTGACAAAGTTAGAAGGTGAAGATAGAGAGTTGAATTAAATTCATTGATTTCAGTGTACATGGTGCTTTCTAATATTATTTTATTGCTTTCACTAGATACATTAATTTCAATGTAGATGTTTATTTATAATTATATTTGATTTCTTACACTATATGCATTGATTTCAATATAAATGATCTATAATCATATTTCATTACTTGCACTAAATGCATTGATTTCAATGTAGATGGTGACTTATAATCCTATTTGATTGCTCGCACTAGATGAATTTATTTTAGTGTATATGTTGCTTTCTAATCCTATTTTCTTACTTCCACTAGAATCATTGATTTGAGTGTAGATGCTGATTTATAATCCTAGTTTATTACTTTCATTAGATGCATTGATTTCTGTGTCGATATTTTTTCTAATCTTATTTTATTTCTTGCATTAGATGCATTGATTTTAGTGTATATGTTGATTTCTAATTTGATGTAATTAGATGTATGATGGTACGTTAATTTTAAAGTCATTGGATTAATAGTGTGAATTTATTTCACTGTAAATACAAACAATTATTGACAATGTAGAATGATTTTTGTGTTATAGCAATTAAACCTAATAATATTGGAGAGCAAGAGAGACAAGATATGATGTTTACTACAACAGATTATTGACAATGTAGAATGATTTTTGTGTTATAGTAATTAAACCTAATAATATTAGAAAGCAAGAGAGACAAGGTATGATGTTTACTACAACAACATGAGCTAAATATTTAAATGGTTTATGATTTATGATTTCTATTGTCTTTTTCATATAATCAATATGAAAATATGACAAAACTAACAAGGGTGACAATAAGAATAGTAGAGGAAAATGGTTTGAGATTGATCAAAATGAAGGATATTTGTAATTGACTAAATTCTTATTATTCACATTTTATATCATTCAATATTATTACATTGTCACATTGCATTCGAAAATTTTATTTCATCATTTTTCGTCATTAAAGTTATTGGAGGGTAGAGAGAGAAAGAGAGAGAGAAGGGGGGGGGGGGTAGAGAGAGAGAGAGAGGTAGGAGAGAAAGGTAGAGAGAGGAAGGATTGGAGAAGGAGAGAGGAAGGGATATAGAGACAGAGTTGGAGGGGGGGAGAAGAAGAAATACATGGAGAGTGATAAGTTGAGAGAGAGGGAGTGACAAGGGAGAGATGGAGAGAGAGTGTTTATGTTTAGGGGTGAGACAAAGAGACATAGGAGGAGTGATGGAGACACGGGGGGAGAGAAGAAGAAATTGAGGGATATAGTAACCTAGTTGGAGAGATAGATAGAGTGATGGGGGAAGAGAGAGGCTTTGAGGGCATAGAGAGCGAGAGAGAGGGGTGAAGATAGAGGGAGGTAGGCGATAAAGGGAGAGGGAGGAAGGACAAGAGAGAGGACTTGAGAGAGAGGAAGAGAGTGATGGGGGAATATAGAAGATTGCAGGGGGGGGGGGGGGAGAGAGAGAGAGAGAGAGAGAGAGAGAGAGATTGATGGAGCTGGATGGGGAGAGAGGGAGGGAAGAAGAAATACATAGAGAGTGAAAAGTGCAGAGAGAGAGGGGGTGACAAGGGAGAGATGGAGAGAGAGTGTGCATGTTTGGGGGTGAGATAAAGAGACAAAGCATAAGAGATGGAGAGAATGGGGAAGAGAAGGAGTGAGAGAGGTACAGTGACGAAGTTAGAAGGTGAAGATAGAGAGAGCTGAATTAAATGCATTGATTTCAGTGTACATGGTGCTTTCTAATATTATTTTATTGCTTTCACTAGATGCACTAATTTCAATGTAGATGTTTATTTATAATTATATTTGATTTCTTACACTATATGCATTAATTTCAATATAAATAATTTATAATCATATTTCATCGATTTAACTAAATGCATTGATTTCAATGTAGATGGTGACTTATAATCCTATTTGATTGCTCGCACTAGATGCATTTATTTTAGTGTATATGTTGGTTTCTAATCCTATTTTCTTACTTGCACTAGATGCATTGATTTGAGTGTAGATGTTGATTTATAATCCTATTTTATTACTTGCATTAGATCATTTACTTCTGTGTAGATATTGTTTCTAATATTATTTTATTTTTTTCATTAGATGTATGGATTTCAGTGTATATGTTGATTTCTGATTTGATGTAATTAGATGTATGATGGTACGTTAATTTTAAAGTCATTGGATTAATAGTGTGAATTGATTTCATTGTAAGCACAAAAAAATATTGACAATGTACACCGATTTTTATTTTTTTTTGTTAATTTGGTAGTGCCTCGTTATTTTCTATTTATAATTTGAAAGTAGGTTACAAAATATAAAATGCAGTCTGTGGCCTCAACCTGCCCATAGGAAACCAGGTCTGTTGGCCACCTTAGAACATTAAATGCCAACCAAAATCGAAACAGTTTCATTCGACCATGTACTTCATTAATTAACTGACTATTTACTCGATTATCTACAAGTCTATAGATTAAGATATGTCCTTTCAAAAAAAAAATTTGCATCTGATAAACATGAGTAAATTTCTAAAACTGCTATCCATCAGAGGAGTCAATCAATGTTGGATCTTTAGTTTTGGATCCAGGCATATCCACTTGTTGCAGCTGTTGGAGTTGTTTCTTAATTCTACCGACACGATCATCAATTATACGATTAGTAGCCTGATACTGAGTGATTTTGATGTGATTCAACTGTTTATCAATATCCTATAACAAATCCACTACTCGTGGTTCAATCTTCTCTTGAGGAGGGGGAAAAATCTGCATAGCTCTAGCCACGAGGAATTTTACAATCGAGTAAGTATGAACTGTTTGATGAAATAGTGTAAATGGAAACGGGTATTGCTAGGATTTGTGATGAAATGCATGATTTATGCTTCAGCAGCATTATCTTCTTCATCAGTTTGAATTTCCCGCTCCCATCCTCGAATTTCTTGTCGGACAATGGAAGAATTGCCAATAACATAATTTTCAGAGAGGTTTTGTAAAAATTATTGTCGCATCTTCCTACGTCGTTTCCTGAGGCTAAATTTAGGCTAAACCTGCTTCTATTTTCCTTTATCAGAATTAAAGGCTGTGGGGTTATGAGTCTGTCTCTTAACCATGATGAAGACTTGCCTAAGAATGAAAAGAGACAAGAAATAACAAACCATTAAATTTTGGACGCCATCAGTGAAATTACCATATGGGTGTAGCAGAGTTCCGATGAGCGCAGAAGACATATGACTTCCTCGAAGACGAGCCAAATGAAAACAGTGAGCCCAATCCCAAAGTTATTTGGCCCATAAATAAAGAGGGAATCCGATACCACAGCAAACAGTCACGGATATGCAGACACGATGATTCAACAGTACAATTGTATCCACGAAGAACTGGACATACAAATCAGTCCTCCTACTACCACTGACAGTAGGAAAGAAATAGACATACCAGAGATACATTTGAACATCATAATTAACTATAAAACGAAGAATCCTACAACCCCAACTGTGCCCATGCAGAATAGAAACCATAATGTCAACACACACAACACCCAGATAAATAGAGAACTGGAAAACCCACCAAAACCAACAGCTCCCATACAAAGTAGACTTTTCAATTCCAACCCACCCGACAACAGAGTTTCGAATTTGCGACGCCTCGACCAAAAATTTTTCTAGAACAGAAGAATTGCAGGAAAGGTGACAAGGATCAGGGAAACAGGGGTCTATAGGGCTTAAAAGGGGAACGACTAACCCATAATCTACTAGCAGAAACCAAATAAACGAAACTTTCCCTGAGCAATACATAGCCCATAATACATCAATGAGCATAGAAAGAATAATGATGAACACATACCCTAGCAGAGTAGCTTGTTTGATGCAGGGTATCGCTGTCGTCGTCCTTCTGTGCTTCCTTAGAGTTTCGACTGCAGATGAACAATCCATGGCATAATGAAGTTGCCAATTCAAGTATCCTGCCATTACCAGAACATTCCTTGGCCGACCTGACATCACAGGTTGTCTTCCCATCGACCGCATTAATCCCGTATCTGTCGCATGCTACCATGAGCTCAGTGAGGATTGCCTCATCATGGTTAATAAAAGCTGGAATGACAGAGCCTGCCCAGCTAGCAATCAAGGTCTATTACTCCCTCGAATGATGCGCACCCCGATCGGGGAATCGTTGCTCTACATTTCCTTAGAGATCCTTTGGTAAAATAATTTGAAGGGAGTGTAACTCAATGTTCTAGATTGCATCAGTTGGTCAAGCCTCCATAGATCTATCAGTGTTTTTACAGCCCTGATTGGCCAAATAATATGCTGCCTCATTTCCTTGTCTCTGAGTGTGATTTGGAATCAAATACCGAATGTTTTTAAGCAGCATGCTTATTTCCTGAATGAGATCTGTTTTTTGCCAAATTTTAGTGATTTTCTCCCAGGGCGACCCTTGATATAACTTAGTGAGAACACCTATAACCATTGCAGAATCTCCCTCCACAATAAGCCCTTGGTAATTTTCTCTAATGCCATTAACTAGGCCTTGTTTTACCGCCATTAGTTCAGCTTCATTATTTGTGGCAAAGCCCAAATACGAGGCATAAAACTGATCGACTTCCTCCTGAGAATTTCGAAAAATCCCACCAGTACCTGCTTGACCTGGGTTTCCTTTTGATGCATCGTCATAATCGAGTTTAAGAAAACCATTTTGAGGGGGCTGCCACTTTTCCTCTATTGTTTGATGTGGCGGTTTATACTTCCAGATATTTTTGTATAGAATTTGAGGTTTTAAATTTAAAGAGGCCAACATTTGAGTTTCCAAACCTTCAGCTTGCCAATCTTCCTCAGGCCAGCTTTCCAGTAAAATAGTTTCACAAATATTTTCAATTAATCGCTGCCAGATCTGATTCATGGGTTGTTCTTCATCTTTAAAAAACCTATGATTCCTTTCTTTCCATATATTCCAAAGCAAAAACCCAAGTGATAGTTTCCAGGCTCTGTTCAGCACTTGACATTTAAAACCTCCCTTTATCCAAGTTTAGATAGTCTTTTTGTTATAGTAATTAAACCTAATAATCTTGGAGAGCAAGACAGACAAGATATCATGTTTACTACAACAGATTATTGATAATGTAGAATGATTTTTGTGTTATAGTAATTAAACCTAATAATATTGGAGAGCAAGAGAGACAAGGTATGATGTTTACTACAACAACACAAGATAAATATTTAATTGGTTTATGATTTATGATTTCTATTGTATTTTTCATATAATTGATATGAAAAGATGACAAAACCAACAAGGGTGACAATAAGAATAGTAGAAGAAAATAGTTTGAGATAAATGACAATGAAGGCTATTTGTAATTGACAACATTCTTATTATTCACATTTTATTTCTGAAACATATTTAGGATATTTAAAATGGTTATATTAATAATATATGTATTTACATATTATTGATAAAATTAATCATATGTTCCTCATATTATCGATAGATTTTCCTTAGTCGCACACGAATGAAACCAGCCTAGATCCATCTTAACTACGGATCTATCAAGCGTCGAGAGGGATCAAATCTCTCTAGGAGCAAACCTTTCCTCAAGTTTTTCAATCAAAAAAGAGGTTTGCACATCGAGAGATTTGATCCCTCTTGGCGCTTGATAGATCTGTAGTTAAGATCGATCTAGGCTAGTTCTACTACAACTCTGTATGAGAGGATGTATAAATTTGTCCATCCATTGGTCTTTTTGTAAACTAAAAAATAAAAATTTTGTTATAAATAAAAAAAATGTCCACTATAATTGAAAAAAATGAAAATGTTGTAAAGTAATTAGAAGTTAAAAAAAAATGTATAAAGCATATGTTTAAATCTTATTTCAAAAATATTTCAATAAGATATTTAAATAAATTATTTGAATATTAGTTCGTGCCTATTTTCCATTAAATAAAAAGAAAAGCACGTTACAATCATAATATATGTTGGATGGCCTCAACTTGCCTGTAAGAGCGGGGTCTATGAAGATATATGTTAACTAATTTATGTCATATCAATTTCATATGTATTTATATATAGAAAAAAAATAAATTTTATGGTTAACAATTTTATTTGGTCCTATATATACTCTATTTAACATTCAAAAATACAATTTAAACAATAAGAAATAAAGCATTATATTTTACATTTTAAAAAATTGACACAAAAAAATTTAATATTTTAAACTCATATCAAATCCATATTTTAAAATTAATCTATTCTGAAGATTCAAATTTTAAAAAATCTCAATATTAAATCTTATCCATAATCTAAATAAAAAACCTCAAAAAAAAAGTCATAGATTTATTATCTAATATTATTTATATCTTTCGTCTCTTATATCTATTTAAGAAAATGAAACGTTATCAATTTCATTCATTCAATATAATCGTTTGGATTAATTTATTGTTTAATTTATTTGGTGATTTTCATTTATTCAATATAATCATTTGGATTAATTCATTTTGGAGATTTTTTGAAAAGAAAAAAAATTGAACTTAAGTACTTTATATTAATTAAGGAAAGTGAAATACATAGATAAATTTATGCCATCAGAGGGATTTCCAGAAGAATATCTCTTACATGCACACTGAAATCAACAAAAACTTTGTCTCTCCTGGCCTGCATGACAAGCACCAAAAACATGGAGCTTCTGTGTTCATCTCTGTTGAGAGCCAAATAAACCACAAGAAAGAGACTTTCAAGGAAAAACTACAAACGTCAGCTAGCGAGAGTAAACCACCAACACCATATACCTTTCCTGCGAGAGTCTAGGAAATACATGAAACTCACAAAAACGGAAAACACCGGATAAGAGACCACGATAAATTCTATAATATTATAATAATTAATTCCATAATATTATTATAGGCTTCAAGAAACATAAACATATATTTAAATATCGTGAAACTAGAAATAAGTATATTTAGCATTTATATTTACGCCGAAAGGCATTCCCTTTGTTGGCTTTGGCTGAATGTATTGTTCGCTGGAGCCAATGAGAGGGCTTTCTCATCATCCTTCCAGCCACTAAAAATGTGCCATTTGCTGGCTGATCCTCTTACCAGCGCACAGGGGGCTGCTGCTCTTACCAGCGCACACTTTCAATTGACCTAGTTGTTTCACGATTTACTACCTCAGAGTTGCACCTCGCTGTTTCAGGGTTTACGTTTACCAACGCACAGTTTGACTAGCTCGCAGTCTTAAAACTCCATGACGGTAGTCCTGGGAGCGTCTTCAAGAAGGCTGCAAAACAGTGTGGGCTCGACATCCACTTGGTGGAAATGGAAATCCCCACAGACCAACTGGTTCTGGGCAGGGGTAAATCTGTAATACGTTCGAAGAGCTGGAGAATAGCAGTCTTCGACACATGAGAAACCGGCAGACCTGTTTGGGCAGTCGGGCCGATCCTACCCTCTTCGTTGCTCTCTTCGTCTCCTTGAAATAGAATGGTCGATTCCAATTTTCTACGGCGGGGCAAGCAGGCAGAGGAAAAGTCTGCAGGGGAATGCTTGCAGTGGCTTGATTCACAGACCCCATCCACAGTGCTCCATGTTTCGTTCGGAAGTCAGAATTCCATATCGTTGTCAAACATGAAGGCGCTTGCGCTAGGGCTGGAATCGAGCCAACAACCTTTTATTTGGGTCGTCAGGCCTCCGCTGGAAGCCCCGCTGAATTCAGAATTCTCGATAGAGTTTCTTCCTGAGGGATTCGAAGAGCGAGTGAAGGAAAAGAAGGTAGGATTTCTTATCAGAAAGTGGGTGCCTCAGCTGTTTATCCTGTCCCATCCTTCAACCGGAGGGTTCCTTAGTCATTGTGGATGGAATTCGGTGCTGGAGAGCCTAAGCCAAGGGGTGCCCATCATTGGGTGGCCCATGGGAGGTGAACAGTTCGCGAATTAGAAGGTTTTGGAGGAGGAATTTGGGGTGTGCATCGAGATGTGGAGGGGCAAAGAAGGAGAGCTGCAACGCGAGACGGTAGAGAGTAGTGTAAGAATGTTGATGAAGGAAGAGAAGGGCAATCGAGTGAGACAGAGAGCTAGGGAGATGAGCAAAGCGGCTTTGAAGGTAGTCAGTGAAGACGAAGATGGGAAGAAAGGTGCATCTGTGTGTGCTATGGAAGACATGATAAGAGAGCTTACAATAGGATACCAAGCCTAGACTACTTCAAGGCGCCTTGGAAGTGTCCGATGCAATTGAGAGAGTCGGCGGATTTCAGAGCCGTTATAGAGTATTTCAGGGTGTCTTGAAGTGTTAAATAGATGTCATTTTGAGAGTCTGGGAGGATTTCAGGGCCGTAATAGAAGATTTCAGGGCTTCTTGGAAGTGTTAGATGTCATTGAGAGTCTCAGTGGATTTCGGGGCCGTTATAGAGGGTTTCAGGGCGTCATGGAAGTGGTAGATGACATCTTGTGTTAGATGCCATTGAGAGGCTGGGAGGATTTCAAGGCGTCATGGAACTTTCAGTGCCATCGAGAGACTGTTAGGGAGGCTCTGCTCCTTCACAAAGGATTTCAGGGCGTCATGGAAGCTCTCTGCGGTGGGAGAGCATTTGTTTATTTTACAGAATTTAATAAGTTCCTCCGAGTGACAGAGTAAAGTAGAAAAACGCTTCAGGGTATTGTTTTGGAAATCATGAAAGCAACAGTTTCTGAGTTGGGTTGGGATTTTTTTGGCAAAAAATACCCGCTACAGTTTTGAATTCATACATACATTCATAGGTCATCGGAATTCCTTCGCCTCTCCTCCTCCTCCTCCTCTCAGAGCTTCCTGTGTTGTTGTCTAGTCTCGTGAGGTCTGTGTGTCTGGAGCTCCTTGTAAATGTTGTCTGGTCTATCTTGTTATGTGTCATTTGTTTGGTGTGTCTGTTTGCATGTGTATATGTTTGGTGTGCTTGTGTTTTCTGAGAGGTGCAGGCAGGTAGCATATCAATTTTAGAATCAGTACAGTCCAGGACTTGATCAAGTGCCCAGGGTATCACAGTATCCAGGGTATCACCAGTATGCATGGCTCTTGGGAGTACCTAGAAATTACCTTAATCAGACATGTAGGATCAGACATGCAGGAAAACCTGTACCATAATCCTATGATGGATGACGCTAAATTTTCTTTGGTATGAAAGACCATGATTCTGGTAAGTTTATTTTCAAATTATTTGTATCTATATATAAATAAGATTAGCTCAATGTTGAGGAATTGATTTTATTTTAAAAATTTCATCCACACAAACTGATTCTGATTCCTAGAAATTATGTTCAGTGCTTTTTTTGTCATATTTTCTTGGTTTTTTAAATCAACCGATTGAGCAGATCTATATCATCTGAGTTTTTTTTTTTTAATCTGATAACAGACCGTCTAAAAATGGTTAGAGTTACTCTACCCACGTCCGAGATAACATGGTCGCAACCATAATTGACTGTCAATTATCAACCTCAGGTATGCTATTGCCGTTTATTGAGTATACACTGCAGCCATGAGTCCAAACTGGATGTGATTTGAAATTGGTTTGATTGGATAATAGACTGTGTTTTTTCCATGTAGGTTTGGTTTGCTTCAAAGTTTTAGGTGTGATTAATTTCCTGTAAGGAAATAACTCAGTCCTCTGTGAGGTATTCATGTTCCTTCAAATCCTAACCCAGACGATTTTTACCCAAACTATTTATCTGTTCGATTTGTTTGTAATCCTTAAGGAAATTGACTTGTCCAATGGTTACTCTTTTGTTATTATTAGTTGGTAGTTTGTAAGTCTGATCCTTGATGGGCTGATAAGAAGTGGAACTAGTTTGGACACTGTACCATGTGCGCAGAAGAGTGTGTTTTGGGGTTTCATGTGAACTTTTGGTTCATTCACTTTCAGAATTTTCTATTAGTTTTTCTTTAATTTTAAAGTTGAGAATTTTACATTTTTGGACTAGTCGTGGACATAAATTTCTCAATATTCAAACCGGTTGCAGTCTTCACTGATGTATTATATTTCCTTTCTTTTTCTTAAATTTCTCAGTGATGGTTGGCAGACATGACTCACTCTTCTGTGCATTTCCATACTAGTTGGCAACTATTTCGTAAAACATACACAAACTTATGGGCATTAGTGTGTTTCTCTGTCTTGTTGGAAAAAACAATTCTCAGAAAGATCATGTAGACATGCATCAAATTTAAGGAAAAAAAAACTTTAAAGGTATATTTTTAGGAAACATAATTGGTAAGAGATGGTTAGGAAATGATGTGCATTCATAAGAGTCTCATTACTTGCAAATACGATAGGGATCCTAAGATTGGCTGTTGGCCCATAGAGGTACTCAGAAATTGAAAATCTGGTCATTTTTCTTTTTGGGGTACTAGAGGTTAGCATGACTTTGTTTTCCTCTCTTGTGATCCTTTTGCCTGCACATGTAGTTTTGAATGTAAAAATAATGATTTGACTTGCAGAGTATGATGAAGTTTTTGTCGGAGTTTGAAGCCAAATTGGGTATCCGAATCCAGTGCTCACGCGAATTTGAGCCTTTGGGCACTGCTGGTCCACTGGCTTTAGCCAAGGACAAGCTTATTGATGGTTCGGGACAGCCATTTTTTGTATTGAGCAGTGATGTAATCTGCGAGTTTCCATTGAAGGAGATGCTAGAGTTCCACAAATCATGTTGTGCAGAAGCCTCTGTAATGGTCACAAGGGTATGTGCTTTGAATTCTTTGCATTTCTGTTCTTACCTTTCAGTGGGAGAACATGTTCTTCCCTTTATGTTTCATTATGAGTTCTATTTCTAGATTCATGATGAAAATATTTAATATATTCTTCTAGAAACAAGAGGTTTCAGGGACCTTTCTTTAATTTTGTTTGCCCTAAAATAGCCATGGGTGAATGAAGCTGAGAATAGCAACCTTTACCTCATATCGTCTTGAGGAGATCAAAGTTACCATGGCTCCCATTATTCCCTTTGTATCTTATATATCTCAAGGACTTCAAACCCATTGTTTTGTGTAGGTGGATGAGCCATCTAAATATGGTGTAGTGGTGCTTGATGAGGAGACTGGAAGAGTGAAGAGATTTTTTGAGAAGCCCCAGATGTTTGTAGGGAACAAGATCAATGCAGGGATCTACCTTTTAAACCCAAGTGTTCTTGACAGCATAGAACTGAAACCCACATCAATTGAAAAGGATATTTTCCCCAGGATTGTAGAGGAAAACCAGCTTTATGCAATGGTTTTGCCTAGTTTTTGGATGGACATTGGTCAACCTAGAGATTATCTCTCTGGTCTGCATCTGTATTTGGACTATCTTAGGACTAAGTCTGATATGCTTCCAAGTGGCTCTCAGTTTCAAGGCAATGTGCTCATTGATGAAAGTGTCCAAATTGGGGAAGGTTGTCTGATTGGCCCTGATTTTTCTATAGGTCCAGGCTGTATACTTTAAGCTGGGGTAAGACTCTCAGATTGTGCAATTATGAGGGGTGTTAGAATCAAGAAGCATGCCTGTGTCTCATGGAGCATAGTTGGCTGGCATTCAACAGTTGGATAGTGGGCTAGGGTAGAGAACATGACTATTTTAGGTGAGGATGTGCATATAGGTGATGAGATATACAGTAATGGTGGTGTGAGTGTAGTATTTTCCCTTGGAGGGCAAGTAGAGGAGTATCCCAACATGGAAACCTTGTACAGTAGCTATGGAAATCTCCACTTTCAAATTTGATAACTAATAATTGTATTTTTATATATTTACAGAGTTCCCTGTGTCAAACAAGGGGGAGTGAGATTCACCATCAATGGCTTCAAATACTTCAACTTGATTCTCATCGCAAATGTGGCTGGAGCAGGGGATTTGGTGAGAGTGAGCGTGAAGGGTAGCCAAACTGGGTGGATTCCATTGTCCAGAAACTGGGGCCAAAATTGGCAATGCAGCACAGTCCTGGTTGGGCAGAGCCTCTCCTTAAGAATAACTGGTAGTGACCGCAGGACCTCTACTTCCTGGAACATTGTGCCTCCAAATTGGGAGTTTGGCTAGACCTTTTCTGGAAAGCAGTTCAGAGCCTGATTACAACAAATCCTTGAACAATATGCTGGTTCTCTTTATCTATATATCTATATTTGTATTTGTTAATGGAACAAAGGGATCCCTGCACGGTTTCTCTGCGTTGGCTTAATGTATGGGCTGTAGACAGATAACGAGGCATATTTCAAGACTTGGCATCATGTACAGTATATGAGGGATGGGAAGCTTAGATCTATGTTGGGGTGTATTTACTTACAGTCACATCTGATCCATAGGTTTTACTTGGAGTTAGTGAACATTTTCAAGGACAGTCAAAATATTTTAATTGATATCATTGGTTGGTGCTTCTTTCATTCATCTGGAGCTTCCCTCTCTACTGGAAATTCCAATAGATGCAAGTATCGTTTAAAATTTTAGGGTGCGTGTTGTAGTCTGCCAAAAGGGCAACTCAATCCTTTTTAGTACACCTTACTGGGAGAATCTCAGAATGGTATTACTGGTCTGAGCTTCGTAAGCAGTAATTGCTGTAGCTTTGGAATGTAACTTTAGTTTGTCCAATGCCAGTCCGTTCTTTGGTACAGTTCTAGTCTTAGCAATTTTTTTAGTAGGATCAATTCACCTTAAGGGTAAGTTTTCCAGGAACAACTTTGATTGGAAGCAAGCTCTTTCTTTGGGTGGCATAACTTTGATTACATGACAAGTGGTGGTGGTGCCAAAAATTAAGTCAGTATTCTTCTATTTTCTCATAGTTACATTTATTGCTTGATTTTTTGGATTTAGATGTAAAGTCACGTATTCCTTTTGTTTAGTATTTCTACTCCATTCGCAAGGTCTTCCTGTTTATGGGTTCTTCATTCCTTACATAGCAGTGAAAAACACCTTAAAAGGAAATATTCTGCATGTATCATTAGTTTGTTTAATTATTGGGCATATAATAATGCAAGAACTATGTATCAAGGGAGTCTCCGATAAAATTACAAACATTCAAGAAAAATTTGATCAGATTATGCCAGTTGGAAAATTGAGTTTTAAAGAAACTGGTTCAAAATAGGCGACATATAAATGCACAATAAACCTTTCTGGGCTATAGATTTCGTGTGGCTAATTATTGGGCATATTATATGCAGAAAATATGTATCAAGGGAGTCTTCAATAAAATCACAGACGTTCAAGAAAAATTTGATCAAACTATGCCAGTTGGAAAATTGAGTTTTAAAGAATTTGGTTCAAAATATCCGACTTATAAATGCCCAATAAACCTTTATCAACCCTATATTTTCTTCAGATTGGCCCATTGGACTGCTTGATACATGGATCTATTATTATACACTTTATGACAACGATGTTAGGGACATTCTTCTACAATGGAGGTGTATCATCCAAGAATAAACCAAGTAATTGAAATTGGTATATTTCGCATCCGAAAGTGATCACCTGTGTTTTGTTTGGCATATACTCGATACAAGCCACTTGTCTTTTGTTTGGAATATCCTCAGATCAGCTTATAGGCTTTGTTTCCTTCTCAAGCATAAAATATTGTGGAAAAAAATGCGTCATGGCAGTGTTGAATAAAATTATAAACTTTCAAACAAAATTTAAATTTTGCCAACTGGAAAAAATAGTTTTGAAGTACCAACAGATAAATGGCCAATAAAATTTTCTCTAGTGTGTAGATTTTCTTGATATTTACTTATCACTGTTTAGTGGCAATGATAGATCCACAGTCACAGTGCAAATCAATGGAGGTATTGCCAAGACCTAGGCCCTCGACTTCAACTTAGACCTTACCAACACTCTTCACTGCAACCTTGTCCTTCCTTACTGCAATTCAGCTCACCTGCAATTTCTACAACTTTTCGGCCTTCCCCTCAGAAACCCTAGATTACATGAGGGAGGAGATCATGGAGAGATTTATCCTTTTATGCCTTCGCTATGCCTTCCTTGCCTTCTTAGTAAACTTGGTGAAACCTTAGATCCCTTCGCATGTGTGATAGAAAATAGCCCTAAAACATATCCAAAATAACCTTGCTTTTAGTCCCTTCTTTGCTTGGATGGAGGCTCGTCTTGTGTTTCTCGCACTACTTCTTGCTTCAGACGTTGACTTGCTGGAGGTGCTTGAGCTTGTTCTTGGAGGGTCTTTAGACTCTTTTAATGACTCACATACATATCTAACATTCCCAAGAAGAGTCCTTCATACATGACATTGACTTAATTGGAATTTATGACCAATCCTAAGAGCTCACAATGGGAGCCTTAACTAAGGATAAAATTCCTTGCTCATGAAAACCATGAGACAAACATTACATAAATAATTTTTATTTTTCTTCTTTACATCAATTACATAAAATCACAATTACACATGTCATTATGAAGATTGAACCCATATATACTTTTCAAGAGACTGCAATAAAGTTTTTTGCTATAATGAAAATTTTCTCGATTTACCAAAAAAATAATAATGTGATCGTGATCGATGTCACTATGTTTAGAGCAGTTAAATTCAGGACTGAGGCTTTGCATATTAAAAATTCTTTGTATGCATCACTTATCTAAACCAACCAACTACCTTTCATGTGGGTGTGCAAATATCAATTATTACGCTTGCTTCTAGGTTTCTACCATAAATTATTAAGGGTCACAATTTCTCTGACTGGTCTAAAACAAATTCTTATTGTTAATGTTAATAATCTTCCTTGAAAAACTTCAAGAAGGTTAGTGAATAATGTGACCAATTTCAGTGGTTTTAGAATAGAATTAAACTAACAGAAGTATTTGTGCATGTAAAAATTTCTTTTATATACATCATATTTATATACAAACCACTTTTATGTGGTTGTGCTAGTAATCATTTTTATACTTGGTTTTTGGTTTCTTCCATGTAATTTTATTTATTTATTTATTTATTTTAATTTAATTTTGTTTTATTTCTATTTATTTCTTCATATTTTATTTATTTATTTAATTAATTTATTATTATTATTATTTTTTACATCTTTTCTTATCATACAATGTAATTATTAAAAATAAAATAAATATATAAATTCAAAATTTAAATATTATTTAATTACTTTTAACATTTAATTTATTCGATAATAATAAAAACAAATGAATATCCTTTGAATAATGCACCGAGGCTATCTCCCTCTTTTATAAAGTGCTCGAATATTAATAGAAATCCTCCCCTTGTAAACTGTATTAAAAGGCAATATCCTCTCATTATATTTTGATGTTCGAACTTCTTAGACCATAACCCCAAGCAATAACAAGTATACGCCCACCCGAAAGGCTCACGACGGACTTTAGTTTAATAAGCATTGACCAAACCTTAGAGTTAAAACCCCAAGTCTTATCATGTCATTAGATCATTATTATGGGATCACTACATACCTTAATTTTAATAGCAACTTGGGGTGTCAAATTTGTATTTATGTATTCTAACCAAGCAGCTGCCATTTCTTAGTTTCTTGTTGATTCTTACTATGCATGCAATGGTCCCTACCCATCATTACCATTGAAATTTGAATTCTTTTACTGTACATTCCATTGTTATGTTACCAGAGACGGCATGATAGTGAATCTGGTTGATTTCAGTCCCTGGAGGCCATTTATTCTTCCTCCTCTGTTCTCCAAGGAGGAGTTGGAAAGAATTAACTCAAAATCTACATATTTTGCCCCCCTTATATGATTGGGAGGTCTCCTTTCAACTCTAAGGTTTGGTCAATGCTTATTAAACTAAAGTCCGTCGTGAGCCTTTCGAGAGGGCGTATACTTGTTATTGCTTGGGGTTATGGTCTAAGAAGTTCGAACATGAAAATATAATGAGAGGATATTGCCTTTTAATACAGTTTACAAGGGGAGGATTTCTATTAATATTCGAGCGCTTTATAAAAGAGGGAGATAGCCTCGGTGCATTATTCAAAGGATATTCATTTGTTTTTATTATTATTGAATAAATTAAATATTAAAAGTAATTAAATAATATTAAAAGTTTGAATTTATATATTTATTTTATTTTTAATGATTACATGCTATGATAAAAAAAAAATAATAATAAAAAAAATGAATAAATTAATAGAAATAAAATAAAATAAAGATAAAATTAAAATTAAAAATAAAATACATAAAAAAAATCTTAATTACAAAAATAAGAATAAAATAAATAAATAAATAGAAATAAAATAAAATAAAGATTAATAAATAAATAAATAAACACATGTCAACCTAATCTATTCTAATGTGATTTTCGCAAAGACATTTAGTACATTTGCTTGACTCTTTCTTAAATAAAATAAATTACTTTCTAATTGTTTGAGTCAAACTAGCCATTTCAATCTTACACTCTCCACTATTTAGTATTTACTTACTACTATTTACAACTTCAATCAATGTTTTTCTTTTTCTGTACATGCTTACTTTTCAAATTGTGATGTGCCTATATCATTTCAAATATGATTAACAATAATTTAAAAAAAAAAAAAAAAAACGCTTCAAACTATCATGTGCATGTGTCATGTCAAACATGATTAGCAATGAGTTGAAAAAAAAACTTGAAATATTCAAGATATACAATTGCAAGTAGCATACTTCAAAAACTAATTTACAAATATGGTTATTTGACATTACTATTTCCTTTCTTTTTATAACTACAAACCAACATCCTCTCCTAACCTATTTTGTGCCTATGCCTTCTTTACTAAGGAAATAATTCAACATGCCCTATTCCAAAATATATGTTCCATAGGGAAAGCCTTTAAACTACTCATTGTCGGGGATGTATTTGCAAAAATTGCATTTGTAAAATTAGTCAAGACTAATAAGATTCATCTCAATATCTAAACTTCAAATCAATTTATTCAAGAAAGCCATTCTCAAGCAGTGTTTCTTAAATGCTCATTCACATAGCGCCTCCTTTCGGCGTTCCTTTGCACCACAGGTGCAATTGCTAGTATAAACCTTAAAAATAGTTTTTCTCATACGAATAGTTTCTTCCGACAATTATTTTTCAAAATTTTATAATATATATATATATATATATATATATATATATATATATATAAACAATATTTTCTTCGTTCAATTTGGAATTCGTAAACCATGTAACTATAACCATGCGATGACTCAAAACTTTGTTTATTTAAAAATTTTAACATTAAAATAAATCTACAGTCATTATAGAAGTCAAAATCCGCTGGTTAGACGACGCATTGTTTTCATTGTTTTAATAGGCGCAGTCTGACCATTTAGAAGACTTAGACTACGCGGTTTTAATATTCTTTTTCGATATTTACAAACGTAACTACGAATTAAACATGCTTGAATCTTGAATAGTTCAACGTATAAGTACGTACCATAAATTTGACCAACAAATGATTTACCCTGGTTTCGTAAGTCAATCAGGGTTTTCGATCAGAACCATAGAATAAGAATCCAAAAGATTTAGCCCGGTTTCGTAGGTCAACGAGGGCGTGACAGTAATTTCAAACTCAAAATGTAATAGCGGCGGGGGTGTGCAGAGGACTTGGACTAACAGAATTCATTTACGATGGATGATATATTAGTCCACTCATTCCATTCAATATGTCAAATGAATCCCCCAAGACCTTATTATACTCTATCAAGTTTCCTATATATATTTGGATCTAAGATTCACTCATATTATCGTTATTCCTCTTATGATATTGATATTCTTGCAATCAATAGTTGTGACTGTGGAGAGAAGAATTATATAGGCTGCAGTAATATGGACATGAGAATCATATCACGACTAATAATATTGATTTCCCTGATTGTGGTTCTCACGATGGTTATTGAAGGTTCGTCTTGCAGGTCGTTGAAATTTGAATTCATATTTGAAGAAGATCAAGTGGAGAAAAATAATATTGATATGAAGAATGGGTTGCTTGAATCTCTTCCAAGAGGTTCCGTACCTCCATCGGTGCCATCGCAGTGTAAACACCACAGGTCTTCTGGTGGAGGTTCGTGTCGAGTTTAATAATCCAATTGTTGAGAGGAGGACTTCCCAGCCGTAGAATTGCATAGCATGAATACAATACTACTACTTATCAACTCCATATTAGACAGACATGTTGGACAATAATAACCCAAGAAATAACGGATATGCACGTTGCTAAAATTATGAAAAGAAGGTTTGTGAGAGTATGCTACTTATCATCTGATTTCGTCCATTACATGATTGGAGAGAACTAATATACCTCATAGGCCACACATTATAATTTCATGTTTGTCATTCTCAAGATATCTCAGTTAAATACGTTACATCTGTTAAAATATTCTGTATTAATCCTGAGTGTATGTTTTGGGAGTCTTCGACAAAGTATGACTAAATTAAAATTAATGCAATGAAGGATTATATTCCAAAACGACTGTTCAAAAGAAGAGATATCTATGGTTTTCGCTGACGATGGATTTATTTATATGACTGCAATAGTATATATCATTTAAATTTTCATGTCAAAATTTGATGTTGTTCATATTATAAAATAACAAAGTGCAAGTATTAATAATACATATGTTTTTTTTATCTCTGCTCTGAAATAAAATACATAAATAAAATACATAGTTTCCTTTTAGTAGAAAATTTAAATATTATTTAATTAATTTGAATATTTTTTAATCGAGACAAATTCTCTCAATAATTTAAAACACATGAAAATATTCTCATGGATAAACTTGAAAAGAATATGCAAGTATTGTTATTGGTGAACCGATTTTTTTTAATATAAGTATATGTAATTAGGAACATTACCCATATCAAAATAATAATGACGTCTCTTGTACAGCTATCTCAAGTTCGTTCTTTGAATGCCCTTTCATCTTGAAAAATCATAAAAAAGTGGTCATTGTGACATTATGCATGAGGGTCAATACTTTACATTAGTTTTTTTTTTTAATTTGGTTTTGATAAAGTCTAAATTCCAATGATAAAGTGTTAGTTTCCGTTTCCAAAACCATTATATATAAAATAGGAAACGAAATAGGACACCAACATTGCCCCATTACAAAGAGATAGTAACCCAAAATACAAAATTTTTGAGAACTACGATCTAATTCTTATTATTTATTTTACTTCTTTTTGAAACAATGTAACTAAATTATTAGAGAAACATTCATAAAATTGAGATGCATGGCTAGAAGATAAGAAAAGAATAGAGGGAATGAATAAATGATATGGACTTATAATTTAATAGTTCTTACGTAATACTAATATGTGTTTAGTGCCTAACTCTGTAAATGACAATAATAGTTCTTACTGTGTTTTCTTTTAAATCAACATTCTTTCCATTCATCAAGAAGTAAGTACATCAGTAGAAAAGTGTAAATAGTCTCACTTCGACCAATTTTTTTGACACCATGATCAGCGTATGACAAAGATACATAAAGACAACTAAAAACAAATCCACAATTTAGGAGGCCAAAAGCACAACAAAACACATAAAACAAGTAGAATGCTTGTAACCATGCTAGTCATCTGAAGTAATTGAAGCTATGTTTTCCAGGGCTGTTCCAAGAGGAGGTGGAGGGCGGAAATAACACTGGACATGCTATTCAAAATGGGCCATCCAAGACTCAAGCTTCTCCACCTTCTCGGTTAAAAGGTTTTGGCCTCGCCAGACCACCATAACCCTCTCTTAGACATGGCACTGGAAGTAGTGCATCTTGTTCAATGTGGAAACGAGCTCAGCATGGTCTTCCTAGTGTACCCACTCTAAGGTTTCCATGTGGTCTAGCACCGAATGGATCAATTCCCTACAATTCTCCAAACAACATCAATGATAATCTCTCTCTCTCCATGCACTGCACACCTTTCCTTTCCCCATCTTCCCATGCCTCCACATCGCATCGTTCCACCTCAATTTTTAGGTTGCGGAGTGCGGCCCGCACGATCGGGCACTGAGTCACCACGACCATGACCCCCATAGACACCAGATGCCGCTCGATGAACTCTAGATGCCAGTTTTTGCTGCTTCCAACATTGTCACCTGAATTGGAGACTCCCGCCCCCCTTGTACAACTAAGTTAGAATTCGATGAGGAAGAGGACATACCACTACAAGGAACTGGGCACATTTTAACAAAACCAACAGTGGTTTGAGGAGATAGATCAAGCTAGTGAAATGGTATACAAACAAAAACTTCAACCACCAGGGTTCAACCGACCCACTCTGACTGAACTATAGAAAAGTAGACCAAAAATTTCCAACCAACAAGATGGAGATGAGCCTGCACTTCGTCACCCTCAACCCTTCATTGGACGTCCACTTGCCAGACCACCTAAAAGTCTGTACACCCTCGACACACAAACCATTGAAACTTAGAAAACCTTGAGGAAGAGTTGCGATGGAGGGTACTCTAATTTTCAAGAAGACGCCGAGAGGAACCAACCCACTTGGAGCACGGCTATTGAATGACTTGCATCATGAGAGACCCTACTCCTCTCCCATGTGAAGACATTGAATTCCACACACCATAGAGGAAAGTAACCAATTTAGATACCCATAAGCTAAGGAAAGGACACCGACGATGGATTGACCACCTTTCCAAAACGAGCCCTTTCTTGTTCCACCTTCCACTCACAGAATGCCAATTGCACTAACCAAACCGATATCGATAATATTTATGGAAAATTAAATAATATTTAATTAATTATTTTTAATATTTTTAATCCACACAAATTTTCTTTATAATTTAAAATACATGAAAATATTACTAGTCAAGCATTTATCTACACGAAAGCATTAGGATCTACATTGTTTTAACATAAGCTATTCTCACTATCATGGATAAAATTAAAAGGAATATGAAAGTATTGTTATGCGGGAATTGAATTCTTTTAATATAAATATATGTAAAAGTACAATTATGAACGTTACCTATATGAAAATAACAATGACGCCTCTTGTAGAACCATCTTAAATTCCTTCTTTGAATTCCCTTTCATCTTAACAAAAGCATAAAAAATGGTCTCTGTGACATTATGCATGAGGGTCAATACTTTACATTAGTTATTTCTTTGAATTTGGTTTTGATAAAGTATAAATTCCAATCATGAAGTGTCTTTTTTTTTCTAAATATGGCGGCTTCTATTATAAATAAAGATCACAAATATACATTCTTCATCCTCCGAAATTGCTGCGCTAGCCAATTCCGGTGGTTAATAAAAAGTTCAAACTTTCAAAATATGCACTACGCAAGAAGGGGAAACGAGCCGATGAAATTTTTCCATGAAGCAGAGAAGATGGTGCCCTTATAGGGAAACCATCTTTAAACATACTTATGCAGTGCATAAAAAAATTCAGGAGAACTAAACCATAACAAAACCAAAACATAGAGAAAATACAAGTGGAAACCCGGAGTCTAATCTGTCAATTTCTTATCGTCTCGCAATCGCAGTCTAGGTGGCTCTTCCTCAATGCAGCGCATGTAATCAGAGACGTCCGCCTCGAGGTTAGACAGCTGGAAATTTAGCAATGGAGAGGAGTTTGAAAGGTCACCAGTTTCAGAGCTCTTACCACCTTCATCGGAGCTACAACTACCATCACTGTTCAAGCCATCCTCAACCAAGTTAATCGACAAAGCCACCATTTTGCGTGGAACATTGAGGGAGGCAGGGGAGATGGTGGATTTATGCATTCAATTCCTGAAGTGAGAGCCAGAGCCAGAGGGTTTAGTAGAGGCTTCATGAAGGTGCATGGATAGGTGAGCGAAGAGGTTGTGGGGTTCCGAGACCTTGGGCGCAACCACGTTTAAAGATAGGTCTACAGTTCCACTAGCCATGGCGTGAATGGGAGGACGAGAAGGGAGGCTATGACCACCACCTCTGTAGCAGTGCATGCGATGGCAATGGGGCATGGATGAAGCGGAGCTATAGGAATGCGAAGGAGGAGGAGGAGGAGGCCCGACTATATGACAGACAGTCGTTCGGCCTGAGGAATGTTGCAGGGTCTTGGCAGGAGTACAAACGACGAAGGAGGAGGCAAAATCAAAACTGAGAATGAGAGAGAGGCCAAAGGAAAATGTCGAGGATACAATTTCATGGTCCATATATGGCTGCGGGAGGAGTAAAGGTCCATCTTGAGGAGTGAATGCATAAAGAACATCTTTAATGCAGACCAGGTGTCGAGAGGATGTGACATACAATTCGAGGGTTGTGGAGTAAGTATTACGCACGCCCGAGACTTTGTTAACCCTGCCGGGGCCATGTGCCTCCTCATGACGAGGATGAATGCCCAATGTCGGCTTGGCCAGGTGCCTACAGGCCAGTTCATGTGTTAACACCCACATCTGGTGTTCAATCATGAAGTGTTACTTTCTATTCCCAAAACCATCATATATACATATATTAAATACTTATAGTAAGACAAAACGTAGGACACCAACACTACCTTATTACAAAGAGATAGTAACCATAAATAGGATTTTTTTTAGAACTATGACCTAATTCTTATTAAATCTCTCACCTCCTTTCTAAACAATGTAATTAAATTATTAGAGAAAGATTCGTAAAACTGACATCCATTGCAAGAGGAGAAGAAAACAATCGAGGGAATGAATAAATAATATGGATTGCTAATTTATTAATAGTTCTTACAATACCTAACTCTGTAAATGAAAAACATAGTCCTGATTTTTTTTTTTTGTAAATTATCATTCTATTCATTCATCAAAAAGTAAGTACATCAGTAGAAAAATGCAGGTAGGCTAACTCCGACTAGATTTTTTGAGTACCAAAATAACCGTATGAAAAAGAATCATAAATACAACTAAAGACACAATCCATAATTTAGGATTCCAAAAGCACTAGAAAACACATGAAACAAGTAGAACTCATGTAACCCCACTTTGTCACAATCAACCCTTTTTTGGTTTTCCACTAGCCAAACCACTCGAAGGCCTGTACACCCTCGATGCACATACCACTAAAACTTACAAAAACTTGAGGAAGAGTTGCAATTTCCATGCAGATGCAGAGGTGATCTCACCCAACCTGAATAGGACCGCTGAATGACCTACACCACTATAGGCCCGACTCATCTCCCACGCGAAGACACCGAATTCCACAAACTAGACTGGAAAGTAAACAATTTAAAGACCCGAAATCCATGTAGGGGATTCCAACGATAGATTCACCTCCTTTCCAAAATCAGGCACCCTTGCTTGTTCTGCCTCCCACTTCTAGATTTCCAATTGCACTCACTGAACCAATACCATGCCTAGAGACACAAACCACTCTCCATAAACCATCGTCAATTAGATCATGCCACTCAATTCTAGGTTGATGGAGGTTTCACACAGAGTGCCTTAATGCCTCCTGTATACACGTAGCTATGACAGGATGGGGAGTTTGATCCTTGTACCATCAGCCAGGTGCTGCTCATAATTTCCCATGCGTACCTCATGTTCTCGGCTCATCACCCTCATTGGTGAAGCCTCTTATGGTGCCACAATTCTTAGGAATTCCACACGGTGGCCATTTTTTGAATGTGGGGGCCAATCCTAGAGGATTTCATGACCCTGATGTTCACTTCCTGATCAGAGGCTCAGTATTTTAGCTCAAAAATTAAAGTGCTCAGAATTGAATGAAAGTAGAAAGACAGTGACCAACCTGTCACAGGGAATCCAATGCAAATTTCTTCATTGAAAAACAAGTTCAGATGAAGGAGTTATGGTTTGTTGATCGTTGTTCAGAAAAGGAAAATTTTTATTAAAAAATTGTAGAATATGGACAGGCTGACGACATGGCATCCCAATCAACATTCAGGAATATTCTTTAGTTTTAGTCCAATGGACCTGTGATAAGTGTCATCTCCAGATTCGCCAATGTTGCTTGGGGAAGTTTAATTTTTCTCTGATTTCCTAAGTTTGGAATTATTACTATGGTGGATTATTTTATTGGTGGAATTTATAGGCAATGGGGAGGGGCACGTAGTGCAGCCGACAACCAAAGTAATCCAGCAAATAATATTTAGTTGGAAGGTGCATGCATTACATATTGCAAGGGAAAGTTTGGTCACATATTTATTTAAAACAAAGGTTGGGGCTAATGGTCAAAACCATATTCAAATTGTAATACAACATATACCTGTGACATATTTCATTAACCAAAAGTATTAAACTTTGGTCCAAATCATTACTGCATTCAACCATCTTGAACCAGTAGCTTAGGAGTAGAGGACATAAGGCAACAACACATGGTTTTTGATTTGTGATTGCATAGTAAGTGATATGGCAATAAGGTGGGTCCTACCAATCACATTGGGGGTTTTAAGAGTAGGAGAAAACAAGCATTAACAAGGTGTCGAAATTGCGATGTGATATATTGCATAGGGGTATCGCAATCGCAAGATGGAGCAGGCAACATAGAATGATTTATATGGGGCTGCAATCTGCGATCAGTCACTGCATTGTGATATACGGTCTGCAATAAGTGACTGTGCTGCGATCTATGATCAGTCACTGTGCTGCGATTTGCGATTATTGACTGTGCTGCGATCTGCGGTTTATGAAAGTCATTTCGATGTGATCAGTGGAGTTTCAAATGAATTAAACCGAGTTTTAATATGTAATACATGGGTTATGGTTATGTTAATACGAGTTTAACGATAAGTGTTTGTTAGCGCTAAACGCGCTTAACCCCACTTATCACCAACTTAATTAATATTAAACTCATGCTTATCCTTATTAATCATATACTTATCTTGGCAGAAGAGATGGCCTACCCTCCAAATGCGAAGCAGCTCCACATTTAGTGGAGCTAACTCATGGACTTCCTGCTTTAATGGAGGAAAACTAAGGAAAATTGGTTTTTCCATAACTGAGGCAATATTCAACCAAATTGGGTACACGAAGAGTCATTATAGATATATTTTGAGGCTTTGGAGCTATTCAAACAAGTTTCAAAGGAAAAAGTGGTCATCTACATAATTCCTTTTTGCTGTGAAGATTTTTGAAGCTTAGGGCCACTAGGAGGGAAGGCCATGCCCAGAGTATCTAGTAACCAAATTACGAAAAAAAAACTAATTTTGATATATTTCGATGTTTTAAGATATTTTGAACATGTTCCAAAAGAATTTGATGCATGTAAATAGAAGTTTGAATGAATTTGAGATAATACAGAGGCCCAAGCTATGGATTTGGACCAAGGAGATGTAGCCCAAGAGGCATGAACTCCATCAAAACTCTGTTTTATTGTACTAGTTTATGTGGTTTGCTATCATTTTTTTTTCTGTTGTTCAACAATTTCAATTCATGCTTTATGATTTTAAAAACACTCATAAAATTCTGTTTTAATTCCTCTTTTGACACACATAAGCAACAAGGGAACTTTCACATCAAGCATAATATTAGTGAACAAGTTTTATATCTAAAAATGAAATTAGCACATTAATAACTAAAATTCAAATTTTAGATCAAGTTGGTATCAAAGCCTGCTTGAAAGGCAAGGTTATTTTCTTGATTGTTGCTTTAAGTTTTATGCAAGTTAATGGTTGCAATTTGTGATGCTGACAAGGTTGAAGTTGTAGAGAGGTGAAGGGAAGCTATTTTTTTTTGTCTTGAGATCGAGACAAGGATAAAGAGAGTTAAAAAAGCATCATCTTCACCCTAAATTGCACTCATACCTTCACTTGAATAACCTCAAGTTTTGTCTCAAGAAGCTGAGATTGAAGAGGTGCAATTTGTACAAGAAGCTAAATTGATTGAAGAGGTACAAGCATCAGGTTTTGAGCTTGAATCCTTAGTCCTTATGTCAGGTTTTGTAGAGACACATGGAAATTTAGAAGAAGAGGATGTCAAGAGAGACTTCAAAGCCATTCAAATAATGGTTAAAATCATGTTTTATGCATTCACTGCAGAAAGAGCAGGAGGAGGTTCTAAGCCTCCATATAGAGAAGGATCTTCATATGGTAAGAAGGATGAAGAGAAGCATTCAAATGGAAACAGAGGAAAGCCACTTCCATCTCCACCATCTTCATCATTTTCATAATTCCCAACTGCATCATCTTCCACTTCCAACACAAGGATCACTCACACTCATTCAAAGGCCACAAAGGGAAAAAATCCATTACTCAAATTGGATATTAGGTTGGAACTACCCATATGCAATGGGGAGGTAAATGAAGAGAGGCTTGAAAATTGGATACATCAATTGTAGGTGGATTGCGGAATTCAAAACCTTCATGAAGATGGCATAAAGATCTAGTTGGATTCATTAAGGCTAGAAGGAGATGCACTATTTTGGTGGGAAGAAAAGACTCAAGAGGAAATGTGAATCCATGGTAAGATATACATTTCTTGGGTTGAGATTATTTCTTCCATTAAAATCCAATGTTATCCATTAGCTTATATGCAAAAAGCTACTATGAGTTGGAAAAATTTTAAGCACCTTAAGGGTCAAATAGTTCAAGAATATACCGAGGATTTTAGAAAGATAGCTTTGTTACTAGGAATAAACTTGAATTCCCAAGATACACTCTTGAAATACATTGGGGTTTTACATTTCTATTTGAAGCATAATATTCTTATGTTTAACCTAAAAAATTTAGATGAAGTTTGTGTACAAGCCGCACACTTAGCGGCAAGGGGAAAACAAGGCATCAAGGAGAAAGGTGAAAGTGAGGGTAAAGGGAAAGGAAATTTTTATGGAAAGGGAAAAAGGAATCGCTCTGCGGAAAGAGAGAAGGAAAAAATCACATGCAAAAATTGTTCAAAGAGTGGCCATTATGAAGACCACTGTTGGCAACTTCATCGAGAATTGAAATGAAATAGACTGATAGCCAAAGAGAAAGGGAAAATTGGTGTTATAGCTGAACAAGACTTAGGGTCAGATTTAGGAGATGAGACAAAAATTACAGCCATGGGTTTGAAAGGTAAACATGCTTCAAGCACTAGTTCTTCAAACTGTTCAAATGATACTCATGATGAAGATACAAGAATAGAACTTTTCCATATTAGAGTTGTCTCTAAACATACCAATATTGGTACATTTTTTCGTAGTGGATCACAAGATTTGGTTAAGCACCTAGCCCTTGAAACTACTAGACATCCAAGACCATATCCTTTGGGTTGGATATGCAAGAATGAAAAATTTTAGGTTATAAGGAAGTGCTTACTAAGATTTGGCATTAAATCAAACTTTCTTGATGAAGTTGAGCATGATGTGGTGCCGCTTGAAATATCTAGTATTGCATTGGGAAGTCCATATCTAATTGATAAGAAAGATTTATTTCATCGCCATCATAACAAGTATCACTTGTTTAAAGATGGTATTGAGTACATAATTAGAGCACATAAGAGGAGGACAAGTTTTTCTCTTATGCATGCAAGTGAAATGAAGAGGATAGTGGATGCAAGTCAGAACTTGACATTGTTGATGATCAAATAAAGAGATGTGTTGAATCAAACTTTTCAAAAGGATGCATATGTTTGTAATGATTTGTTTCAGGATGTTAACAGGTTGCCTTTGAAAGAAGGTGAAAAACATGTGCAGCAATCAACATTGGTGTTGAGGAGTGTTGGAAACAAGATGTTGGTGCAAGATGGTGCAAAGTTCAAAGAGAAAGTGACAAAGCAGCTTGGAAAAGAAGGCATGGGTTCCAAAAATGTTGGTTAATGGTTTCCAAAAGGTACATGGCAATGGTGAAGATACTTGGTCAAGAGTCAACGCAAGTACAAAGAAAAAGCAGCTAAAAATTGCCATGGTGATAGTGTGCAAGGTGAGATAGTTTTTAAGTTTCCTTTGATTGTTAACAAAGGTAGGAACAAGATGGTTTCTATAAAAATAGATCGATGTTCTACAAATTCAGAAATTTTGCAGCATGACGGTGTCAATGACAACAAGAGAAGGTCACAAGAATCAAGGAAAAAGTTGACTTTTGTGAAAAGCTCCAAATGATGAAATTGGGAAAATTTCAGTGGATAGATACTAGAAGAGTGAGGGAACAATCACCTCATACACATAAACAGTAATAAGAGAGTTTTTGGGGTCCAAAAGGCTTCTAGTTGAGAGGAGTGATCAGAGGCTTAGTATTTTAGCTCAAAACTGAAAGTTCTTATAATTGAATGAAACTAGAATCACAGGGACTGGCCCGTCGGAAGGAATCCAATGCAACTCAATTCGTTGAAAACCAAGTTCGGATGAAGGAGTTATGGTTTGCTGATCGTCGTTCAGAATAGGTAATTTTTTATTAAAAAATTGCAGAACATGTACATGCTGATGAAATGGCATCGCAGTCAGCATTCATGAATATTCTTCTGTTTTAGTGCAATGGGACAGTGACAAGTGTCATCTCCAAATTCACCAATGTTGCTTGGGGAAGTTGAATTTTTCTCCTATTTCCTTACTTTTGAATTATTACTATGGTGGATGATTTTATTGGTGGAATTTATAGGCCAATGGAGAAGGGCACGTGGTGTAGCTGAGAGCCAAAGAAATTGGGTGGATAATATTCAGTTGAAAGGCACATGCATTACATATGGCAAGGTCAAGGTTAGTCACATGTTTAATTAAAAAAAAGGTTGGGACTAATGGTCGAAATCATATTCGAATGATAATACAACATATATCTGTGACATATTTCACTAACCCAAAGTATTACACCTTGGTCCAAAGAATTAGTACATTCAACCATCTCGCATTGGTATTTTAGGAGTGGAGGACATAGGCAACAACAAATGATTTTCAATTTTCGATTGCATGTAAATGACGTGGTGATAAGGTGGGTCCTACCAATGACATTGGGAGCTTTAAGAGAAGGAAAAACCAAGCGTTAATAAGGTGGAAAAATTGCGATGCGATATATTGCATTGGGGGATCGCAATTGCAAGACAGAGCATGAATTATAGAATGATTTATAGTGGGGCTACGATCTGCGATCTGGGATATGAAATTATTCACTGCATTGCAATCTACTATTTGCGATAAATGTCTACACGGCAATCTAAGATAAGTGACTAGTGGAGGAAAACTAGGGAAAATTGGTTTTTCCATAACCAGGGAAATATTCGACCAAATTGGGTGCAGGAAGAGTCATTATAGACATATTTTGAGGTTCTGGAGCCATTGGAATAATTTGTAGAGGTAGAAAAGGTCATATGCATAGTTTTTTTTTTCGTGAATATGTTTGAAGCTGAGGGCCACCATGAGGGAAGGCCATGGCTAGAGCATCTGGTAACCAAATTGAGTAAACAAATAGTCGTTTCAGATAGATTTATATCTTCTAAACTCAATGGAATAGGTTCCAAATGCATTGGATGCATGGAAACATCATTTTGAGAAAATTTGAGCTAATACAAAGGTGCAAGCTATGGAGTTGGACCAAGGAGATGTAGCCCAGGAGGGGTGAAGTCCTTCGTCAAAAAACTGTTTTATTGTATCAGTTTGTGTGGTTTGCTGTCATTTATGTTGCTTTTGTTCAACACTTTAAATTCATGCTTTGTGCTTTTAAAAACACTCATAAAATTCAGTTTTAATTCTTGTTTTTACAGATAAGCAAAAAGGGAACCTGCACATCAAGCATAAGATCAGTGAATATGTTTTATATCATAAATTGAAATTAGCACAGCAATAACTAAAATTCAAATTTCAGATCAAGTTGGTATTATAGACTGGTTGAAAGGCAAAGTTATTTTCTTGACAGTTGCTTGAAGTTTTGTGCAAGTTAATGGTTGAAATTTGTGATGCTGACAAGGTTGAAGTTGTAGAGAGGAGAAGGGAAGCTATTGGCTGTTATTCCTGAGATTAGGATAAGGAGAAAGAGAGCTAATAATGCATCATATTCACCTAAAATTCCACTCATACCTGCACTTGAAGAACCTCAAGTTTTGTCTCAAGAAGTTCAGATTGAAGAGGTACAAGCATCAGGTGTTGAGCTTGAAGCCTTAGTCATTATGTGAGATGTTGGAGAGACTCATGGACATTCAAAAGAAGAGGATGTGAAGAGAGACTTCAAAGAGATTCAAAGAATGGTTAACATCATAACATCATGTTTGATGCATTCCTGTAGAAAGAGCAGGAGGATATTCTAAGCCTCCATATGGTGAAGGAATTTTAGATGGTAAGAAGGATGAAGAGAAGAGTTCAAAGGGAAGTGGAGGAAAGCCACCTCCATATCCACCATCTGCATCATCCTCATCATCCCTATATTCCTATAGAGCTAGAGGATGATTCTCACTATTTAATAATGGATAGAAACCACCATAAATCTTTGAATAAATAAGGAACATGGATAGAGTAAAATCTTCACACCCTCTTATTTAATTAATTATAAAATTACAATATATATCATCACTTAATTAAATATACGTACCTTATAAAATCACACACACACACACATATAGAAATTACATATTTTTTATTCTAATTTTATTCAAAACTTTATGAATTATTGAATTGAGAGGTTCATTCTACAACCACATATGAAGGGATGTGCAAGTTTGTCCATTCGTTTGTCTCTCTTTAAAACAAAATAAAAAATTAGTTCTAAATAAAAAAAATGTCCACTATAATTTAAAAAAAAATGAAAATGCTCTAAAGTAATTAGAAGTAAAAAAAACAATGTATAAGGCATATGTTTAAATCTTATATTTTTAAAAAATATTTCAACAAGAGATTTAAATAAACTATTTGAGTTGCTCAATATTTTCCATTAGATAGAAAAGAAAAACAGGTTACAATCATAATATATGTTGGATGGCCTCAACCTGAGGTATGTGAAAATCTATGTTAACTAATTTATGTCATATGAATTTCATATATATTTATATATAGAAAAAAATTAAATTTTATGATTTAAATTTTTATTTGATCCTATATATACTATATATAGCATTCAAAAATACAATTTAATTAATAATGAAAAATAAAACATTATATTTTTTATTTAAAAGAAATTTAGACACAGAGAAATTTGATCTTTTGAGCTCATGTTCAATCCATACTTTAACATGAATCTATATTGTAGATTCAAATTTTTAAAAATCTCAATATTAAATCTTATCCATAATTTAAATGAAAAACTCTGAAAAAAAAACTTATATTTATTATATGATTTTATTTATATTTTTCATCGCTTATATCTATTTAAGAAAATGAAACGTTAATCAATTTCATTTATTCAATATAACCACTGGATTAATTTATTTTGGTGATATTTTGAAAAGAAAAAAATTGAATTTAAATACTTTATATTAATTAAGGAAAGTGAAATACATAAATAAATCTATGCCATCAGAAGGATTTCCAGAAGAATATCTCTTACCTGCACACTGAAATCAACAAAAACTTTGTCTCGTGGCCTGCATGACAAAATAACACTGATACCCACAAAGAGAGCTACACCAATATAACCATGACAAGCACCAAAAACAAGGAGCTTCTGCATTCATCTTCTGTTGCGCACCAAATAAACCACAGGAGAGAGACCTCCAAGGCGAAACTACAAACGTCAGATCGCAAGAGTAAACCACCAACACCATATACATTTGCCGCGAGAATATAGGAAACACATGGAACTCACCAAAACGGAAAACACCGAATAGTTGAAGATACCACGATAAATTTTAAAATAGAATAATAATTAATTCCTTAGTGTTATAGCAGGCTTGAAGGAACATATATTTAAATATCGTGAAACTAAAAATTAAGGTATTTAGTATTTATATTGTAGACTTTAACAAATTGTTTTTCTCATACGAATAATTTCTTCGAACAATAATTTTTCAAAAATATATAATATTGGAATGAGAATATATATATAGTCTTCGTTCAATTAGGAATTTCTATATCATGTAACTTATAGCTATTAAAAATTTTATTTACTCTCTTTACATTAAAATAAATCTATATTCTTTACATTAAAATAAATCTATATTCATTATAGAAAGTCAAAATGTGGCATAATATTTTCAAGTGAAAATAGATTCAGCACTATCAAAAATTCTATTGCTATCCAAAATACTGAAGTTTAACATCTATAAACAAAATTCTCATAAATCTTTGCCTAAAATTTTTAAAATCTTAGCAAAATTTCTAAATTATTCTCTAAATTTTTTTTAGACTACCGCTTTTAATATAAGCGCAGTCTAACCATTCAGAAGAGTTAGACTACGCGGTTTTATTATCCTCCTTTGATATTTACAAACGTAACTACGAATGAAACATGCTTGACTCTTGAATAGTTCAACGTTTAGATATTAGACCGTAAAGAATTGACCAACAAAAGATTTAGCAAGGCTTCGTTAGTCAATCAGGGTTTTGGATCACAACCAAAGAATTAGAATTGATCAACAGAACCAAAGCTTTCTTGGTGAAAGCAATTTCAAACTCAAAATGTAATAGCGGCGGGGGTGTGCAGAAGACTTGGACTAACAGAATTCATTTACGATGGATCATGTATTAGTCCACTCATTCCATTCAATATGTCAAATGAATCCCCCAAGACCTTATTATACTCTAGCAACTTTCCTATGTTCTCATTTCCTCTCATCTCCGCGTGACTACATCCTATATATATGATTCACTCATATTATCGTTATTCATCTTATGAGATTGATATTGTTGCAATCAGTAGCTGTGACTGCGGAGAGAAGAATTGTATAGGCTGCAGCAATATGGACATGAGAATCATATCACGACTAATAATATTGATTTCCCTGATTATGGTTCTCACGATGGTTACTGAAGGTTCGGCTTGCAGGTTGTTGAAAACTAATTTCATATTTCAAGAAGATCTAGTGGAGAATAATAATATTGATATGAAGAATGGGTTGCTTGAATCTCTTCCAAGAGGTCCCGTACCTCCATCCGGGCCATCGCAGTGTAAACACTACAGGTCTTCTGGTGGAGGTTCGTGTCCAGTTTAATAATCCTTGAATCCAATTGTTGAGAGGAATACAATACTACTACTTATCCACTCCATAGTAGACAGACATGGACAATAAATAATGGATTGATGTATATAACCCAAGAAATAACGTATATGCGCTTTGCTCAAAATTATGAAAAGAAGGTTTGTGAGAGTATGCAACTGATCATCTGATTTCGTGCATTACATAATTGGAGAGAACTAATATACCTCATGCTGCACACATTATAATTTGATGTTTGTCATTCTCAAGATATCTACGTTAAATACGTTACATTTGTAAAAATATTCTGTATTAATCCTGAGTGTATGTTTTGGGAGTCTTTGACAAAGTGTGACTAAATTAAAATTAATTCAATGAAGGATTACATCTCAAACTACTGTTTGACGGAAAATATATCTATGGTTTTTGGTGAGGATGGATTTATTTATTTGACTACAATAGTATATATCATTTAATTTTTTATGTCAAAATTTGATGTTGTTCATATATAAAATAATATACTATCTCAGGTCTTATTTTCAATTTCTACTTATATTTTTCTGAATTTACATTGTCATGTTCCAAATTAACATTCTTAAAAATCTACTTCAAATTATCACGGACAATGTGCACAATGTTGAGTTCACTATTTTAGATGACCATAGATTGCTAGGACTTACATTTTAACCTATCTCCATAGAGCATTTTATTTTCCTTCTCTAATGTCGAGGGGACATGCGTAGGGTACATTGTGTTTTCGTTCTCTAACGTTGAGCGGCTATGCGTTGGTTACAAAGTGAAAGTATTAGTAATACATAATTTTTTTTTTTTTATCTCTGCTGTGAAATAAAATACATAGTTTCCTTCTAGTAGAAAATTTAAATATTATTTAATTAATTTGAACCTTTTTTAATGGAGACAAATTTTCTTTATAATTTAAAACACATGAAAATATTAAAACACATGAAAATATTACTCGTTAGAAAGCATTTATCTACATGAAAGCATTACGATCTACATTGTTTTAACATAAGCTATTCACACTATCATGGATAAACTTAAAAACAATATGCAAGTATTGCTATTGAACCGAATTTTTTAATATAAATATATGTAATTAGGAACATTACCCATATCAAAACAATAATGTCGTATCTTGTACAGCTCTCTCAACTTCGTTCTTTGAATGCCTTTTCATCTTGAAAATTTATAAAACATGGTCATTGTGACATTATGCATGAGGGTCAATACTTTACATTAGTTATTTCTTTGAAATTGGTTTTCATAAAGTCTAAATTCCAATGATGAAGTGTTGGTTTTTATTCCCAAAACCAAAACCATTATATATAATTAAGACAGCAACATCCCCCATTACAAAGGGAATAACCCTAAATACAATTTTTTTTTGAGAAATATGATCTAATTCTTATTAATTCTCTTGTATCTTTTCAAGACTATGTAATTAAATTATTAGAGAAACATTCATAAAACTGACATCCATGGCTAGAAGATAAGAAAACAATCGAGGGAATGAAAAAGTGATATGGACTTCTAATTTAATAGTTATTACATGATACTAATATGTGTTTAGTGCCTAACTTTGTAAATGACAATAATAGTCCTTACTGTTTTTTTGTAAATAAACATTTTATCCATCCAACAAAAAGTAAGTACATCAGTAGAAAAATGTAGGTAGTCTCACTTCGACCAGGTTTGTTGACAACCATGATTAGCATATTGAAAAGATACATAAACACAACTAAAGACACATCCACAGTTTAGGAGACCAAAAGGACAAAAAAACACATAAAACAAGTAGAGTGCCTATAACCATGGTAGTCATCTGAAGTAATTGAAGTTGGGTTTTCCAGGGTTGTTCAAGGAGGAGGTGGAGGGCGGAAAGAACATTGTACATGCTATTCGAAGTGGACCATCCAAAACTCAAGCTTCTCCACCTTCTCGGTTAAAAGGTTTTGGCTTCGCCAGACCACCATGACCCTCTCTCAGACATGGAACTGGAAATTGTGCATCTTGTTCAATGTGGCAATGAGCTCAGCATGCTCTTCCTAGCGTACGTGCTATAAGGTTTCCATGTGTTCTAGCACTGAATAGATGAATTCCCTACAATTCTCCAAACAAAATCGATGATCATCTCTTGCTCCGCGCCTTGGACACCTTGCCTTTCCTCGTCTTCCGATGTCTCCATGTTGCATCACTCCACCTCATTTTTTAGGTTGTGGAGTGCGACCCGCACGGTCGAACACCAAGAAACCACGACCATGACCACCACAGACTCCAGACGGTGCTCAATGGTCTCCATACGCCATTTTTCACCGTTTCCACCACTATCACTTGAATTGGAAACTCTTTCCCCCCTTGTCCAACTGAGTTATAATTCAATAAGGAAGTGGACATACGACTACAAGGAACCGGGCGCATTTTAACAAAACCAACACTAGTTTGAGGAGATAGAGCAAGCCAATGAACTCGTATACAAATGATAACATCAACCACCAAGGTTCACCCCCACCCACTCTGGTTGAACTACAGAAAACCAGACCAACAATTTCCAATCAACAAGATGGAGCTAAGCCCACTCTTCATCACCCTCAACCCTTCGTTGGACGTCCACTCACCAGACCACCTGAAAGTCTGTAGACCCTCGACGCACAAACCACTAAAAATTACAAAACCTCGAGTAATATTTGTGAAGGAGGGTACTCTACTTTTCACGTAGACGTAGAGAGGAACCCACCCATTCAGAGCAGGACCGTTGAATGACCTACATCATGAGAGACCCCACTCCTCTCCCACGCGAAGACATTGAATTCCGCACACCATAGAGGAAAGTAACCAACTTACATACCCATAAGCTAAGGAAAGGACACCAGTGACAGATTCACCACCTTTCCAAAACAAGGTACCCTTGCTTCTTCCTCCTCCCACTCACAGAATTCCAATTTCACTCACCAAACCAATGTCGATACGATTGAAAAATTAAATATTATTTAATTAATTATTTCAATTTTTTTTAATCAACACAAATTTTCTTTATAATTTAAAACAAATGAAAATATTACTAGCCAAGCATTTATCTACATGAAAGCATTAGGATCTACATTGTTTTAACATAAGCTATCCTCACTATCATGGATAAACTTAAAAGGAATATGAAAGTATTGTTATCCGAGAGCCAATTTATTTTAATATAAATATATGTAAAAATACGATTATGAACATTATCCATATCAAAATAATAATGATGAACCATCTGTAATTCATTCTTTGAATGCCATTTCATATTAGAAACATCATAATAATTGGTCTTTGTGACATTATGCATGAGGGTCAATACTTTACATTAGTTATTTATTTGAATTTGGTTCTGATAAAGTATAAATTCCAATCATGAAGTGTTAGTTTCTATTCCCAAAACCATTATATATACATATATAAAATACATATAGTAGGAGAAAAATGAGGACACCAAAATTTCCTTATTACAAAGAGATAGTAACCATAAATACAATTTTTTTTGAGAACTATGATCTAATTCTAATTAAATTTCTCACCTCCTTTCGAAACTATGTTATTAAAATATTAGAGAAACATTCATAAAAATGACATACATGTCTAGAGGAGAAGAAAACAATGGAGGGAATGAATAAATAATATGGAATTATAATTTATTAATAGTTCTTACATGATACTAATATGTGTTTGGTTCCTAACTCTGTAACTGACAAACATAGTCCCTATTGTTTTTTTTTGTAAATCATCATTTTGTTCATTCATCAAAAAGTATGTACATCTATAGCAAAATGCATGTAGGCTAACTCAGACTAGGTTTGTTGAGTACCACAATAATCACATGACAAAGAAACATAAAGAAAAATAAAGACACAATCTACAATTTAGGATGCCAAAAGCACCAGAAAACAGTTGAAACAAGTACAACTCCTGTAAACCCACTTCATCACCATCAACCCTTCGTTGGATTTCCACTGGCCAAACAACCCAAAGGCCTGTACATCCTCGATGCACATAATACTAAAAATTACAAAACCTTGAGGAAGATTTGTGAAGGAGGGAAATCCAATTTCCATGCAGACGCAGAGGGGAACACACCCACTTGGAGTAGAACTGTCAAATGACCTGCACCACCAGAGGCTCAACCCATCTCCCGTGCGAAGAAATCAAATTCCACACACCAGAGTGGAAAGTAACCAATTTAAAGACCCAAAAGCCAGGTCGGGGATGCCAACAATAGATTCGCCACCTTTCTTAAATTAGGTGCCCTTGATTATTCCTCCTACCAATCATAGAATGCCAATTGCAATCACCGAATCAAGACCATGCCTAGAGACATACACCACCCTCCATAAACCACTGTTGATCAGCTCCTACAACTCAATTCGAGGTTGATGGAGATTTCACATAGAGTGCCTTAATGCCTCCCATATACAAGTAGTTGTGAGAGGACAGGGAGGTAAATCCTTGTACCATCAGCCAGGTGGTGCTCATAATTTCCCATGCATTACCTCGTGTTCTTGGCTTATCACCCGCATCGGCGAAGCCTCTTCCGATGCCACAATTATTCGGAATTACGCAAGCTGGCCATTTTGTGAATGTGGGGGCCAATCCTAGAGGAGTTCCTAACCCTGATGTTCACTTCCACAATTGGCGAGTTTGTCCAGTTCCTTGTTACCTTCACGGTATACATGCTCTAATATTGCATATTCTCATCTATTCGTTCCAACCGCCAACTCTTTATTAATCTATTGATGGAGGACCCGTTTATGAGTTTTCCAACATGGTGATTACAGTCTGAGAGTCTCCCCGCACTTGCATTTGAGAAAATTTTAGCCTAAAACTGCCCATGAAATTTTAACATAATCTCCATATCATACAATGTAAACCAATCAAAACTCTTAAAATTTAAAAATAGGCACATGCTATAAATAATTTTAGATTGTTTAATCTAGGTATGCGTGAAATATTTTATTATCAATTTGATTATTCATAAAATATTTTATTAATATCATTTACCTACCTTACCCATATGAATTAGAATATCAAAAAAAATATTAATGCAATGTAAATCTTGATATTAGTGAAAAAACATAAATTGAAAATGTTGGTCCATTGACATTAATATCCATGCCCGAAAAAAATTACCCAAAAAATAGTAAGAAAATGTAACTTAAAACATTTGGACCATTTAACATTAATAACCATGCCCCAAAAACTAAAAAAAAAATAATTAATAGTAATTTTGAAAAAAAAATAACATTTTTCAGTTATTTGTAAAAAAATAGTAATATTTCTCTATTTTTTTTTTAATAGAAAAATTTACCAATTTTTTATTTATTTTTAATATTATCAATTAATAATATCTTCAATTCGATAAAACCATATTTTTTTAAATAGCAACATTTACAATTTGTTTTTGAAATATTATGAATTAATAATATTTAAGATCACCACAAAACCATATATTATTTCCAAACCACCGACAAAAGTTTTTTTCAAAGTCATATACATTATTTTGAAAAAAAAAAAACCATTTTATGGTGTGCACATCACATCACTATTTTCGGGAAAAAAATATTTTACTGTCTGCAATTAGCATCAGTATTTCTAGAGAAAATTTTATTTGGAGTTTCATGTAATTTATTTTTGCAAAAAAATATTTTCCATTTTATGTTCTGTAATGAGGATGATTGTTTCTAGGAAAAATATTTTTTCCATTTCCTCATCTACAATTTCGATCAAGCAAAACTAATATTTTATTTTCGTTGTATGGTGCAAAGATCAAAATTTTGGAAAATTTTAATTTTATGCAATGACGAAGTTTCCTTTCAGCAGACAGATCTTGGTTGAGAAACTCTCATTTTGAAGATTCCATATAATTTAAAAAGACACAACAGTTTTCTTAAGTATGCAAGTACCATAAATTTATGGTTAAATTGATTTTTATTTTCTTGAATAGAACAGATTCTGAAGACTTGAATGTTTCCCTTAAGGAAAGTTTAAAAATATAGACACTAATATCATTCTTAGGAGGTGTCCATCATTAGTTCTTTTACTCTCTCCATTTCACTCCAAGAGCTCAGTGGAAATATGTGCTCCTAACTCGAGTATTTGTTCCCTAAAGAGAGTCACTGTTGTTTGATAACTACACAATATATTTCTATTGGATTTACACCGGTAGCCATTCAATTCAATTAACCGATTCGATTAGTCAATTTTATTGGCATAGTTGACTAGCGGAGTCGATATGTAATCAAGGCAATTCAAATAGCCAAGCAATAATTTATTAAATGGAAGTTTTCATCTTGGCTGAACACAAGGTAAGAGAGACATTTTTCAAATAAGATATGTAAATGCTAAGATCACAGAAACCTATACATATTTCTTCGTCAATATTCTCTATACGCCTAGTGCACACATCTATTGTTGGGGCTTTCTGCTCCTGAGACTTGGTGCTCTCTAAACTGGAAGGTAGACCTGATTTACCCCTTTATGATCCACTTTAACCAGTAAATTAAGTAGTAGAGCCGATTGTTACGTATATCCAACACCTTGATGCACATCCAATTTTGAATTCTCAATCATGTTGTTGGCGAGGAACAAACAACCATATATACATTGAAGTTTGTCTTGATCACTACTTGACCGGGAACTACCTTGATCATTGTTTGACCCAGAAATACCTTGATCACTTGTTGTTGGCTCACCTAGGTCTAGGAATAGTAGCATCAAACATATATTTATTATTAGTTACAAATAATACTGGGGCATCACTCACTCTCTGGTGTTTTCCTTTAAATAGAGCTAGCACAGAATAGTATTAGAAATCAAAGCCTTGGTTAATCTCAGCAGAATATAGTTAGCGTAGAAGAGGATTAGAAATTAATTCCTAGGCTAATAACAACCAAATAGAGCTAGGTTAAATATGTTGTTGCAATATGAATTATTTCTTTCGATAATGATGCTTCTAGAAAATTCTTCGAATATAATAAACATGCAGGACAAATGTTTTGTTGAAAACTTCACTTGCAACAAGCAGGGCCAAGTAAGCATAAAAATTATTCTTTTTACTACTTGAAATGACTTTCTGCTAGCTGAAAATGATGTTTTCAGTCTAATTCCAAGTATAGGCTCTAGCATTTAAAATATAGCTAATATGACCATGATGCCCATATTTTCTAATGATTACAACTCCTCTATTGAAATTTACCTTTACTGTTGGCTATAATTCTTAATAATGCACCCGATTTTAGTTGCAGTTGAGAATTTGAAATGGTGCACTTATATCTTCATAATGATAGCTCTCTACCACTATTAATATGTTTGAAACAGATTTTGCAACAACACACTTAACTACACAAGCCAAACACCCAAAAAACATATGCATTTAACATAGTGTTTTCTCTTGTGTTAAAGCCTAAATTTTTTGCATCAGATTAGACAGAAGCATAGTTTCACATAATTGGAGCATCTTATCACACTATATAAAGAGGATGTTGTTGTGTAGAGTGAGAAGATGTTACTCGACAATATCTCCTTCCATGCCTTGAATTTTCTTGGTTCATCTAGGTAAAATAGGATCATATTGGATAAGTAATACTCACAACATGCATTGTGCAACCGCAAGTCTCAACTTTCTCAAAGTAATTACTAAAACTATGTGGGCATCCTTCCAAAGAATATTTGATTTAAAATTTAGCAGAAATTCAACATAAGTTGGCTACTTTTAAAATTTCATTAGCTTTCAAAAACAAATATAGATCATTTCTAACCAATATTTGTTCCAGCATTGCATACTATATATATACATCAACACCCATTTACATTTTGTGTGCCCTTTACCTAGAAATATTGTGGCATGTATATATAATACCAAGTAATCCCAATTTATGTACTCCAAATTATAGAGGAAAGCCTCATGATTAGACCTCTATCAATCTATGGAAGATGGTTGTTTTGGAAAATTTATATCAGTTCTAGAAAGAGGATGATCATTTGCAACATTCCTCAATACTTGTGAGGGCTTATCCATTAGTTTAAGTTGAGGATGTTGTTGTATAGATTGAGAAGATGTTTCTCGACCATATCACATCCAATACCTTGAATTTTCATGGTTCATCTAGGTAAAATATGTTCATATTGGATAAGTAATACTCACAACATTCATTGTGCATCCTAAAGTCTCAAATTTCTCAAAGAATTTACTAAAAATATGTGGTCGTCCTTTCCAAGTATCTTTGATTTAAAATTTAATACAACTCCAACATAAGTTGGCTCCTTTTAAAATTTCATTTGTTTTAAAACACAAATATAGATAATTTCTAACCAATATTTGTTCGAGCACTCCATACTGTATATATACGTAAAGACCCATTCACATTTTTTGTGCTCTTTACCTAGAAATATTGTGGCATGTCTCTATAATACCAAACAAGCCTAGGTTATGTACTCCAAATGATAGAGGAAATCCCAACAATAAATCCTCTCTCCATCTATGGAAAATGGGTTCTTTGAAAAATTTATATCAGTTCTAGAAACATGATTAGCATATGCAACATTCCTGGCTATATTTGATAGAATGTCTATTATTTTAAGTCGGGGATGTTGTTGTGTATATTGAGAAGATGTTACTCGACCATATCTCATCCAATGCCTTGAATTTTCCTGGCTCATCTAGGTCAAATAGGTTCATATTGGATAAGTAATACTCACAACATTCATTGTGCAACCTCAAGTTTCAACTTTCTCAAAGATTTTCCAAAAGAATGTGATCACCCTTCCCCAGTATCTTTGATTTGAAATTTAACAAAACTCCAACATAAGCTAGATCCTTTTAAAATTTTATTACTTTCCAAACACAAATATAGATCATTTCTAACCAATATTTGTTCGAGCACTTCATACCGTATATATACATAAATAGCCATTTACATTTGTTGTGCTATTTATGTAGAAAGATTGTGGCATGTCTCTATAATACCAAACAAGCCTAAGTTATGTACTCCACATTATAGAGGAAAACCTCATGATCAAATCTCTGTCCATCTATGGAAAATGGTTGTTTTGGAAAATTTATATCATTTCTAGAAAGGTGATTAGCATATAAAACATTCCTGGCTATGTATGAGGGAATTTCTATTATTTTAAGTTGCCGATATTGTTGTCTAGATTTTGAGCAGATGTTACTCGACCGTATCTCATCAAATTCCTTGTATTTTCCCGGTTCATCTAGGTAAAAGAGGTTCATATTGGATAAGTAATACTCACAACATTCATTGTGCAACCTCAATTCTCAATTTTATCATAGCATTTACCAAGAAGATGTGGTAGATCTTCTTGAGCAAGAAGCTATTGAAAGCTATGAGTCCAACACTAGAGAAAAGACAAATGTGGATGCACAATTATTAGATCAAGATGAAAAACTTGAGAGTGTAAGTAAGCACAATCTAAATAGTAGGAAATAGATGTATTCCCACTATATCTCTACTAAGAAAGGAGTATTAAGAATTTATTTCTAATTATAAATCAATTATGTGGATTGGAATTACATTGTTGTAGTGAGAGAGAGGAATTTCTACTTACACAGAAGTATAATATCTCTTATTGTCATTTTTAAGAAAGGAGCACAACACAAACCTCCTTGGTATCTCTCAGATGTTGCACTTCCTAGGCCCTCTCCATTTAGGGTGACATCAAGGTTATATTTTTTATATTTCATTGGTGGCATTTCTTGTTTAGAAGAAATTCATTGAAAGGGGGATCTACAAATAGACCCTTACTATGAGAATCCCATAAATTCTTGTTATCCATATATTTAAAGTTAAAACCACTAATCCTATATATCAACTCAATCTAATTCTCATATAGGATGAGGAATTTTGTCAAATAATTGGGCTCATATTCAAAAGTTAAATTATCTTCATAGAATGAGGCATGCCAAAAAATTTCTAAATTCCTAGATGTTACTAAAAATCCCATCAATTTTTTTTTTTAATTACTTTGTAGACAATATGAATTCTCCAGCTTCTACATTCCAAAACCGAATCTCCTATGGGAATTTATGGATTGTTGTGAGAAATGAAGCTTTTTTTTCACTTATCAAGGTTCTTATACATTCTTAATAATTTCAGTGACCTAGTAGTGATACTCTCAGTTATCTCTAGAATGCTCCCAAGCTCAGTCTGCACATGCCTTCTCCCAAAAAAAAATTTCCTTCCTCTAAAAAATGTTCTTTTCTTCTTGTTTTTTTTAGGTCTACATCCCGAGTATTAGTGTTGGATCCTATAGTTAAGTATCTCAGGAAGTTTCTACATCATTATTGTTCCCCTTGTGTGTACTCCATGCTTTTCTCTCCACATTTCCAACAAAAAAAATAAAATAATGGCTCATAGGGCTAAAATCCATCTTTCATCATCTAGCCATGGTCTTCCTCCTTTTGCATTTTTTGTTTATTCATGCATGTGGCATAAAAGCAATACTTAAGATCCTTTCCTATTCTCTCTGCGACATTTCCTCCTCAATCCATCCACCAAATCCTCTAAAATTAGATATTTCTAAAATTATATCTTGACATATGATTAACATAGCTTCTAGTTTTTAGTTTTTTAATGTGTGTTGCCTCATATGAGAATTTCGATAGTTGATATAAAAGTCACTAGCATATGCAATTACCTTTGTATGTTTATTGCAGTGAAATGTGTACTCGTAGATATTCTGGAAAGTTGGAAACTATTATAGTCAAGAATGAAAATGATGAAATGGGTAATTGGATCCCATTTTACGTGTCAATTGGATCTTGGGTAAATTTGGCACCATAAAGGAATTGAATTTGGACTAAAAGAAGAGGAATAGATGATGTACGAACACATTATAAAGGTGTGGTAAATGAATTTAAGAGGTGACAAAGGGATGAAAAAGTGGAAAAGGTGCTCATAGCTCATGTGTATGAGCAAAAGGACATCCTCAAAGAGTCTATTTCCCAACAAAAAAAAATTCCTCAAATTGGACTAAATTGTAAGAAATCTTCCTTTTATGATATTTGAAGACTTCTTCTACTTTTGTATTTGAGTATTAAAATATGAATTACCTAGACTGAATGGATTCTTAATGTGGTTTATATTTTTAATGTGTAGGTTTGTGTATGTCTAACTTTGAAGAATGGTATATCATGGAAAGTATTACTAGTATTCTAAGTGTTTTCCATTCAAAAATAGCGGAGTTACACTATGAGGGAAAGAATGTCACATCATTGAGAGAAGAAGGGGTTTGGCTTTATAAGTATGATTATTTTCTTCCAAGTGGTAGAAGAGCTGGACATATTGAATAGTCCAAGTTACCCATGCTTCATTAAAGGGGTTTGAAAAATTGTAATCCAACATTTTGATTGCATACATTCAAAACTAGTTCTTGAGATTCAATGGGGTATGAGGGAGAAGGGTGGTGCATGTGATCATTTTGGTATGCATCTCCCATTTTTTGTTTTTGCTGAAGTATTCAAGGAACATGACTCAATTAGGATGAATAAGAAAGCATATATTTGCACAAGCCCCTAAAACATGCTATTATTTAAATTATTCTACTCTGGATGGGATAGACGATTACATATTGTGAATGGTGAGCAATTAAAATGCATGTTGACTGTAGAGACACTTCGTTTTAGGAAATGTTTGAAAATTTTCATTTCCATTTTCTTTATTTTCACAAGGTTTGATATCACTTTCTAGCAATTATTTTAACCATGATTGTAACATGCATATATTCACTAAGAATGCAAACACTTTATGTTTCTTTTAAATTTCTACGATTTAGCAAAATAAAGGATAATGGAAATTGGATTTGGATGCCAATTGGGAAAGACAACAACGATGGCACCCATTCTTCTCTAATATCCCTTGATATTTTTAAGGATGATGAAAATTTCAAAACATTGTCCATGGAAGAAAATTTGACTTTCTTTGAAGTTAGAATACATATTGAATTCAAAGAGGAATCAACCTCAGAAGATGACCTCTATTTTATTTACAATGGAAAAACGGTGAGAAAAATTTATAGTTTATTTATGATGTGTGTTCATTCTATAAAACTAGTTTCTTACTCACATATTAATGAAATCCTCTTGGAATATAAGTAAAAGGCAAGAGAAGAGCATCATATGAAAAAGTTGCATTCTTCCCCATAAATTAGAAATTTGAGGAATGTGCAGAAAGCCATACTATGTCTATCATTGCTCTTAATGGTATTCTAAACCACCATATGTGGTCATAGATTTTTCGTAAGATTAGTTATAGTAGGAATATTGTAGTTCTTAAACATGATGACTTACATATGAATTCCTTTTTTTTCAAAATAAACTTTTGACAGATTTTAAATTCTCTAAGAGAATAGTTTTATTGAATATGAATGGAATAAACCATCCATTGAAAAATTTGTTCATTTTCATTATGATTTCTTCTTTTGATGTATTCTTCCATGGTGATTTTTTGAGAATCTGATTTTCTATATTCACTTCAATTTACATAATAAACTCTTAGATAAATTGGAATGGTATAAATGCTAGTTCCAATACAATACAATATGATCCAAAGGTGTTGAAATGTTTTTTTCTTCATTTTTGACATGTGCCAAGTACAATAGCTTGCGATGAGAAATATTTTTGTAAAGAGGCTAGAAATGCATCCAAAGATCCACCTTCACCACATCTAATTTAACTTGAAATATTCATCACAATTTAAATAGCATTGTGACAAGCATATGGTATATGTTTATATTCCATGACAAATGACCCACTAAACTGAACTCCTTAGTTCAATAAATTATTCCTGAAGCACTGATACACCGAGTATAGGCATTGGAATTTGATGTTATATTCACTAAACATACATTTACGGATCATACATATATCATGTCCTATTTTCATTTCTTAAAGGTTCACATTTTTTGAGTTAGCAGATTTGATGGTTTGGTCATTTGACACTAAACTTGATAATCCAAAATTTTTTGATCAAAATCTAAATATCATTTTCAGTATTCAGCAAGCTTCAAGTCAAATTCCATGTTGTTAAATGGTACCTCATGTTTTTAATGGGATTATGTTTAAATTATAATTCACAAATCTAGTGGACGATGATCATAATTATCATTTGAGAATCTGAAATGGTAAACCAATTTTTTTAGGTGTCAAGGAGGAAGACAACTTGGAAGCAAAAGTATCTATTTATCTATATAATTTTGGCGACATGATGTGTGTGTACTATAGTAAAATATGGAAATCAACTGTGAAGTTACTGTTAATCTAATGTTGGGCGAGATTAGGTGCCATTACAATGACAATATTAAGAATCATAGATTACAACACTATTGGGAATATTTTTGACAACATGTGTGCTAAAAAACTTATTTCTAGCTTTATCCCACTAAATCCTGCCTGTAATTAGTTCAATAAAACTTTAATGCATATTAAAGACTCACTGTGTTAGTTTCGTACTAGAATTGAACCACTTGGTACCTCATGGGCAATTTTATCAGATGGACAGTTGCATCCATTAGAGAAATGATACATTCTAGCCTGGTAACTATTATTGACTCTAAGTTGTCTAGATTTTTTCCCCGCATAATTCAATCTGTGAGACCATGCATGGAAATCAAATTTCTGTAGAAAAATTTTAAAGATAGAATTTAATCAAACTCCTTTTAACCTCAGATGCTAAATCTTAACTTTGGTTTGTGGTTACATAGAGAGCTTACTCCTGACACTAGGGCACACTCTTTCTTTTTACTATATAGACAAACCAGGGGAAAAGTTCATACATATATATGTATCTATCTGTCTATTTTGGTTTTAAGACATGAAGTCTATATTTTCAAGCCATTATGTAGAAATTCTAACTTCTAAGATTCAACATTCGAGATCGAAAGGATTTTGATTAAATTCTTTAGGTATATTGTTGAATATACGTTAATTATATCACTATTTATTATCTTGGTGGGGAGGTGATTTCATTATGTGCATTGTTTTGTTTTCCAAGAGATAATTTTTTTCTAGTGTCTAGGAGGAAGACAACCTGGAAGAAAAAGTCTCTATTTATCTATATAAGTTTGGAGACATGATGTGTGTGTACTATTTTGAAGTAATTGTGAAGATAATGCCATGTCACATCCATATTCAGCATCCAATAAAGAGTTTGAATAAGAAATTAGGCCAACTGTTGAGTACATGCTCTCATTACCACTATTGACTATTGTGTTTAGGAGGTCATTTCATTTTGTACATTGCAATGATATTCTCAATTAGATGTATTGTCGGTCTCTACAAGGAAACTACTGATCCAAGAAAGAGCTTCATTCAAGTCAATTTCTACAATTTGCAAAGTTATTCTGAAAAGTGCTTGAGGTATTAAAAGACCAATTGTAGGTGGGTATTCAGTGCCTGGTTCAAGTGTTGAAATAGTGCACTTATAGCTTCATAATGATAGTTATCTACCACTATTAATCTGTTTGAAACAGAATTTGTAACAAGACACTTAACTACACAAGCCAAACACCCAACAAACATATACATTTAAAATAGTTTTTTCTCATGTGTTAAACCCCATATTCGGTGCATCATATTAGACAGAAGCATAGTTTCATATAATTGGAGCATCTTATCACACTATATAAAGCCATAATGCATTATATATTGAATCCAATAATATTAAGGAACAAAATTTTGTCTTACATGTTCAAAGATTTAAGCAGTTCAAATATTTGGAAGCCTAGAAACAAATATCAACTGTCATCATTTCTGTAAGCACTAATGCTTTGGTGGCTATCAACATTTCTATAAGAAAATGTGGCTCAGATTAGCTCTTATTTCAACTCTAGTTGTGCTTGTCATCATTTTTGTAAGCAACTATGGCTGCCATGATTTCTCAAGTCTAAACTTTCTCAAAACATTTACTAAAAATATGTGGTAGCTTCCCAAGTATCTTTTATTTAAAATTTAACACAACTCAAACATAAGTTGTCTCCTTTTAAAATTTCATTAGTTTTCAAACACAGATATAGGTAATTTATAACCAATATTTGTTCCAGCACTCCATACTGTATATATACATAAACATCCATTTACATTTTTTGTGCTCCTCACCTAGAGATATTGTGGCATCTCTCCATAATACCAAACAATCCTAATTTATGTACTCCAAATTATATAATAAATCCTCCTGATCAGACCTCTATCCATTTATGGAAAATGGGTGTTTTGGAAAATTTATATCAGTTTTAGAAAGGTGTTTTTCATCTGCAACAATCCTGGATATATATATATATATATATATATATATATATATATATATATATATATATATATATGGATGGGGGAATGTATATTATTTTAAGCGAAGGATTTTGTTGTGTAGATTGAGTAGATGTGACTCGACCATATCTCATCCATTGCCCTGAATTTTCCTGGTTCATCTAGGTAAAAGAGGTTCATATTGGATAAGTAATACCCACAACATTCACTGTGCAACCTCAAGTATCAACTTTCTGAGAGCATTTACTAAAAATATGTGATTGTCCTTCCGAAGTATCTTTCATTTAAAATTTAACACAACTACAACATAAGTTGGATCCTTTTAAAATTTCATTAGTTTTCAAACACAAATATAGATCATTTCTAACCAATATTTGTTCCAGCACTCCAAACATCCATTTACATTTTTTTTCCTCTTTACCTAGAAATATTGTGGCATGTATCTACAATACCAAACAAGCCTAAGTTATGTACTCCAAATTATAGAGGAAAGCCTCATGATCATACCTATTTCCATATATGGAAAATTGGTGTTTTGGAAAATTTATATCATTTCTATAAAGGTTATCAGCATCTGCAACATTCCTGGATATATGTTAGGAAATGTCTATTATTTTAAACTAAGGATGTTGTTGTGTAGATTGAGCAAATGTTACTGGACCATATCTCATCCAATGCCTTGTATTTTCCCGGTTAATATAGGTAAAAGAGGTTTATAATGGATAAGTAATACTAAAAACATTCATTGTGCAACCTCAAGTCTCAAATTTCTCAAAATATTTACTAAAAATATTTGGTAGCTTTGCTTCATAAACAAGCTATTGAAAGCTATGATTCCAACACTAGAGAAAAGACAAATGTGGATGCACAATTACTAGATCAAGATTAACAACTTCAACCTGTAAGAAAGCACAATAACAACAGTAGGAACGAGATGCAGTCCCACTATATCTCTAGTAAGGAAATATTTGTAAGTGTTTCTTTCTACTTATAAATAAATTATGTTGATGGGAATTACATTACTGCAGTGAGACAAAGGAAGCTCTACTTACACACAAGTAGAATATCTCTTATTATCATTTTTAAAAGAATATTATGACAAAAGCCTCCTTGGTCTCTCTCAGATGTTGAACTTCTCAGGTCCTCTCCATTTAGGGAACATCAAGGTGATCTTTTTAATATTTCATGAGTGACATTTCTTGTTTACAATACATTTATTGAAAGGGGGATCTACAAACATAATATTACTCTGAGAATCCCATAATTTCTTATTCTCCATATCTTTATAGTGAAAACCACTTATCTTATATATCAACTCAATCCAATTCTCGTACATGATGAGGAATTTTGTAAAATAATTGAGCTAATATTGGATAGTTAAATTATCTTCGTAGAATGAGGTATTCCCAAAAATTTCTAAATTCATAAATGGTATTATAAACCCATCCAAAAATTGTTTTAATTCCTTTGTAGACAACGTGAATTCTCCAAATTATATATTCGAAAACTGACTCTGTTATGGGAATTTATGGATTATTGTGAGCAAAGAATATTTCTTTCCACTTGTCAAGGTCCTTAGAAATTCTTCATAATTTCAATGACCTAGTTCTCCATATATCTACAGTGAAATCCACTTATCCTATATATCAAATCAATCCATTTCACATACAAGATGAGGATTTTTTTCAAATAATTGGGTTCATATTTGACAGTTAAATTATATTAATATAATGAGGTATGCCAAAAAAATTCTAAATTCCTAAATGGCATTAAAAACCCATCGAAAAAGTGTTTTTTAATTCCTTTGTAGAAAACGTGAATTCTCCAACTTTTACATTCGAAAAACGACTATGTTATTAGAATTGATGGATTGTTGTGAGAAAAGAAGCTTTATTTTCACTTATCAAGGTCCTTAGACATTCTTCATAATTTTAGTGACCTATTTCTCTATATCTTTATAGTGAAAACCATTTATCCTATGTATCAACTCAATCCAATTCTCATTTAGGATGAAGAATTTTTTTAAATAATTGGTCTCATATTGGAAAGTTAAATTATTTTAATAGAATGAGGTATGCCCAAAAATATCTAAATTCCTAAATGGCATAAAAATCTCATCCAAAAAGTTTTTTTCATTTCGTTTGTAGATAATATGAATTCTCCAACTTATACATTCCAAAATCAACTTTGTTCAGGGAATTTATGGATTTTTGTTAGCAAAGAAGCTTTGTTTTCACTTATCAAGTTCCTTTGACATTCTTCATAATTTTAGTGACCTATTTATCCATATCTTTATAGTTAAATCCACTTATCAGATATATCATCTCAATCTAATTCTCATACAAGATGAGGAATTGTTTCAAATAGTTCGGCTCATATTGGATAATTAAATTATCTTCATAGAATGAGGTATGCCCAGAAATTATAAATTCCTAAATGGTATTAAAACCCCATCCAATTTTTTTTTTTTAATTCATTTGTAGATAATGTGAATTCTCTAGCTTCTACATTCCAAAATTGACTTTGTTCTTGAAATTTATGGATTTTTGTGAGCAAAGAAGATATGTTTTCCCTTATCAAGGTCCTTAGGCATTCTTCATAATTTCAGTGGCCTAGTTCTCCATATCTTTGTAGTGGAAACCACTTATCCTATATATCAAATCAATCCAACTCTCATACAAGATGCAAACTTTTTTCAAATAATTGGGCTCATATTGGACAATTAAATTATATCCATAGAATGAGGTATACCCAAAAATTTATCAATTCCTAAATGGCATCAAAAACCCGTCCAAAAAGTTTTTTTCAATTCCTCTGTAGACAACATGAATTCTCCAACTTTTACATTCCAAAATCAGCTCTCTTCTCAGAATTTATGGATTGTTGTGAGAAAAGAAGCTTTGTTTTCAATTATCAAGGTCCTTAGACATTATTTATAATTTCATTGATCTAGTTTTCCATATCTTTACATTGAAAACCACTTATCCTATGTTTAAACTCAATCCAATTCTCATTTAGGATGAGATTTTTTTTCAAATAATTGGGCTCATATTGGATAGTTAAATTATCTTCAAAGAATGAGGTAAGCCTAAAATTCTAAATTCCTAAATGGTATCAAAAACCCATCCAAAAGATGTTTTTAAATTCCTTTTTAGACAACGTGAATTATCCAACTTCTATATTTCATAATCGATTTTGTTCTTAGAATTTATGGATTGTTGTGAGCAAAGAGGCTTTTCTTTCACTGATAAAGGTCCTTAGACATTCTTCATAATTTCAGTGACCTAGTTCTCCATATCGTTACAATGAAAACCACTTATCCTATATATCAACTCAATCCAATTCTCAGACAAGATGATGAATTTTTTCAAATAATTGGGCTCATATTGGACAGTTAATTTATCTTCAAGGAACGAGGTATGCCCAAAAATTTGTAAATTCCTAAATGGCATGAAAATCCCATCCAAAAAGTGTTTTTCAATTCCTTTGTCGAAATTTATTCTAAAAGGTTCTTGAGGTATTCAAAGATCACTTTCATAGAGGGATACAAGGTCTCTCTGAAGTCAAAATTCCTAGAGGATGAAAATTTTGTAGAACACGAATATAGCCTAAATGGCATGGGGAAGAAAACTGCATTTTCTAGCTATTTAAATAGTTGTAAATCGAATTATATTGATGAGAAAGCTATCAAGATATATCCCATTAAAAAATTAGTTAGGGACTATGTAGGGTATGTTAATTAAATGTTAAGAAAATTTTCACTTGGAGCATATCACCCTGAATGAAGATTGGAAAATTTTAAATGAAGTTATATTATAGGTTTATCCTTCACTTCGTATCTTCTAGTGACATAACTTCAAGAAAAAATAGACTTACCTAGATGATGGGCTACCACTTATTCATCTAGAAGTACTCAATTTGTTTAAAGCATAGCTGCTGTATGCGAGAAATTTGGAGAATCGACCTACCTTTATATTATTAATGCCCATGGTCCCTCTTCATTTGATGTAAGAAAATGAAGGCTTTTCTTGTAAAAAATTCCCTATTTATACATAACGAATATCTCATTGATAAAAGGAATAAATTTTTCCCATAAAAAGGCTACGAGAAGAGAGTATTTAGACATCTAGGGTGCTTAATCATATTTTCTCTGTCATTTTATACCATAGTAAATGCTCATCCATGAGAAAGAAGAGACCGGCGAAAAAATTAACTTGAAAGAGGGGTATTTATTACTTTCCCCCCCCCCCCCCCCCGGTTGATCTAGAGAGCTGGGCTCTTAGTAGTGTAAATTAAATCACTCAACTAGAAGCAAAAGTTTATTTAAATCATACACCTTAACATTGATCCAACATTAAAAGAAACTAAGAATATAACAAATTTTCAACTGATTTATAGCCTTATTTTCCATTAAACTGACTAGAACGGGGCCAGAGATGAGATATAAAGATGATGTAAGTAGCAATCACTAACAAACAAATAGAAAGATCTGCAAGAAGCATTTATTGAAATATAACACGCACTATATTGGAATTACTTATTCACTGAAATATTCCTAAAAAATTATTATAGTTTGCATATTTCAATGTTCTACATCTTCAAGTTACAAGATCCAGTGATGAGAAGAGAAAAAAAGCCCAATCCTTCCACAGAAACACAGGTGCAAGGTAGTAAAAATTAGTCATCGAATTATCGTGCATCCTCAATTTAGCAAGCAAATTGTGAAGATATTATCAAAAATAACATTGTATGTTTTCTATGCCTTGCTGACAATTCCATTTCACATGATTTAATTGCTGAGAATTAAATACTATCAGGGGCCAACCAACCTAGGCTGCTGAATTACAATGCCTAATATAATTGTAAAACCATAAAGATTAAATTATCAACATTGACTAATATTTCTTGCTCTTTATTGAGAGAGGGACATTTAATTCCTTGCAATGTAACTTCATAATTTTTGAAGAATTTGATGCCTTGCTAGTAGTTCCATCTCACATAAGTTTTTTGGTTGAGAATGAAATAATCTCAATAGCCAACTATCTTGGTCCCCTGAATTGAAAATTTCCAATACAACTGTAAACCTAAAAGTCACTCTCTTTCTGTTCATTCCTTGGACACTGACATTTGTTGGTATAGATCAAATAATACTCATGTATTTGAGTCTTCTTAGGAGTATCCATAGTTCTATTTTCTTACTCCCCATCCTCAATCTATGATAGTGGAAGGGCTGAACTCGGGTGATCCGAGCTCCTTCCAAACAAAATCAGACATCACGCAGTGGTTTCCCCCTTATTAATGCTAGAACGGGAGACATTGGCATTCTGGATCTTGATAGGTATTTGGAAGGTGATGGATGTAGGAAGGATATGACTGGAGGACTTCCAGAGTTGACATGGTAGCAGGGGATTGCGCCAAGTCATCTACTATACTATAGGAGTGGGCGACTTTACCAGAAGCAACGTTTAGGTGCAATGTCCCCTTAGGGATCTTGGTATGAACCGCTGCCTTAGGCTGAGGGATATGTAAAGGACAATTGGGTGTCGAAAGAATCTTTGTGGGACCTAGATATGGGGGATCAATGGTGGACGTAGTGGGGGGTTTGTTGTACTGACGAGACCGAGTCTCAAGGTTGTGGTCAATGATACTGGGTTAGTTACAACTAATCATGAGGATCTGGTAATCAGAGGTACTAGATGGAGGAGGTTCAATGCCCGCTTGACTTTCACGGGGTTGGGCACCCATATATCCTTGCTGAGGGAAAGGATTGGTAAACATGGATAGCTAGATAGGGGAAACATTGGGAGGAACTAAAGGAGAGGCTTGATGTTTGCGGGATGCTACTTGAGATTCCCACATATGATGCATATGAGGTAAAAGCGGAAAAAAATGGGTATAGTGACCATAGAAACCACAACAATAGGAAGTTTTATTCATGCAAATAGGCTTTTCCAGCTTGGGCTGAGTACCCTATTGCTGGTTGGCAGTGTTAGGTGTATTCCCTTGGGGATTGTTTCCTGGACTACCTTGGGAAGATTGGTTTTGGTTTCCTTTCCTCTTCTTTTTGGAAGGAGGAGGATTAGCCGCGCTCTGCTGTGCATACACCTAACCCTGAGGGGGGATGGTTATTGTTCCAAAGCTTGAGAAGGCAAGGAAGGCTAAGGTGCTAATTTTGGAGAAGTTGGAGCACCAGGTTACAGATATGGATAATAGAGAGGTTGGGAAACATTGGGGTAAATAGGTTGGGAAAAAGGAGGCATGTCGTATCCTGGATACATGCTACCGAAAGGGGGAAAAGTGTTGGTGAAGTTGGCCCCTTCTTGAGGAAAACCATAACCCATGGGAGGATGAGTATACAGATGTGAAAGGGATACAATGATAACATTGGCAGCATGGGATGCCCCTGGTGCATTGGCACCACCAGGTCTAGGGAGATCAGGTAAGACAATATGAACATAACCAAACTATGTGTAGATCAAGTCATATTTTAACGTAATCTGGAGAGCAGCTTCCTCGGTCTGAGGAGAGTGAGATGCGACATCTTTGCCAACAGTAGGAAAAAGGGATCTGAGAAACTAATCCATGTATACACAGTCTTTGAAGGTAGGGTCTCGCCATAGGCTCTTTCTTCTCCTACATTCTTGAACATGATAAAAAGGGTAGGTCGCAGATGATTGACGGAAATAGGTCAAGATTTCGGTACCAGTGTCATAACAAAGGGGAAGCTGGAAGTAAGAGAGAAAAGCTCGGCCAAGGGTCGCAAAAATAGTATGAGAGGAGGTGGCATGGTTGACATACCACTTAGAAGCTTTTCCATTAACCATACGCTGGAACAACCGAAGTCAGACATAGTCATCAGTGATGGAGTTAGACGAACATCATATGTGGAAAGAAAGAACATGGTTGGTAGGATCCTATCTAGAAATTCCTTAAAACTTGGGTATGTCTGAAGGGATCTTCGTTGGCATAATAGGCCAACAAGGATCATCGTGTATGGGGTCATTGATCAATTGGCTAAAATCAGGAAGGCTTAGGCCTACCATATAAGGAAGCAAGGGAGTAGCTGGAATAGGTCATGTTGCGGAACCACTAGTAACATTCCCAAGATTAGAGCCGGGGCTGCCACCATCATTAGGTCCTAAACTAGACATAGTGAAGGTGAAAGGTGGAGGAGAGTCGGGGATAGAACCAGAAGGGGAACCCAATGAACTAGAATCATAGTTGGAATGGGGACTTGGTGGAGGACTAACTCTGACCCTACGTGGTGGAGTAAGTCTTCCAAATAGAAACAGAGGATGAAGGCCTTGGAGTCTTCAGGATAAATGTGTTGGTGGTACAATAATGGAAAATAGACACAGATCAGAAAAGGAAGAGAGACAAACAAGGGCAAGGAGGTACAGTACCAATTGATTACAATGTTTTAAGAACAATGGCAGGGAGGTGCTGAATAAATTGATTACAATGTGTAAGTCTTTTCCTGCTGGTGTAAACTAGGGGCTTTTCTCTTAGGGTGTGCGTGTATGTGATAAGTGTGTTAATTTTAATTAAACCCAGACGCAGGGGATGCCAACGATATATTCACTAGCTTTCTCAAATTAGGTGCCCTTGATTGTTCCTCCTCCCAATCACAAAATGCAAATTGCACTCACCGAACCAATACCATGCCTAGAGACACATACCACCCTCCATAAACCATCGTCGATTAGCTCCTACCACTCTATTTGAGGTTCATGGAGATTTCATACAGAGTGCCTTAATACCTCCCATATAAAAGTAGTTGTGAGAGGATGGGGAGGTCGATCCTCTTACCATCAGCTAGGTGGTGCTCATAATTTCCCATGCATTACCTCATGTTCTTGGCTCATCACCCGCATCGGCGAAGCCTCTTCTGATGCCACAATTCTTTGAAATTACGCAAGGTGGCCATTTTGTGAATATGGGGGCCAATCCTATATGAGTTCCTAACCCTAATTTTCACTTCCACAATTGGCGAGTTTGTCCACTTCCTTCTTACCTTCATCGTATACATTCTCTAATATTACATATGCAAAGGAGGAGAGCCTAGAGTAAATATTCTCATCTATTAGTTCCAACTGCCAAATCTTTATTACTCTGTTGAGGGAGGACCCGTTTATGAGTTTTCCAACATGGTGATTGCAATCTGAGAGTCTCCCCTCACTTGCATTTGAGAAAATTTTAGCCTAAAACTGCCCATGTAATTTTAACATAATTTCCATATCATACTATGTAAACCAATCAAAATCCTTAAAATTAAAAATAGGTACATGCTATAAATAATTTTAGATTGTTTAATTTAGGTATGTGTGAAATATTTTATTATCAATTTGATTATTCGTAAAATATTTTATTAATATCATTTACCTACCCTACCCACATGAATTAGAATATTAAAAAAAATATTAATGCAATGTAAATCTTGATATTAGTGAAAAAATATAAATTGGAAATGTTGGTCCATTGACATTAATATCCAAGCCCCAAAAAAATTAACAAAAAAATAGTAACAAAATATAAATTAAAAAATATAGACCATTTAACATTAATAACCATGCCCTAAAAAATATAAAAAAATAAACAAATATTAATTTTGAAAAAACAATAACATTTATCATTATTTGTAAAAAAAATAGTAATATTTCCCTAATTTTTTTTAATAGAAAAATTTACCAATTTTTTATTTTTTTTAAATATTATGAATTAATAATATCTCCAATTCCATAAAACCATATTTTTTTAAACAGCAACATTTACAATTTGTTTTTGAAATATTATGAATTAATAATATTTAAGATCACCACAAAACTATGTATTATTTCCAAACCCCCAGATTTTTTTTTTTCAAACTCATATACATTATTTTGCCCAAAAAAAACCATTTTATGGTTTGCACATCACATCACCATTTTTGGGAAAAACATATTTTACGGTCTGCAATTATCATCAGTATTTCTAGAGAAAATTTTATTTTGAGTTTCATGTGATTTGTTTTTGCAAAAAAATATTTTCCATTTTATGTTCTGTAATGAGGATGATTGTTTCTGGGAAAAATATTTTTTCCATTTCCTCGTCTACAATTTTGATCAAGAAAAATTGATATTTTATTTTCATTGTATAGTGCAAAGATCAAAACTTGGGAAAATTTTAATTTTATGCAACGACGAAGTTACCTTTCAGCAGAGAGACCTCGGTTGAGCAACTCTCATTTTAAAGATTCCATGTAATTTAAAAAAACACATCAGTTTGCTTCAGTATGCAAGTAGCATAGATTTATGCTTAAATTGATTTTTATTTTCTTCTATAGAATAGATTCTAAAGACCTTAATGTTTCCCTTAAGGATGGTTTAAAAATATAGACACTAATATCATTCTTAGAAGGTGTTCATCGTTAGTTCTTTTACTTTCTCCATTTCAATCCAAGAGCTCAGTGGAAATAGGTGCTCCTAACTCGAGTAGTTGTTCCCTAAAGAGAGTTAGTATTTTTTGATACCTACACAATCTATTTCTATTAGATTTACACCAGCGACCATTCAATTCAATTAGCCAATTAGATTAGCCAATTTTATTAGCACAGTTGACTAGCGGAGTCGATATGTAATCAAGACAATTCAAGTAGCCAAGAAATAATTTGTTAAATGGAAGTTTCTATCTTGGCTGAACACAAAATAAGAGAGACATTTTTCAAATCAGATATGTAAATTATAAAATCACAGAAACCTACACATATTTCTTTGTCAATAAGCTCTGTACCCCTTGTGCACACATCTATTGTTGGGGATTTCTGCTCATGAGGCCTGGTGCGCTCTAAACTGGAAGGTAGCCTTGATTTAGCCCTTTATGATCTTCTTTAATCGGTCAATTAAGTAGTAGAGCCTATTGTTGCGTATATCCAGGACCTTAATGGACATCCAATTTGGAATTCCTAATCATGTCGTTGACTAGGAACAATCAACCATATATACATTGAAGTTTGTCTTGATCACTAATTGACCAGGAACTGCCTTAATCACTGTTTGACCTAGAAATGTCTTGATCACTTGTTTTTGGCTCACCTAGGTCTAGGACTAGTAGCATAAAACATTTATTTATTAGTAGTTACAAAGAATACTAGGGCATCACTCACTCACGGGTGTTTTCTTTTAAATAGAGCTAGGCAGAATGGGATTACAAATCAAATCCTTGGTTAATCTTAGCATAATAGAGCTAGCGCAGAAGAGGATTATAAATCAATGCCTAGGTTAATCTCAACTAAATAGAGCTAGGTTAAATATGTTGTTGAAGTTTGAAGTATTTCTTTCAATAATGATGCTTATAGAAACTTCTTCGAATATAATAAACATGCACCACTAATGTTTTGTTGAAAACTCCACTTGTAACAAGTAGGGCCAAGAAAGTATACAAATTATTCTTTTACTACTGGAAATGACTTTTTTCTGGCTGAAAATGGTGTTTTCAATCTAATTCCAAGTCTAGGCTCTAGCATTTAAAATATATCTAATATTACCATGGTGCCCATATTTTCTAATGATGACAGCTCCTCTATTGAACTTTAGCTTTACTGTTGGCTATAATTCTTAAGAATGAACTCGATTTTAGTGACTAGTTAAGAAGTTGAGATGGTGCACTTATATCTTCATAACGATAACTCTCTACCACCATTAATCTGTTTGAAACAGACTTTGCAACAACACACTTAACTATACAAGCCAAACACCCAACAAACATATGCATTTAACATAGTTTTTTATATTGTGTTAAACCCCAATTTTTTTGCATCAGATTCAAAAGAAGCATAGTTTCATATAATTGGAGCATCTTATCACACTATATAAATACATACCACACTATATAATGAATCCAATAATATCAGGGAACAAAATATTTTCGTATATGTTCAAACATTTAAGCAAATCAAATATTTGAAAACCCAAAAACTAATATCGACCATCATCATTTCTGTAAGCATTGATATTTTGGTGGCTATATTCATTTTTGTAAACAACTGTGGCTGGGATTAGCTCTCATTTCAACTTTGGTTGTGGATGTCATCATTTATGTAAGAAACCGTAGTTGCCATCATTTCTCAAGTCTCAAATTTCTCAAAGCATTTACTAAAAATATGTGGTCGTCCTTCCCAAGTATATTTGATTTAAGATTTAACAAAACTCCAACATAAGTTGGTTCCTTTTAAAATCTTATTAGTTTTCGAACACCAATATTGATCATTCTAGCCAATATTTGTTCAAAAACTTCATACTGTATATATACATAAACACCAATTTACATTTGTTGTGCTCTTTATCTAGAAATATTGTGGCATGTCTCTATAATACCAAGAAAGCCTAAGTTATGTACTCCAAATTATAAATGAAAGCCTCATGATCAAACCTTTTTCCATTTACGGAAAGTGGGTGTTTTTTAAAATTTATATTAGTTCTAGAAAAGTGATTAGCATCTAAAAAATTCCTGTGTATATCTGAGGGAATGTCTGTTATTTAAATTTGAGTATGTTGTTCTGTAGATTGAGTAGATGTTACTCGACCGTATCTCCTCCCATGCCTTGAATTTTTTTGGTTCATCTAGGTAAAAGATGTTCATATTGGATAAGTAATACTCACAACATTGATTGTGCAACCTCAAGTCTCAAATTTCTCAAAGTAATTACTAGAAATATGTGGGAATCCTTCCAAAGTATCTTTGATTTAAAATTTAGCACAACTTGAACATAAGTTGGCTCCTTTTAAAATTTCATTAGTTTTCAAAGACAAATATAGATCATTTCTAACCAATATTTGTTCCATCATTCCATACTGTATATATACATCAACACCCATTTACATTTTCTGTGCTCTTTACCTAGAAATATGGTGGCATGTATCTATAATACCAAGAAAGCCTAAGTTATGTACTCCAATTTATAGAGGAAATCCTCATTATTAGACCTCTATCAATCTATGGAAAATGGGTGTTTTGGAAAATTTATATTAGTTCTAGAAAGGGGATTATCATTTGCAACATTCCTGGTGACATATAAGGGAATGTATGTTATTTTAAGTTGAAGATGTTGTTGTGTAGATTGAGAATATGTTACTCGACAATATCATATCCAATACCTTGAATTTTCTTGGATCAATTAGGTAAAGATGTTCATATTGGATAAGTAATACTCACAACATTCATTGTGCATCCTCAAGTCTCAAATTTCTCAAATAATTTACTAAAAATATGTGGTCGTCCTTCCCAAGTATCTTTTATTTAAAATTTAACACAACTCCAACATAATTTGGCTCCATTTAAAATTTCATTAGTTTTGAAACACAAATACAGGTCATTTCTAACCACTATTTGTTTGAGCACTCCATACTGTATATACACATAAAGACCCATTTACATTTTTTGTGCTCTTTACGTAGAAATATTTTTGTATGTATCTATAATACGAAACAAGCCTAGGTTCTGTACTCCAAATGATAGAGGAAATCCTCATGATAAGACCTCTCTCCATCTATGGAAAGTGGGTGTTTTGAAAAATTTATATCAGTTCTAGAAACATGATTAGCATATGCAACATTCCTGGGTATATCCAATGGAATGTCTATTATTTTAAGCTGAGGATGTTGTTGCGTATATTGAGAAGATGTTACTCGACCATATCTCATCCAATGCCTTGAATTTTCCCAGTTCATCTAGGTCAAATAGGTTCATATCGGATAAGTAATACTCACAACATTCATTGTGCAACCTTAAGTTTCATATTTCTCAAAGATTTTCCAAAAAAATGTGATCGCCCTTTGCAATTATCTTTGATTTAAAATTTAACAAAACTCCAACATAATTTGGATCCTTTTAATATTTCATTAGCTTACAAACACAAATATCGATCATTTATAACCAATATTTGTTCAAGCACTCCATAATGTATATATACATAAACACCCATTTACATTTTTTGTTCTCTTTACGTAGAAATATTGTGGCATGTCTCTACAATAACAAACAAGCCTAAGTTATGTAATCCACGTTACAGAGGAAAGCCTTATGATCAAATCTATATCCATATATGGAAAATGGGTGTTTTGGAAAATTTATATCAGTTTTAGAAAGGTGATTAGAATCTGCAACATTCCTGGCTATATCTAAGGGAATGTCCATTATTTTAACTGGAGGATATTGTTGTGTAGCCTTTGAGCATATGTTGCTCGACCATATCTCATCTAATTCCTTGTATTTTCCTGGTTCAACTAGCTAAAAGAGGTTCATATTGGATAAGTAATACTCACAACATTCATTGTGCAACCTCAAGTCTCAACTTTCTCAGAGAATTTACTAAGAATATGTGGTAGCTTTGCTTGAGCAAGAAGCTATTCAAAGTTGTTAGTCCAACACTACAGAAAATACAAATGTGGATTTACAATTATTAGATCAAGATGAATAACTTGAGAGTGTAAGTCAGCACAATCGCAATAGTAGGAAATAGATGTATTCCAATTATATCTCTACTAAGCAAAGAGTAGTAAGCATTGATTTCTACTTATAAATCAGTTATGTGGATTGGAATTACATTGTTGCAGTGAGGCAGAGGAATTTCTACTTACACACTATTATAATATCTCTTATTGTCATTATTAAAAGAACAGCATGACACAAACCTCCTTTCCATCTCTCAGATTTTGCACTTCCCAGTCCCTCTCCATTTAGGGGGACATCAAGCTTATATTTTTTATATTTCATCGGTTACATTTCTTGTTTAGAATACATTCACTCAAAGGGGGATCTACAAACAAACCCTTACTATGAGAATCCCATAATGTCTTGTTATCCATATATTTAGAGTTAAAACCACTTATCCTATATATCAACTCAATTCTCGTACAGGATGACGAATTTTGTCAAATAATTGGGCTGATATTGGATAGTTAAATTATCTTCATAGAATAAGGCATGAAAAAAAAATTCTAAATTCCTAAATGGTACTAAAAATCCCATCAAAAATTTGTTTTTAATTACTTTGTAGACAACGTGAATTCTCCAACTTACACATTCCAAAACCGAATTTGTTCTAGGAATTTATGGATTTTTGTGAGAAATTAAATTTTTTTTTTTCACTTATCAAGGTTTTTATACATTTTTAATAATTTCAGACACCTAGTAGTGATACTCTAAGTTATCTCTAGAATGCTCCCAAGCTCCAATCTATACATGCCTTCTCCCAAAAAAAAATCTCCTTGCTCTAAAAAATGTTCTTTTCTTCTTTTATTTTTAGGTATACATCCCAAGTATTAGCGTTGGATCCTATAGTTAAGTATCTCGGGAAGTTTCTACATCATTCTTGTCCCCCTTGTGTCTACTCCGTGATTTTCTCTCCACCTTTCTAGCAAAGAAAATAAAATAATGGCTCATAGGGCTAAAATCCATTTTTCATCATGTAGCCATGGTCTTCCTCCTTTTGCATTTTTTTTTTTTTGTGCATTTGGCATAAAAAAAATACTTAAGATCATTTCCTATTCTCTCTACAACATTTCCTCCTTAATTCATCCACCAAATCCTCTAAAATTAGACAATCCTAAAATTATCTCTTGACATATGATTAACATAACTTCTATTTTCAAGTTGTTTAATGTGTGCTGCCACATATGAGAATTTTGATAGTTGATATAAAAGTCACTAGCATATTCACTTACCTTTGAATCTTTATTACAGTGAAATGTGTACTCGTAGATCTTCGGGAAAGTTGGAAACTATTATAGTAGAGAATTCAAATGATGAAATGGGTAACTGGATCCCATTTCACTTGTTGATTGGATCTTGGGTAACTTTGGAACCATAAAGGAATTTAATTTGGGCTAAAAGAAGAGGAATAGATGATTTAAAAACACATTATAAAGGTGTGGTAAATGAATTTAAGAGGAGACAAAGGGATGAAAAAGTGGAAAAGGTGCTCATAGCTCATGTGTATGAGCGAAAGGAAATCCTCAAAGATTCTATTGCCCAACAGAAATTTTTTCCTCAAACTAGAATAAATTGTAAGAGATCTTCCTTTTATGATATTTGAAAACTTCTTCTACTTTTGTATTAGAGTATTAAAATATGAATTACCTAGATTAAATGGATTGTTAATGTGGTTTATATTTTTAATGTGTAGGTTTGCGTATTTATAAATTTGAAGAATGGCAGTCCATGGAATGTATTACTAGTATTCTAAGTGTTTTCCATTCAGAAATAGGGGTGTTACACTAAGAGGGAAAGAATGTCACACCATTGAGAAAAGAAGAGGTTTGGTTTTATAAGTGTGATTATTTTCCTCAAAGTGGTAGAAGATTTGGATATATTGAATAATCCAAGTTACCCATGCTTCATGAAAGGGGTTTTCCAAATTTTAATCCAACATTAATTGATTGCATATGTTCAAAACTAGTCCTTGAGATTCTATCGGGTATGCGGGAGAAGGGTGGTGCATGTGATGATTTTGGTATGCACCTTACATTTTTGGTTTTTTCTGAAGTATTCAAGGAACATGACTCAATTAGGATGAATAAGAAAACATATGTTTGGACAAGCCCCTCAAACATGCTATTACTTAAATTATTCTACTCTGAATGGGATACAAGATTACATAATGTGAATGGTGAGCAATTAAAATTCATGTTGAATGTAGAGACACTTCGTTTTAGGAAATTTTTGATAGTTTTCATTTTCCATTTTCTTTATTTTCACAAGGTTTGATATTACTTTCTAGCAATTCTTTTAACCATGATTGTAACATGCAAATATTCACAAGAATGCAAACACTATATGTTTCTTTTAAATTTAGACGATTTAGAAAAATAAAGGATAATGGAAATTGGATTTGGATATCAATTGAGAAAGACAACAATGATGGCACCCAATCTTCTCTAATATCCATTGATATTTTTAAGGATGGTGCGAATTTCAAAACATTGTCCATGGACGAAAATTGGACTTTCTTTGAAGTTAGAATACATATTGAATTCAAAGAGGAATTAACCTCCGAGGATGACCTCTACTTTATTTTCAATCTAAAAGCAGTGAGAAAATTTTATATTTTATTTATGATGTATGTTCATTATATAAAAATAGTTTATGACTCACATATTAATGATTTCCTCTTGGAATATTGGTAAAAGGCTAGAGAAGAACATCATATGCAAAATTTGCATTCATCCTCATAAATTAGAAATTCGAGGAATGTGACACAAAGCCATACTATGTCTATCATTGTTGTTAATGGTGTTGTAAACCACCATATGTGGTCATAGATTTTTTCTAAGATTAGTTATAGTTGGAATATTGTAGTTGTTAAACATGACGACTTACATATGGATTCCTTTTTTTTGAATATAAACTTTTGACAGATTGTAAATTCTCTAAGAGAATAGTTTTACTGAATATGAATGGAATAATCCATCCATTGAAAAATTTGTTCATTTTAATTATGATTTCTTCTTTTGATGTATTCTTCCATGGTGATTTTCTAAGAATCTAATTTGCTATATTCTCTTCAATTTACGTAATAAACTCTTAGATAAATTGGAATGGTATAAATGCTAGTTCCAATACAATACAGTATGATCCAAAGGTATTGAAATGTTTTTTTCTTCATTTTTGACATGTGCCAAGTACAATAGCTTGTGATGACAAATGTTTTTGTAAAGAGACCAGAAATGCATCCAAAGAGCCACCTCCACCACATATAATTTAAGTTGAAATATTCATCACATATTTAAATAGCATTGTGACAAGCATATGGTATATGTTTAAATTCCATGACAAATAACCCACTAAATTGAACTCCTTAATCCAATAAATTATTCTTGCAGCACTGATACACCAAGTATAAGCACTGAAATTCGATGTTATATTCACTAAACATAAATGTATGGATCATACATATATCATGTCCTATTTTCATTTCTAAAAGGTTCACATTTTTTGAGTTAGTAGATTTCATGTTTTGGTAATTTGACACTTAACTTGATAATTCGAATTTTTTTGATCAAAATCTAAATATTATTTTCAGTATTCAGCAAGCTTCAAGTCAAATTCCATGTTTTTAAATGGTACCTCATGTGTTCAATGGGATTATGTTTAAATTTTAATTCACAAGTCTAGTGGATGATGATCACAATTATGATTTGAGAATTTGAAATGGTAAACGAAAATTTTCAGGTGTCAAGGAGGAAGAGAACCTTGAAGCAAAAATCTCTATTTATCTATATAATTTTGGTGACATGATGTGTGTGTACTATAGGAAAATATGGAAATCAACTGTAAAGTTCATGTTAATCTAATTTTGGGTGATATTAAGTGCCATTACAACAACAATATTAAGAATCATAGATTAGAACACTATTGAGAATATTGTTGATAGAAGGTGTGCTAAAAAACTTATTTCTAGCTTTAGCCCACTAATTCTTGGCTCCCATTAGTGTGATAAAAATTTAGTGCATATTGAAGACTCACTATGTTAATTTCGTACTAGATTTGAGCCACTTGGTGCCTCATGGACAATTTTATCACATGGAAACTTGCATCCATTAGAAAAATGAGACTTTCTAGCAGGTGACTGTTCTTGACTCTAAGTTTTCTAGATTTTTTCCCCACATAATTCAATCTGTGACACCATGCATGGAAATCAAATTGCTGTAGAAAAATTATAAAGATATAATTTAATCAAACTTCTTTTAACCTCAGATGCTAAATATTAACTTCGGTTTGTGGGTAGATAGTGAGCTTACTCCTAACACAAGGGCACACTCCTCTTTTTGACTATATAGAAAACCCGGGGGAAAAGTGCATATGTATATATGTATCTATCTATCTATTTTGGTTTTAAGACATGAAGTCTTTATTTTCAAGCCATTATGTAGAAATTTCGACTTATAACATTCAACATTCGAGATTGAAAGGATTTTGATTAAATGCTTCAGGTATATTATTGACTACACATTAATTCTATCACTACTTCTTATGTTGATGGAGAGGTGATTTCATTATGTACATTGTTTTGTTTTCCAAGAGATCTTTTTTCTGCTATCTAAGAGGAAGACAACCTGGAAGAAAAACTCTCTATTTATATATATAATTTTGGAGACATGATGTGTGTGTACTATTTTGAAGCAAATGTGAAGATAATTCCATGTCACATCCATATTCAGTGTCCAATAAAGAGTTTCATTAAGAACTTAAGCCGAATGTTGAGTACATTCTCTCATTAACACTATTGAATATTGCGTTTAGGAGGTCAATTCATTTGGTAAATTGCACTGATATGTCAAGTTAGATGCATTGTCAGTCTCTGCAAGGAAACTACTGATCCAAGAAAGAGCTTCATTCAAGTCAATTTCTACAATTTAGAAAGTTATTTTGAAAAGTTATTGAGGTATTAAAAGACCAATTGTAGATGGGTATTCAGTGGCTGGTTCAGATGTTGAAATCATGCACTTATTTCTTCATAAATATAGCTCTCTACCACTATTAATCTGTTTGAAATATACTTTGTAACAACACACTTAACTACACAAGCCAAACACCCAAGAAACATATACATTTAAAATAGCTTTTCCTTATATGTTAAACCCTATATTTTTTGTATCAGATTAGACGGAAGCCTAGTTTCATATAATTGGAGCATATTATAACACTATATAAAGGCATATCGTAGTATATATTGAATCCAATAATATCAAGGAACAAAAAATTTTCCTACATGTTCAAAGATTTAAAGAGTTAAAATATTTGGAAACCTAGAAACAAATATCAACTGTCATCATTTCTGTAACCACTAATGTTTTGGTGGCTATCATCATTTCTATAAGAAAATGTGGCTCAGATTAGCTCTTAGTTCAACTCTAGTTGTGGTTTTCATCATTTTTGTAAGCAACTATGGCTTCCATGATTTCTCAAGTGTAAACTTTCTCAAAATATTTACTAAAAATATGTGGTAGCTTCCCAAGTATCTTTGATTTAAAATTTAACAAAACTCAAACATAAGTTGGATCCTTTTAAAATTTCATTAGTTTTCAAACACAAATATAGGTAATTTATAACCAATATTTGTTTCAACACTCCATACTATATATATACATACACAAACATTTTCATTTTTTGTTCTCTTTACCTAGAGATATTGTGACATCTCTCCATAATACCAAAAAATCCTAATTTATGTACTCCAAATTATAGAAGAGAGCCTCATGATCAGAGCTTTGTCCATCTATGGAGAATGGGTGTTTTGGAAAATTTATATCAGTTCTACAAAGGTGGTTTGCATCTGCAAAAATCTTGCATATATATATATATATATATATATATATATATGTGTGTGTGTGTGTGTACAAGGATGAGGGAATGTCTATTCTTTTAAGAAAAGGATTTTTTTGTGTAGATTGAGTATATGTTACTCGTCCATATCTCATCCAATGCCTTGAATTTTCCTGGTTTGTCTAGGTATAAGAGGTTCATATTGGATAAGTCATACTCACAATATTCATTGCGCAACCTCATGTATCAACTTTCTCAAAGCATTTACTAAAAATATGTGTTCGTCCTTTCGAGGTATATTTGATTTAAAATTTAACACAACTCCAACATAAGTTGGATCCTTTTAAAATTTCATTAGTTTTCAAACAAAAATATAGATCATTTCTAGCCAATATTTGTTCTAGCACTGCATACTCTATATATATATATATATATATATATATATATATATATATATATATACATAAACATCTAATTACATTTGTTTTCTTCTTTACCTAGAAATATCGTGGCATGTCTCTACAATACCAAACAAGCCTAAGTTATGTACTCCAAATTATAGAGGTAACCTCATGATCATACCTTTGTCCATATATGGAAAATTGATGTCTTGGAAAATTTATATAGTTTCTATAAAGTTTATTAGCATATGCAACATGCCTGGATATATCTGAGTAAATGTCTATTATTTTAAGCTGAGGATGTTGTTGTGTAGATTGAGCAGATGTTACGCGACCATATCTCATCCAATACATTGTATTTTCCCGATTCATCTAGGTAAAAGAGGTTGATAATAGATAAGTAATACTCACAACATTCATTGTGCAACCTCAAGTCTCAAATTTCTCCAAATATTTACTAAAAATATGTGGTATCTTTGCTTGAGAAAGAAGCTATTGAAAGTTGTGATTCCAACACTAGAGAAAATAAAAATGTGGATGCACAATTACTAGATGAAGATTAACAACTTGAGCATGTAAAAAATCACAATCACAACAGTAGGAAAGAGACGTAGTCCCACTATATCTCTACTAAGGAAATATTTGTAAGTGTTTCTTTCTACTTATAAATAAATTATGTTGATGGGAATTACATTGTTGTAGTGAGAAAGGGGAACCTCTACGTACACACAAGTATAATATCTCTTATTATCATTTTAAAAGAAGATTATGGAAAAAGACTCCTTTGCCTCTCTCAGATGTTGAACTTCCAAAGACCTCTCCATTTAGAGGAACATCAAAGTGACTTTTTTAATATTTCATAACTGACATTTCTTGTTTACAATACATTTACTAAAAGGGGGATCTACAAACATACCCTTACTCTGAGAATCCCATAATTTCTTATTCTCCATATATTTATAGTGAAAAACAGTTATCATATATATCAACTCAATCCAATTATCATACATGATCAGGAATTTTGTAAAATAACTGGACTAATATTGGACAGTTAAATTATCTTCATACAATGAGGTATTCCCAGAAATTTCTAAATTCATAAATGGTATTAAAAACCCATCCAAAAATTGTTTTAATTCCTCCGTAGACAATGAGAATTCTCAAAATTATATATTCCAAAATTGACTGTGTTATGGGAATTTATGGATTGTTGTGAGAAAAGAAGCTTTGTTTTCACTTATCAAGGTCCTTATACATTCTTAATAATTTCAGTGACCTATTTCTCCATATATTTACAGTGAAAATCACTTATGTTATATATCAAATCAATCCAATTCTCATACAAGATGAGGAATTTTGTCAAATAATTGGGCTCATATTCAACACTTAAATTACATTAATAGAATAAGGTATGCCAAAAAATTTCTAAATTCCTAAATGGCATAAAAAATTGATATGGATTTATGTAGGAATGCAACAGAGTATAGAAATAACCATAAACATAGAAATACAGTGGAAATAAGGCTTCATTTCATTAATATCAAATAACAGAAATATGCTTACAAACATGATGGAAATAAAATAGCTAGGGTGCTGGTAGCGAATCTCTGAAAAGAGATGTGGAGGCTACAGACCTCTGTACTGTGTTGCAATGAGGCTCGAAGGCCTATTTGTTATGGAGAAAGAATGGAGAACTATAAACATCCAGAAACCTAACCCTAGGAGATAAAGCGCCGAAACTATGGGTCCCGTTTGGGTAAATTGGTGTTTCAACTTCCCGAGGACGTAACTTCGGCATACTATCTCCGTTTGGGGCCTCAAAATGGCTCCAGAAGTTCAGGACCCGAAAAAATGCTAAAAATAGTAATTTGTGAAAAAAAACTGAAAGAGACAATGGTGGGGCCCCAAGTGGAATAGGCGGGTGGCCACCAATATCCAACTAGACCATTCCTCCCCCCTTAGGAATCAATGGTCCCCATTGCATTGAGTTCCTCCATGAGATGAGGAAAATTCTGTTGAACTTGCTCCCTGGTTAACCACTTTCCTTGGTGCAAGAGTTGGCCAGCTTTGAAAACCCGATACAATTGGATCTTCTATCGGTGAGTGTTCTTGATTTGCATGTCCATGATATAGTCTATGGTGGCATGTTCCATGTAGTTTGGGTTTAACTCTTTTGGTGTTAGTTCTTTTGCAATGTCAGAGGTGTCCAATAGAGATGAGAAGTAGGGGCGAAGGCGGTCTACATTGAATACTGGGTGCAGACCAAGGAATGGTGGAATACTGAGCTTGAAGGCATTGTTCCCTACAGCCTTGTTGATGGTGTACAACCCATATTGGAGTGAGAAAATCTTGCGGTGGGGTCCAGTGAGGCACTCCTTCTGCAAATGTAGCCACACTTTTCGCCCACTTGGAGGTTGTGTGGCACCCAATGTTGATCATGTCATTGCTGTACTTAGCATTGGCTCTGTCCAATATGTCATTAACCTGTTGGCAGATGTGCTAAATGTGCTCAATGAAGTTTTTTTCTTTGACAGGTTCAGACTGGACATGAGCCGAATCATCCTAAGTAGCTGCAAATGGCATGGCTACGTCAATGGGACATAGTGGCTAGAATCCCAACCCCACCTGAAAAGGGCTATGTCGAGTTGAGCTATGGAGAGCCAGGTTATAACTAAGTTGTACATAGGGAAGGCTCTCATCCCATGTGCATTGATGCTTTGAATTGTACATGCATAGAATGTGTACAATCATCATGTTGACGACCTTTGTCTAGCCATCAGTTTGGGGATGGAAAGATGTGGACTTGGTGAGCTTGGTGACCAAAATTGACCAGAGGCTAGACCAAAATGTGATGAGGAACCTGCTATCATGATCTGATATGATAGAATGTGGGATCCCAAAGTGCACCCACACTCATTCAAAGAAGACTTTAGCAGTGGCTTCTTTTGTGATATTCTTCTTGTAGGCTGCCATAATGGCCATCTTTGAGAATCTGTCGACAACAACGAAAACACAGTCATTTCCATGCTTAGTAGAAGGAAGCCCTAACATGTAATCCATGGAGATGGATTCCCAAGGTTGACTAGGGGTAGGTAGTGGAGTATAGAGCCCTTACTTCTTGATGGTCAGTTTTGCAATGGTGCAAGCAGTGCAGGATCTGATGTACTTCCCAACATCTTGTCCAAGGTTTGGCCAATAGAAATACTTCTGCAATACTGTCACTATTTTCTCCACCCCAAAATGCCCAACGACTTGAATGTAGTGCACTTCCCATATCATCTTGGCACACTCTCTTGAAGGAACACAAAGGTGTCCCAGGTGACATAATAGTGCATCTTGGAGGTGAAAATTTGGAACTTTCATACCCCCCAAGAGTGCCTTGTATGTGTAGCTGAATTCTAGATTGGTCTTCTAGAGAAGCGACCAATCAGAAGTCTCATGCCCACAAGAGTTGAGAACGGTGGTTATGGCCACGGTCGGTGGTCGGTTGAGGCAATCTGCAACATTATTGGTGCTACCCTTCTTGTACTTGATGTTCAAATGAAATTTTTGCAGATATTTGGACCACTTCTGATGGAAATCATTATGCAACTTCCCTTGTGTCTGTATGAACTGTAGGGGTCGATGGTCTGTGTGGACGATTTTCTCATTCCCCAAAATGTAATGCTTCCATTGTCGACAAGCCTGCATAATGGAATACATTTCTTTGTCATAAGTGGGATACTTTCGAACTATGTCGGACAATCTCTCACTCTGATATGCCACTGGATGCCCCTGTTGAGTAAGAACTGCCCCAATAGCATAGTCAGAGGCATCTGTATCGATCTAAAATGGTTGTTACAAGTCTGTTAATGTTAGCACTAGGGCAGAACAGAGGTGATGTTTCAATTATATGAACGACTTATGTTGAGATTTTGACCAATAGAATTTTTCTTTTTCTCCTCCCTTGGTGACTTGACTCAAGGGCCAAGTGATATGAGCGAATCCCAACACGAACCTTCGGTAGAAATTATCAAGACCCAGAAAGTTGCAAAGCTCTATTATGGTGGTTGGGGCTAGCCAATCCCGAATGACTTGGATCTTGGCTGGATCCACATGCACCCCCCTTTCATCAATAATGTAACCCAAATATTGAACTTGGGTCATGCTAAAGGTGTACTTCTCCAAATAGGCACACAACTTATGTTTCTGCACTATTTGGAGGACTTCTTGGATGTGGTTGAGGTACTCTTCCTAAGTCTGGTTGAAGATCAGAATTTCATCCAAGTATACCACTAAAAATGAGTTGGTGAATGGATGCAATATGTCATCCATCAACCTCATGAAGGTTGCGGGAGAATTTTTAAATTCGAAAGGCATGACGAGCCATTCAAAAAGGCCCTCCTTGGCTTTGAAGGAAGTCTTCCACACATCAGAGGGTTCGATTGGTACCTGGTGATACCCAGACTTCAAGTCAATCTTGATGAAATATTTTTCCCTTTGAGTTGGTCCAGAAGGTCATCGATCCATGGGATCGAGTACCTATTCCAGAGAGTGATCTTGTTTAGCGCCTGATAATCAATACAAAGTCTCCAAGTCCCATCCTTCTTTTGTACCAACACGATTGGGCTTCCACAGGGCGATGAGCTTGGCCAGATGTGACCTTTATGCAACAACTCCTGAGTCTACCTCTTGATTTCATCATTCTCCAAAACAGAGCACCTATATATCGGTCCATTGGGTAGCGGCACACCTGGGGTCAGGTAAATGGGGTGCTTGACCTAATAGTGTAGGGGCACGCCTGTGGGTGAGGTGAATATGTCCCCGTACTCCTCCACAAGCTTGTCCATTTATTGTTTTCGTGAAGAGGATCCATGTCTGGAGGTCGTGGCCACATTCTTCTTCTTTCCCTCGGGGTGGATCATCACGAAAACAAATTTCCTGGTTTGGGAAATGAGCTTACTACATTTTTTTGCAGTAACCAAAGACATAGTGGGAGGCGGTGGTACCTCTAGTATCTTGTACAATTTATTTCCCAAAATAACAATAACAGCTCAAGGCCAAGAATCATACAAAGAATGTCACTTCCACAAGTATTTTTGGCCTAATAATACATCAGAAACATCAATAGGAGAAATGTCACACAATACCTCATCCATGAAGGGCTTGATGCTATAGGGAAGGCGACACTGTTGGCTGACGCCGAGATCCCGTCCTTGGTGATGCCACCTGATGGTGTATGGTTGTGGGTGCGTTGTAGTTGGCAAGCCCAAACGCTTCAGGACATCTGTTGAAACGAGGTTCTTTTGGCTCCCATTGTTGACAATGAACCATAGCGAGGAATGTCAAAGTTCTATGGCATCTGCATCTATTTGACCCTCAAATATGGGAATGTCAAAGTTTACTTGTACCTTAAAGGGAGTCCCGCCTCCAGAGTGACTACTAGATGTAGATGCACCACCGGTGGGCAGTCGTTGAAGGATCTGGGCAAAGTTATCAATCATCGCGTTTCTTTGTTTTTGCAAGGCCTCCTCGAGCAATATTTTGATAGGATCTCTTGCTCCCTCATCTTTCTTTTCATCCCACATGGGCATCCGTCATGGTTTACAAGGCTGATCTTGCAAAGGTTCCACCAGATCGAGCCCTAACCCCTTATACCCCGACCTCATTGGGGACATGCAAAGAAAGATCAAGAAAAAATAGATCACTCTGATACCGCTGATCCAAATTTATGCATGAATGAAACAGAATAAAGAAATAACCATAAACATAGAAATACAATAGAAATAAGGCTTCATTTCTTTAATATCAAATTAGAGAAATATGCTTACAAACATGATGGAAATCAAATAGCTATGGTGCTGGTAGTGAATCTCTGAGAAGAGATGTGGCAGCTACACACCTATGAACTATGTTACAATGAGGCTCGAGAGCCTATTTATTATGGAGAAACAATGGAGAACACTAAATGTCTAGAAACCTAACCATAGGAGATGAAGCACCAAAACTATGGGCCCCGTTTGGGTAAATTGGTGTTTCAACTTCTAAATTGGTGTTTCAACTTCCCGGGGACGTAGCTTCGGCATACTATCTCCATTTGGGGCCCCAAAATGGCTCCAGAAGTTTAGGACCCAAAAAACTGCTAAAAATATTAAGTTGTTAAAAAAAACTGAAAGAGAGGATGGTGGGGCCCCAAGTGGGATAGGCGGGTGGGCACCAATATCCACCTGGATCAAAAACCCATCCAGAAAGTGTTTTTCAATTCCTTTGTAGAAAATGTGAATTCTCCAACTTTTACATTCCAAAATCAACTATGTTATCAAAATTGATGGATTGTTGTGAGAAGAGAAGCTTTACATTCACTTATCAAGGTCCTTAGACATTCTTCATAAATTCAGTGACCTAGTTCTTCGTATATTTACAGTGAAAACCATTTATCCTATATATAAATTCAATCCAATTCTTATTTAGGATGAGGAATTTTGTGAAATAATTGGGCTCTTATTGGACAGTTAAATTATCTTCATAGAATGAGGTATGCCCAAAAATATCTAAATTCTTAAATGGCATTAAAAACCCATCGATTTTTTTTTTTCAATTTGTTTGTAGAAAACATGAATTCTCCAACTTCTACATTCCAAAATCAACTTTGTTCTAGGAATTTATGGATTTGTGTGAGAAAAGAAACTTGTTTTAATTTATCAAGTTCCTTAGACATTCTTCATAATTTCAGTGACCTAGTTCTCCATATCTTTACAAGTAAATCCACTTACCTGATATATCAACTCAATCCAATTCTCATACAGGATGAGGAGTTTTTTCAAATAGTTCATCTCATATTGGACAGTTAAATTATCCTTATAGAATGCAGTATGCCCAGAAATGTATAAATTCCTAAATGGTATTAAAAACCCATCCAAAAATTTCTTTTAATTCCTTTGTAGATAATGTGATTTCTCTAACTTCTACATTCCAAAATCGGCTCTGTTCTGGGAATTTATGGATCATTGTGAGCAAAGAAGATATGTTTTCACTTATCAAGGTCCTTAGGCATTCTTCGTAATTTCAGTGGCCTAGTTCTCTATATCTTTAGAGTGAAAACCACTTATACTATATATCAACTTAGTCCAAGTCTCATGTAGGATGAGGAATTTTGTCAAATAATTGGGCTCATATTGGACAATTAAATTATCTTCATAGAATGAGGTATGCCTAAAAATTTATCAATTCCTAAATGGCATCAAAAACCCATCCAAAAAGTGTTTTTCAATTCCTTTGTACACAACATTAATTCTCCAACTTTTACATTCCAAAATCGACTCTCTTCTCATAATTTATGGATTGTTATGAGCAAAGAAGATTTTCAATTATCAAGGTCCTTAGATATTCTTCATAACTTTGGTGATCTAGTTCTCCATATCTTTATAGTGAAAAACACTTATCCTATATTTCAACTCAATCAAATTTTCATTTAGGATGAGGAATTTTTTCAAATAATTGGGCTCATATTTGATAGTTAAATTATCTTCAAAGAATGAGGTAATCCCAGAAATTTCTAAATTCCTAAATGGTATCAAAAACCCATCCAAAAAGGTTTTTTCAATTCCTTCGTAGACAATGTCAATTCTCCAACTTCTTTATTTCAAAATCAACTTTTTTCTTGGAATTTATGGATTGTTGTGAGAAAAGAAGCTTTGTTTTCACTTATCAAGGTCCTTCAACATTCTTCATAATTGTAGAGACCTAGTTATCCGTATCATTACAATGAAAACCACTTATCCTATATATCAAATTAATCCAATTCTCAAATAGGATGAGGAATTTTTTCAAATAATTGGGCTCATATTGGACAGTTAATTTATCTTCAAGGAATGAGGTATACCACAAAATTTGTAAATTCCTAAATGGCATGAAAATCCCATCCAAAAAGTTTTTTTTAGTTCCTTTGTAGAAAGTTATTTTGAATGGTTCTTGAGGTATTCAAAGATCACTTGCAGAGGGGGATACAAGGTCTCTATGAAGTCAAAATTCCTAGAGAATGAAAATTTTCTAGAACATGAATATAGCCTAAATGTCATGGGGAAGAACACTGCACTTTCTATCTATTTAAATAGTTGTAAATCGAATTATATTGAGGACAAATCTAGAGAGATAGATCCCATTAAACAAATATTTAGGGACTATGCAGGGTATGCTAATTAAATGTTAAGAAAATTTTCACTTGGAACAGATCACCCTGAATGAAGATTGGACAATTTCAAATGAAGTCAGATTATAGGTTTATCCTTCACTTGGTATCTTCTAGTAACATACCTTCAAGAAACATTAGACCTACCTAGATGATAGGATCCCACTTATTAATCTAGAAGTACTCAATTTGTTCAAACCATAACTACTATATGCCAGAAATATGGAGAATTGACCTACCTTTATATTATTATGCCCATGGTCCCTCTTAATTTGATGTAAGAAAATGTAGGCTTTTCGTGTAAAAAATTCCCTATTCATACATAACAAATATCTCATTGGTAAAAAGGAAGCATTTTTTTCCCATAAAAAGGCTACGAGAAGAGAGTATTTAGACATCTAGTGAACCTCATCATATTTTCTTTGTCAGTTTATATCATAGTAAATTCTCATCCATGAGTAAGAAAATATTGGGGAGAAAAATAACTTGAAAGAGGGGTATTTATTTCACTTCTTTAATTACTAGACAACGTTGTTCCATTGAAGATTAAAACAATTTGTGTGGTTTAATATGGGGAGTGATTGGTTGGTAGATCTAGAGCGTTGGGCTCTTAGCAATGTAAATGAAATCACTCAACTAGAAGCAAAAGTTGATTACAATCATACACCTTAACATTGATCCAACTTTAAAATAAAATAAGAATATAAAAAAATTTCAATTGATTTATAGCTTGATTTTCAATTAAACTTCCTAGAATGGGGCCAGAGGTCAGATAGAAAGATGATGTAAGTAGTAATCACTAACACACAAATAGCAAGAATTGCAAGGAGAATTTCTTGAAATATAACACACTCTATATTGGAATTACTTATTCACTGAAATATTCCTAAAAATTTATTAGATTTTTCATATTTCAATGTTTTACATCTTCAATTTACAAGATCCAGTGATGAAAAGAGAAAAAAGGCCCAATCCTTCCACAGAAACATGGGTGCAAGGTAGTAAAAATGTAGTCGTTGAATTATCGTACATCCTCAATTTATGAAGCCAATTGTGAAGATATTATCAAAAATAAATTCCATTTCACATGATTCAGTTGTTGAGAATTAAATAATATCAGGGGCCAACCAACCTAGGTCGTTGAATTACAATGCATAATATAATTGTGAAACCATAAAGGTTAAATTATCAATTGACCAATATTTTTGTCTCTTTATCGAGGGAGGGACATTTAATTCTGTGCAATGTAGCATCATAATTTTTGTTTAATTTTATTCCTTGCAAGAAGTTCCATCTCACATACTTTTTTTTGGTTGAGAATGAAATAATCTGAATAGCCTACTATCTTGGGCTCCTAAATTGGAAATTACCAATACAACTATAAACCCAAAAATCACTCTCTTTCTGTTCATTCCTTGGACATTGACATTTGTTGGTAGAGATCGAATAATACTCCTGGATTTGAGTCTTATTAAGAGTATCCATAGCTCTATTTTTTTTCTCCCCATCCTCAATCTATGAAATAATCAAGCTAGATAGGGTAACATAATTGTTCTCATCAAACTAATGCATTGATGTTCCTACAATTAGAGAGTCTACTCTAGCAGCTAGTTTTTTTGCACAGATTGAGATATTCAGTGAGTAGTGAATATCCTCAATTACAATAATATAGTTGTTAGTGGTATTTCTCAGCAGTATCCTCAACTCTCCATTTTTATGGACATCAGTGAGCTCGAGATCATAGATATCATAGCCTAAGTCATTGGCCATAGCTGCAATCATGCTAAATTTTCCTATCCCTAGAGAACCATAAAGCAGGTAGCCTATATTCCAATATGTTCATGTATTCTGATAGAATTGTTTTCCTTTATCAAAGGCCACAAGTTCTTTTATGAATTATATTTTCTGATATCGATCTAGATCCAAAGTATCAAATGTTCTTAGATATTTTAAGGGCACTATTTCCCATGGCAGAAACCCTGAATCCATATTTTCTCCTTTATAATTTGTTTACAACAATTGCTCTTGATTATTCTTCTGATCTATAAGGCATGCTCCATCATATGATCTAGATATGAAATTAGGATTTGTTCCTTTTCATTCGTGTGTATACACAGAACATATCCTCTCTTCTCTCCTAGAAGAGGCCTCCATGAAAATGATTGATTATATATTTACCTTGTTGAAACAATACAAATTAATAAAATAGCTACACAAAAAATCATTGAAAGAATTGCTCGGATGGGATAAAAACAACATAGAGTAATAAACTCGAGAGAAAGTGGTGGTGTTGAAAGACACCATTGTACTGGTGGTGTCTAAAGACACTATTATACTGAAGAAAAAGATATGAAATCCATAAAATCTCAACTGTACACGAGATAGTTATAGAGATTACACTTACCTCATTTTTTGATAAGGAACACACTTACAAGAAACATGAATGGATTGTGGAAGGTCCTATTACTATAGGGTCACATCTATAGAAAAAAATGATAATCGACTGATAAAATTCAATAAATATATTAAATGGAAAAGATAGAAGATTTAACATTAAAATTTATTACCTTTTACCTACCATTCTTCTCATTCTTGTGTATATACATAACATATCCTCTCTTCTTTTCTAGAAGAGGCCTCCATGAAAATGATTAATTCTATATGTAGCATTTCGAAACAATAAAACATTATAAAATATCTACACAAAAAAATCAGTGAAAGGATTGTTGGGATAGGCTAAATAACAACATAGAGTAATAAACACAGGATTTGTATGCCTACTGTTTCTAACTTATGATTTAAACACAAACAATAGTCAATAAATCTCACATTTAAGTCAATAACTACATGTAAATATGAGGAATTACCTTGTTACACCTATAGGAAATTATATTAATGTGAAATCATGGACTTATATACGAAGTGATGAGGAAAATAACACATTCTTGGGCTCTAATAAGATCTAGCACAACAAGTCATCAAGTTGGCATGTTTTGCTGCTTTTGAATTGAATATAGAAAGGTGACAAATCATATACAAAAAGCCTTCTAACTATAGGAATTCTTAATGCATTCTCAAAACAAAGAAAACACAAGAAATACATGCAACCCAACTTATGAATCAATCAAATGCCTTTGACAGTAGTATTTAATAGAAGAGAGTGGTATACAAAAGAAATATTTTGTTTTGATTCTTGTGTCTCATATGAAAAATGTTCAACATTACATATAACAACTTCTTTTTCCCTTCCAGTTTTAGTATTTTCAATTACAACAACATTGTCTTTAGAATGTACAAAAGCATGCCTGGTGTGTAACTATTCTGAGAAACATATTAATCTACAAATTACAACTTTCTTTGATGTTGATTACTTGCCACTTCTAATGGGAAAAAAATTTGGGTGACAGTCTATAATTAGAGGCACTATGTTGAAGAGCTTCTTGTTTTTAAGCAACTTTTAGGATTATAGGTGACATATGTATTCCAACAAAGTTGTACAGAACTTCCCCATGGTCTCAACCAAAAACACAAACATAAGGAGCAACAATCGACATGGGGAAACCATGTTGCTAGGGAGTTTTGAACCCTAGTAGAGGCATTAAAAACACTTCATTTCGAGAAACCATGCAAGCCCCTACTGACTATCATATTTAATTGCTACAAGTCCTAGGTAGTTATTTTCAAGTGGGAGATTATAGTTGTTCCTAAAATTCATACCCTATGTTGCCATTTTCCAAGAAACTCATGCAATGTAGGTTTTTTATGAATAAATGGAAGAACGATATGAAGCATAATCACAGGAATCACATTTTAAATCACTAAATCATGATTCTAACTCAAATCTTGACTCATAATATTCAATTAAAATATGCCTGAGTTGTAATCACATTGACCAAGTTTGGCTCAATTAAACAAGTGAAATTTACAAGTTTTCACAAGTTGGGCGAGTGAAAATCATGATTTAAACATTTGTGAGCCCAATGTGTATAAATACCATTGTTTTTTATAAGTTTTTTTGTCATTTTCTATTGTCTATTTCAAATATTTTCTCCTCTCCCAAGTGAGAAACAATCACCAACACTGCAAGAGGACAAACTCATCCAAGGTTATCCACCAACTTTTCTAGACACTTGGGCATAAAAAAAATCAGGGTTTTATTCAGCAAATGACTATAACAAGGTTGTTTTGTTGTCCTTTTCACCTTTGGAGGTAACCCAATAAGCTGCTTTCATAGTTTTTTTTCCTGTTTAGTGTTATACTTTAGTGTGTAATGTCTGGTAAAAATTCATAAGCATATGCTTCTAGCTCTATTTTTGGAGTCAAATTATATTGCGGATGAGATACCTATCCATAAAATTTATTTAAATCCATCACTTTTTTTGGTATAATTTTGCAAAAATCAGTGTATTTTGTATAATATTTGAAAATTTGTGTACTCTATTTAACTATGAATTTGCTTTAATAAACCCACCTACACAGGCTACGTTGGAAGCCCGAAGTTCTTATTTTGATATATAATTAAGATCTGGGTTATGTTTCCTATTAAACAAAAGCTCTTACTTTCTATAATAAATGACAAATTTGAAAAAAGGTTTTTATGACGAGTTTGAAGAAAAATTTAGCATTATGTTCCAAAATGAATCTCTTTACCTTCGGGATGTATGGATTGACCAAATTGGGCCCCGCTAGAAGAGAAGGCAACCATGAATGTTGTTGGCATGCTTCCCAGGAAAATTTATGCTAAAACAATGTGTGCACGAGGTTTAGTAGTAGAATTGATGGATGAAACAATGGTCATTTCATTATCAAAGACCTAGGTAGAACATATGCATCCACTGATATTTCTGCTCCATTAATTGGCCGATTCCCTAGAATGATTGCAGGCTACATTTACAGAAAATAATGATAATCAGCCTATAAAATTAAATAAATATAATAAATGGGAAAGGTAGAAAAGTTAACATGAAAATTCCTTTCCTTGCACTTGTCGTTCTTGTGTATGCACAAAACATATCCTCTATTCTCTTTTGGAAGAGTCCTCCATAAACTAGCACATTTAGCCCAATTTCTGACGACCAAAATGTTGCTCTTGCAACACACAAGAGTCCCAAGAGTGACACTTTGAGGCAGGGTAAAATGTCATTTCTTATGCGTTGCAATTCTGACACTTGAGTTAACTGTCAGGACAGTGACACTAATTCTGACATTTTTTGGTAGTGTCTAAAAAAGTGGTCATCACTCCTCTGATGTTTCACACTTCTTCACTCTTCTATTGCTGAAAACTTCATCGTTATTCCTACATCTCAACCTTCCTCACTCTACCGATGGTTTAAACTTTGTCGTTGTTCTGACTATTAACAACACCATAACCGATGTTTATAACTGTCACAATTCTGATGATAACTAACATTGAAATCGAAATTTATAAGTGTCGCTCTTCTGATGAGGAAAAGTGTCACTATTTCGATGATAAATAAGACCCCAACTAATGCTTCTAAGCTTTGGAATTCTGACGCTCACGACAGGTTTACCTGAAATGAAATTTTCAAACGGCCATTGCTCTTCCGACATGCCTAACTAGTTGTCGTGCTTTCGATGTTTCACAGTAATTAGAGAGTAGTGTCGAAATACTGATGACAACAAAATAATATTGAAAAAAAAAGGTTGCAGGATTAAGAAAATTAATTGCATATGGTTTCAGTGTTTTTAGCCCACATTGTCATTTGTATTTTGTAATGCAACAAATATGGAGATGGCGATGTTCCTTTACTATTTGACCAAGCCCAAAATGAGTAAAATATACCACCAGAGATCTGCATTATCTTACTCACAACATGAGAAATAGATAATTCCACCTACATATTTAAAGGACCCTGCAATAAGGAATCATGTTCCTCATGTGGAAATGATTCTCCTATTTTGCAAGTTTACAAGCACACTTGTTCGCTAGTTTTTAAAAATAGCAATGAAACATAACCATGATCTTTGACATTATTAAATATGTGTTTAATTCTCTGATATCCCCTCTCAACACCATAATTTTTGGTCTCGGTGAAAGCTAGAAGATTTCAAGAAATTATCACAACATCAATTTTGAAAACCATTCTTTTTATAGGGATAGGTCCACAAAAACCTTCGAACTATGACACAAAAATAATAGATGTGACCTGTCGCTGAATGAGAAACTTTTGATGTTGGAGTCCCAATGCTAATACTATGATAATTCTCATATACGTCACTGATTGTTCCACCACAATGCCATCATATATCTTTCTGAGATCTGAGAAGTTATCAAAACTTTAATTATTTATAGGAACTGATATCTTAGTGTTTATAGTGAGATTTCCACTATTCAAACTTTCTTCTTTCTTAGCTTTCATCTTAAAAATTTCCTTATATTTATTCTTTTCCAGGAGAGACATGGGTGAGAATATTCTGGATGCATCTAATGAAGACTCCATATAGAGGAAATAGAAAGCACTAACCCTACATTTAGATAACCATTTGCAGCAAATGTCACTTTCACCTATGGATACTAGAGCCAAACCCTCCAATTGTTCTTGAAGTACTAGACAATAGATTCACTAGATTCTAGATGTTGATCCTCTCTAATTAAGCTACCTAAACAATGTAATGAAGTCCAATGTAGTCTCCTACAACCATCTATAAAGTGAGTGATACCAACACTTTATTTGACTTGAGCTTTTCCATCATAAGAAAAAAATTATACCCCTTGCCTCCAACACTCAGGTATTACATGCAAAAATACCTTTATCCCACTACGAGGGACAATAAATATCTCATGAAATCTTTCATGATCTATTTCCAGGATATTACAACCTAGATACAAATGGCCAGTGTTGCTTCTCAATGTTACTGGCAGTTGTGAATCAACAACAATTCCCATTGATATGAATTTAAGTATCATCATAAAAGATGGAACAAACACTAAGTCTATGATAGCTATAACAGGTCTCCATGTTGGAAATATACTAGATGCACTCACTGGTAGCATTCCATTATCAAAAGAATACCATTAGTAGTCCTTGGTCCTTTTAGCATAGTCTCCTTGGTTTATTACTTCAACTTTCTGATGTATCCTAGTGAATCGATGAAGAAGTAATGTTTGCAAAGCCTCATTCCTATTGGTGAAATAAACCTGTACAGACCCTGAAGCCATTACCTCCTTCATAAATTACAACAAGATGAATGCCATTTTTCCATCCATGTCCCTTTTCAACTTCAGACTATGTTTTGTTATCATTGCAACTTTTGGTGGCCTTATGTAGGCACTAGTAGATTGAACTATATGCTTACGTTGACCCTTAAGTGTTAGAAAATGATAAATTTCATGTAGACCTCCACACTTCTCAAATTCCCAAGCTATATCATATCTTCCATCACTCTCAAAGGACTTTCTAGTAGGCATATAAGACAGGTCCGTACCCCATTTTTTTTTAATTAACTAACCTCTTGTTTCAAATTTTCTATGCTATCCTAGTACCCTTTAGGTTTCTGATCACAATTCCATTGATCAGTATTTTTTTCACCACAATTCCATGATCATTCTTCATTTGAGAAATATGATTCGCAATGTGATTATATTTTAGGTGCATAGTATAAATTGAGTTTCAAGCCAACAATTTATTATTCTGGTCATAAATTGTATATATGTATATAAAATTATTAAATCATGTTGTTGAATGCTTTCCATTAAGTTATAAACCCATTGTTTTTAGTTGTTGAATATTTTCCATTAAGGTATAATCCCATTTTATTTAGGTTATCATAAAATTTGTGGCCCCCCCTTAAGCACTAAAAGTACATATATAATAACCTAGGCCATATAATTTATAGTGTTGGGGGAATCATGGTTGTAAATGTTGTTAAAATATTAACCATATCATTTGGTGTTGTTTCATGGCCCTCGCCATGGGCATAAGCATATTCTCTCACATGAACTTTTAAGTATGGCCTAGCCTTGCCAAAGTTAACTGATACATAAAATACGACCAATAATAAAATGGTGAAAGCTTACTCATCCCTTTGGATCTTCAAACCATATGTAAGCTACCAACACTCTATGTCACATACTCATAGTTGTGCATGGTGTAAATTAAACCACACAAGGATCATATATTGCATGCATGTAGCATTAATTGTAAACAAAATCAAAAGATCCATATAAGGAATTACAATTGTAAAATGGATATGCCCCTACCAGCAAAGGATAACATGTATACAACATGATAAAATATTGTATATCACATCATCATAAATTTTTATTACATGGATGATATTGGTGATGTATACATCCTCATGTAAATAATCCTTATAAAGTCATAGTCTTTGGTATGTAGCAGTATCAGCTCAAATTATATAGAATACAATTTGGTTACTAGCTGAAGTTATTAGACATGAATTGATTTTATCTCACCACTCCCTGGATAGCACATCTTGATTTGCAACTGAAGGGTGGTATTTGGCATATGCTCTAGCTCTGAGGAGAAACTAAGTTGAAAGGATCAATATAACTCTTGCCTAGTTCTTACAATGATAGAAAGGAACCAAAAATAAATGATTCTAGAATAGATAAAACACATTGGTCATAGGTACATGGATTATTTCATCTCAACTTCCATTGTAAGTGATTATTTTACAAAATATTGAACTATTTGATCCATTGAACCTCATGCCATGAGTTAAGCCAAACACTTTTCTTTTCATTTCTACCATTTGTTTTTTTTTCTTATTATGAATGCCATGACATTGTGTGTTGTTGTTTACAACTCCTCAAACAACCCTAATCACCTTCGCATTCAGGTTGTCGTACTTAGCTTTCACTGTTTTCCTCAGCTCAAAATATGCTTACACCACTTGGATCTCACTATATTTTTTAAAATTATGCATTCAACCACTCTATAACCCCCACACCAAATTCTTATCAACATATTCCATAGTCTTATAAGTTCATTTTTCTATATTTTGGCTTTATGTAAACGATATGTTGTCATGGCTATCTCAGCAGGAAACCAAGAATGTGGCCTTAACTTACCTAATACAATAGTTTACGTATAATCTCACGTTGTTCTCCCAAAGATTGATGCAACTATTTTGAAAATTTATTAGTCCACTATCTAGTCAACTAGCACATGACAAGCACAACCTACAACTATATTAAACAATTTTTTGAACAAATTATATCAGACCCTTTTCCTATCTTAGGCTATGTGTAGTCTTAGTGTACAGGCATTCCTAGTCATGACTTAACCCAAGCTAAGTATCCTAAAAAATGGTAAATACCCAACTCATGCTTAGCTTCGCAACAATAGTTCTATGTCTCCTTTGTGGGAAATTGTATGGAAGCGTACCATGTGAATTTAACTCACCGTATCAAATTATAGATTACCCTTGATTACATAATCCTAATGGGTTGGGATTTTTATGATTTACTATGATTTAATAGCCTTCCATTTGCATTATTATTTCTGGACAAAACTTGTTACTCATGGACCTCCCACCATGGTTGTCGCTTGAACACCTTGGGTGACTCATATTTTAAAAAAATGTTATATTTCGCTTGGCTTGATTAGAAAATTGAGCCTGAATCGTAGTGAAAAAGAGAATAATAAGTTCATTCTTGACATTTCACCAACCACATTCCACCATGCATGAGTAGCCATAGAGTTCTTGGAGGACATCTAGTTCACGTGCCTCGAATTTTCCTTTTGATAAGGATCTCCAAACCGTTGCGGGGATATATTAATGAGACTATTCACATTGAATATTTGGGAGATGTTGATAAGTGTTGGAGAGCATAGCATTGTATCTTTAGTGACCTTTACAAGATGTAATACAACAATGGATATTGTTGCGATAGCATGAAGACAACACAAATACCATAAGAGTCATAAATTCTCCCATAAGAGGAAACTAGACTCCAACCATGGGAAATTGAATTTGTAAACTTAACTTCTATGCATAATTGTTCAACAATAATTTGGAACTCCATGTGGCTTAGACTCCTCCAAATTTTCCGTTATATAAGCCTTATTTTAATGAAGCTTCTAAAGGTTATGTTGGAAAGATAGAATTAGAAGGCCCATGAAAAATAGCTAGAGAGACTGTTTTTATTTTTTTAGAAATGTGGGAGTATCTTCTAACAATTTTTGAATTTTGCATAGGTGCTTGCAACAGAAGGCCTTAAGGCAACCTTGACATTAAATTTACTAGTACTAATTTTGGAAAGTGATATTAAATGAAGTTATGAAACACCATAATGAGCAATCAAATAGCATGATTGGAAGTTACACCCTGTGTTTCAAGGGAACATACAATTAATAAATCCCCCAATCACTAGTTTCACCTATAGGGGCCAAATTCTTAAGTAATCAAGCCCAAATCACATTGGTATATTACTCAAAAGTTACAGGTATTTCTGCTCATTTTAATTTACCTACCTCAACATGGTTAACCTTACTACAAAAATATTCATAATATACTATTTATTTAGTTTTATAATGTAAATGAGTGACTTTCCATACCTCTATGAAATACAACTCTTCTGCACATATTTTCTTTAGCTACAGTCAGCCTAAAGAAACATTTGAAAGGATTCGAGAAGCATGTTTGTAGAAAATCACTCAACTAAAAAAACTATTAAATGAAAATGTGAGGCAGGAAAGCATAGATAGATATTATAATTTATATGATACCAATGTAAGGCGCAGTATAAATGTTCCATTTTTTTTCCCTTTATCAGGCATATTTGTGGATGAGTTTTGCCCAAAATCCAGCCAGAAATTGTAGGAAGCACAAACTTTAGTTGTGAAATATGTACAGAATAAGTGCCTCAATGATTTTTGAGGGCTCCAAATCCATTTATATATTTAAAAATGCATTTCAAAAAATGAAAAATATCCATTCACAAAATATTGTATCATCAGATTCCAACAAAAATGAAAATATACGCAACAATTGACTTCGTGTACCAAACTTTCATGACCTTTTAAGGCCCATTTTATTAAGAGAGTTAATTTGTGATTTACAGACAAACATATGATATTGTCTTTTGCTCAAAATAAAATAAAAGATATTGGAACCGCAATATATAGAGTATGTGTACCACAAATCGTATCAGACGAGAATATCAACTTGATCCGAAGAGGTCAATGGTAATGAAGAAGCTTTCTTAATCAAGCTAATGTGATCAGAAATAATAGAAGAAAACATGTCATCTAACTTGTACAGTATATCTCTTTAGTATTTTCCAGCATAAAACATGGATCAATGTTCAAACATGGTCAGATAAAACTCTATGCAATAGTATAAACTTGAGGTTGACTAGGGCATTGACAGGTGGCCTTTACAGGTTACTTGTTGATCCTATGGCATTCTATATTCCAATGAGAAACTAGATGAACCATCCTGGGTTGAGGAGGCACATGCATGGAAAGATGCCAGGTGACAGGTTCAAAAGCTATTTCAGAATCAAGGGTTGTTTCGAAGCTTGCAATTGATGGGGGTGTTGTAGAGTATAGTGACAAGGTCGTTCTCCGAAACAAGAGGATTTCACCTTGATGATAATCTTGCTTCAATTCTTTCAGAAAGAGAAGGTTTGCCTAGGTTAGGTTGGTTCTACAGTAGCTATTAGTTTTCAGATGTGTAAGAGGAATTCTAATGTTCACATGTTGTTGATAGCCCTATGTGAGTTGATAGCTCTCGACAACATCGGGTCACTTAGATATTTACATAAAGGAATGAAGTTAACTTTGGGACATAGGTTGCATGAGTGTTCATGAAAAGGAAGTGGACCTAGTGGAGACCATTTCTTAGGAGGAGAATTGCAGTCCTCAAAGGCTTGGATGATTGTCAAACACATATAATGATGCACACTTGCATGGAGCCCTTAGACCTTGACATGTGTATATCCTTGGAGTTGTTAGTGACCTATAAATATAGGATTCATAATTTTGACTTGACTATTGGCAATCTTGTAAATATGTACATACTTTGCCTTCTGCAAGTTGTATTCTCATATTTTGTAAAAAAATAAAAATATCAAAAATAAAAAAGAGGGTAAGAAGTCCTAAAAGAACAATCAAAGGACTTAGAAAAAATAATAGACCCAAAATAAAATTGAATAAAACATTAAAGTGTGCAAGCCTAAATGCCACTACTTTTTACCTTTTGCAGTTGATTATGGCAGAGTTTCAATAAATGCCATAATCTATGATGAGTTTAACAATTTAATATTGACTCGTCATATTTCAATTTCAAACATTATAGATAGAGAATAAAGAATTTTCAGATAGTTTAATCCTGATAATTCAGTAGCTAGGTAGAGAAAAAGTGAATCCAACAGTTTAATCTGGATTCTTGGAGGAGATAAGTGTAGAATTAGATAGTTTTATTTCTTTTAGAAAGAATAAGTGTTGTAAAGGTTGCTAGCTCAAGTGCACCTAATCAAAATGGAAAAAAAAATGATAGCAGTTAAAATTGGGTAGGTAGAAGAAGGTGAGAAGAATCATTGTAGATATTATTCACCAGGGCTGCAAATAACTAATTTCCCTTCCACATAGCCATTTATCATTCTAACTATCAGTTAGAAAGGCTCAAGGCATTTCCTTGAATTCTGTTGGGACTGAACCCAAGGCTCTATGGCTGATTAGTTGAACATGTTAAATGTCTATATTAATCCCTCAAAATCACATCATTATTCCATTCATGCATTCATTTTCCTGAATAATCCTAAGTAAAAACCACTTTTTTACTTAAAAGGTACTATAATCCTCATTTGATTAACTTCCCACATCATTTGAAAGCATAAATCCCTCAAAATCACATTTTATCCTAAGTTTAAGTGATGAAGTTATTATAATGCAAATTTTCTTTTAATCTTCACTTTCTTAGTTATATTAATGTATTTTGAATATAAATTGTCCCCTTGTCATATTAGCTTTAACTTATTTTATAACTCCCTATATAATAACCTTTTCCTATATTATATAATTCCCTTTTATAAAATAACCCCAAAAACCCATTAATATAACTTTATCCAAAGTTAATTATCCCCACATGTGTAAATAAAACCCACATTATACTCTCTTTGGCTAAATATATCATTATATAAATATCCTGCCCTTTATGGTTGTTAAATCAATTTGATTTAATTAACTATATAATAAAAATATATGAAAAATCATTAAACATGTTTCAATATGTGTTTAAAACAAAAAACATAAAACTTGAAGTTTAATTTAAGCCAAACTTCACTATACCCATCCCTCTATCTATATTTTCCCTTCCCGACTCGCTTAACCCAAGTTTAAAACTATAACCTTATCTATTTTTCCCGATATATATCCTTGTACCGCAATAATAAGCCCTTGCATAAAGTCTTTTATTGCTAAAGTCCCTCAGCACCATCGAGGTTAATTTCAGCCCTCAGATCACTCCACCCCATCTGATCCAATGGTTCTTATCAAGCACGATAATCTTATCCCCAGACCCCTTCCTTCCTCATCGCATTAAAACCTATCCGTCTGATCATCACTCCATTGAAATCCAACAGTTCTTATCAAGTGCAAAAGTTTATTTCATTTCCATCCCTTCCCCTATCACGTAGCATGACAACCGTTAGATCTTTATTAACTTTTAGATCTAACGATCCACAGTTAAACCTGATAACTCCATCCCCCATATCCACCACTTCTCATCGCACTTAACATACACCGTTGATCTATCACTCATTAGATCTACGGCCACTATTCACAGCCCTGGCCCCACTACATTTTCCCTGCAACTTTCATTTTAATCCTGACCATTCGCTTATCAAATTTAGATCCGATGGCACCAATCCTATATCGCGCGATGAAAATAATCGACCCAAGTTTCCAAAAAATTACACGATATAAGTTGTTTCCCAATACCACTTGCTGCCAACGTGGCCAAATCCCATTTGATTGCGTGAAAAAAGTAAAAAATAGCTAACCACCTCAATGTCACACGAAAACTGCGTGATCCTAAATCAAAACCACTCCTACCCAACCTACAATAAATGAGATTGAAATGTGATATGACTTAAGGTTTTATGCCTTAGTTTTTCACTATTTCCTTTGTATTTCGCAAAGTTTCCATATCAAAACACTGTGAGCCCTTTGCAAAGCCTCCCGATGCCATTTTCGAGCCTTCTGCAAACTAGTTGACTTATAAAGAGCCATTTCCTCTGAAATTCACTCCGAGAGAAGTTCCACGACCTCTGTCAGACAAATTAAACATAAATTGAAGATTGTTGCATACTGTTAACTCTTTGCAATCACGAATTATACCTTTCACAAGTATTTTTTGATCATTCCAACCTATAAATATTTCAATTCCAGAGGAAAATAAACCAATTGAACTACCATTCTATGAGAATTATCTAAATTATCCATTTAGAAAGTCTAAAAACCTCCAAAATATAGGGGAAACATTGATAAAATTTTCTCAGAATCCACATTTTCCATTTTAGCAGGTTTTAACCCATTTAAAGATCATTTTCACTGCTGAAATTGATCTAAAATATCCTCTGTGCATAAAAAACTCTTTTATCATCCAGAACCATACTCAGAGTCTGAATTTTCTAGTGAAACCTTTCAATTTTCCCCTGTTTCCAAAAAAGAACCTAGAAAAGTGTTTAATCTTACTTTGTTCATCGAAAATGACTAAGAAACAAGTGAATCCCAAGTCTAGAGGTCCAAAATCCCAGAGAAGTGTCTCAAGAAAGTTACCACAGGCTGAACCTTCAAAAATTGATAAACCTACTCCTGTAATCATAGTTGAAACCACTGAAGTGGTTAGACCTTTACAACCTCCCATAACTTCTCAAGGACGTAGCCCATTGCTTGATCTTGATTATAGAATCTTTGACCCTCCTGTTAAATTCAACCTGTTATAAGTCCATAATTGGTGTTTTGGAAAGTCTGTAGAAAAATCCAAAGGTGATGTACCCATTTGGGAGTCTAATCTACCAAGATATGTTGTTCCTCTAACTCATCAAGCCCATGATTTTATCAAACTGTGTTAATTGTATTACCTCCCAGATCAGAGGTGTATTGTTAGTAAAGATAGGGAAATCATGTTCTATATCAATGTTGAGTCTATTAATTCCATGCTATGAATGAACCATGAACCCAATTCAGTTTCATTATTCATAGAAGATCTGACCCAGTCGTACTTGCACTTAGATTTTTCTACCAAGTTCAACATATTTCAGACATTTTGGCCTCAAATTTTAATGTCCCTAAAGTAAATCTTCCCTTTGATACATTTGACTTTCCAGAGGAAACAAGGCAGATTGTCTCCATGCTATCATTTATATTGGGATATAACAATGATGAATTCACTGATGCTTCCATCTTGGGTTTTTTGTCAACCTTGACTCTTGGCCAGCCTCCATCCATTATCTTCAATTTTTCCAAGTTTATCACTAAGAGCATGCACTACCAATTGACCAAATTACAAGAGGAGGGAGTTTTTAGATACACATAATATCTACTACATCTTTTCTTGTATTATCAAACATAAAAGTTTCCCATTGAGTTGCAGAAATTGGATGTAGAAGGGAACCTCCTGTCAGTTGTGTTTTGGAAATCTATTTTGAGAAAAGAGAACAAGGAATATACATATGCAGATTTCAATGACTTATTCATAATTCCAGCTATGAATTTTTTGACTAAGGAAGAAACTCCCAAAATTAATGAAGAGACTAAAAGAATCTTATAGTTATCTGAGAATTGTAAGACTAAGGACTAGTACTTATACAGGAATCACACAGAGATTAGAGTGTATGGTGCACTCTTGCCCCCATACAAACTTTCAAGGTTTGTAACTACAAGAATTTTTTCTTTAGAATATTTAAGGCAAATATTGAATGCAGTTGAAGTAAATTTTATGGCCTCTAGGAAAAAGACCCAATTTAAACTCAAAAATCAAATTGGGCCATTCATTGTCAATAATAGAGAAGCTGTAAATGCGATTAATATCAAGTTGAAAGAATACAAGTTCCCATACAACTTTATGTGGAATTATGACCCTCAGGGTGTCTTGAGTACAATCAGATTAAAATGCAAGTTGTCTCCTTTCTTGCATGATTCCAAGCCACAAATTGAAAAATTTGCCAATCGGAATGAGTGGGAGACAAATACTTTGATTGATGATGATGCACAGGGTATGTAGGGAAACAATGCACAGGAAAAATAGGTTGATCAAGCACAGGTTGTAACAGTGGATAAAGAAGCTGAAGCTTTTCATAAAAGAAGCAGAGAAGAGAACAATTATACAGCTGAAACTATCATTGATAAGAAATTCAAAACCTATTATAGCAAAAGAACTAAATTGACTGCTGAAGAAAAAGACAAAGAAATGGAAATCGACAATAATAATGATCATGAAATTGGGGATGAAGCAATAGTGATAGTAACTGAAACACTTAGAGAAATTCAAAAGAGCCAATTTGAAACACTGGATACAGATACAGTGATGGTTGAGAAGCAAACTAATGTTGAAATTCCTTCTTCTTCCAAGGAATCTGAGAACACAAAGTCAAACATCCAGATCAAATTTAGACAAATAAGAGAGAAGAATGAAGAAATAAAGAATGAAGTATATTCCAAGTTTCTTAAAGAGAAACCTGGAAATAAAGATAGACTTCTCTCTCCTTTTGATTATTCTTCTAACAAATTGGTAATGTCATTTTTGAAGCCTACAGTGGCTGATCCAAAGTCAGTAGCAGACTATTCAAAGACTGATTTGGAAGTAGATGCAGATGCTGTCCATGAATTAGATCAAATAGAATTCGATAGGAGCAATAGAGAGATGTTGTATTGAAAAATAGTCAAAAAAACAATGAGCTCTGTTAAACTTTAGAAGACAGTGACAAATCTGCAAAATCAAATGAAATTGGACAAAGCATCATTACATGCTAATGGATTGAGAATCAAAGCATTGGAATACTTGGTGATTGAAGAAGGAGATGATCCAGCTAACATTGAAGTTGCAAAGGCTTTAATCAAACAGAAAAATGAAGACATAGCTACTCTAAAGAGGCAACTGAAATTGCCTCAAAGTGAACATCCCCAGGCAAAGGAGATCCTTCAACAGAAAACTGAAAATGATGAATTGAGTCAACTGGTTTTAAAAATGAATGCACATTTCAAAGAAATGGAAAAAAAAATTGAAGCCTTGATGAAGGAAAATGAAGCATTGAAAAAGTATAAATAAGTCATTCCTATAGTTATTCCATTAGTAAGCACTACTGTACCATCTACTCTAGCTGAACATCTTGCACCTCAAGGGAAATTGGAAATTGTAGTGTCAATTTCATCAAAGGATGATTCTGTTGCTACATCTTCAAATACATAGGTACAAACAGGGACAAAAACAAGAGCTACAGACTTTGTAAAAGCTATGGAAGAGATGACTTTAAAGAATGATGAGATAAGAAATTTGAGAAAAGCTAACGTAGACTTGGAATCTGCCTACAAAGATGTTGTAATTACTTCCAAGGGCCGCGAACAAAGAGTAAAGACATTAGAAGAAAGGGTCCTAGTCCTCCAAAAGGAAGTAAATTTATCAGATCAAGTTGCCTAAATTAAAAATAATTTGTGGAAAAAAATCACTGGAGGAACTCACTCACAATGGCCTTCTATTCAGATAATATATGAGCAAAAAGATCTGCTACAAGCTTCCTTACCAGAAATTGACAAAACAAAGAAAGAACTTGGAAACAATCCACCACAGGCAATCCAACTCCAATCATTTCTGAATAGTAAAAACAGGGAGGAATTAGAAAAATTGAAAATTCCTGACAGGATAGAGGCTATCCTTCAAATCAGAAAAGTCCTAACAAAAATAAATATTATGAAAAAATTGGAAGAGAAGTGTGATACAATGAACTTACCAATTACTAAATTCAAGACAAAATATGACTTGCTGCTAGAAGCAGGACTTCCAGATATTCATGGATTTCATGAGAAACTAATGGCACAGAAGGACTATGACCAGAAGATTAGAGCTCATGCTAAGGAGCAGACTAATAAACCTTTGCCTCAAGGTTCCCCAAGTGGAAAAGTAGTACTTCAATATTTTTAGAATTTGTTTTTGCTGGAGAATGAAATTAAACACATGTTCATAGTGAAGCCAATTTTTTCTAAATACACAAAAGCTGATGAAAGCTATAGAAAATTGAAGAATATGAAGATCCCCACTACTGAACAATGGCAAGAATTCACAGATTTGATGTGAATTTGATAGGTAAAGGGCAAGAAAATCACATAAAAAAGTCATATTCTACTGTTACTTCATGGTGAAAAAATCAGGGTCGAAGTGTATCACATGTCAAAGTGTATCAGTAAAAGCAAATTGTTATTGCTGGTTATTTTTCAATTACAGTAGTGAAACGGTGAAAAGCAGAGATAAAGAGTATCAGAACATAAAGTGAAAAGGAGAAATATTCTACAAGTCATCTTCTATGAGATAATGTCTCAATTACCAGCAACGCTTCCAGCTAATCAAAAAATTAGTTTGAATAAGATAAACAGTTCTATTTTTTCTTGTAAAAGAGGACAACCTGCAAACTTTTTTGCTATTGTACCTCTTCTTATGTAATATTTCCTATTTTTTCTTGAGATATTATCACAAAAATTTAGATATTTTTTAATTAATTCAATTGTATAAATACTTCATCTTCCGAAGTATTCAGTGTGGAATAAAATTATCAAGACTACTATAGACTTTTTTGTTGAAAACATTGGGATTTTATGTGAGCTAAGTTGAAGCAACATGCTAGAAACTGAAGAAAATAGAAATCATAACTAATGATCCTCGTGCTGATCAGATGAGTATTGTATCTTCCATTTTTCATTGTTTATTTCTTTAAGTTTCATTCATACATCTTGTGTTATTTTCCATCTTAAATGAATAACTAGGAAAGGTATTATAGAATCAATGTAAAAAGCTCTATGTTCTTACTATTTTTCATGTTTAATTTTTTTGCTGATTTCTAGACTTTAGAATTCTTAATTTCTCTTTAGTCTCGTTTAACCTCAATTTCCCTCTTCCTTTCCTATGATCTAAGGATTATTAACTTCCCTTAGTCCAGATCATACCACTTCATCAAAATAGCCTTTTCAAACCCTCTGAAGATCATCTATCTTGCCCTTAGTATATTTGTTCTTTTGACCTTGATTTTCTAGTCTTTTTTGCTATAAATTTAACCCCGTTTCCCAATGGTTAGGTAGATCTTTCTATGGTTTCCCTTGTAGTCCTTTATTCCCACCAACATTCAAAAAATCAAACCAAATTGTCCACTCATAGCTAGCCTAAAATCCATTACAAAACAAAGCTAAATCTTAAGGAGAGATCCCTCTCCGGAATTCAGGAAGGCTAGATCCTGAAATATAAAAGAGGTTCTTGGTTATCCCCAGTTTTCTTTAACTATAAACCACAATCCCATGACCTAAGAATTACTAGGGTGATAACAGGAGTGTAGAACTTACCATGTGCAAGACTACACTTTTCTTTGTAAGTTGGTCCTAGGCCCACATATGCATCATTGCTTCCCTTACCTCTCACGTATCTATAGGAAGGAGAGATTTTTTCATCATCATTGTACTCTTTTCTTTCTCTTTACATTCTTGAATGCACTGTGGTTCAATATGGTTCTTGAATGCACTATAGTTCAATAAATGGCACCCATAGAAAGGTCTAGGATCATGCACACATAATGAAGTTGTTTCATACATGCGGTAAACATCTCTTTTCCTAAATGAAACCCATAGGCATATGTAGGGAATAAACAAATAATCAAAACTACTGATATTTAGAAAATTACACAAGACTCAAGAGCCTATGCCACTCAGCTAAAATGAATAATTTCCCTCTTGTGGTAACCAATAGCCACAAAGATATAATAAAAGCATAATTTTTATTAACATGCAGATAAAGGTCAAAATGAATCCCATGTTCCCTGGAGTCCCATTCATGCATTCACAAAAAACAAGAGATTACTCAACTAACTAGAAGCAACCAATGGTCTTCAACCATTATACCTAACATTCTGGTGATCAACATCAGGGAAACACCATTTCTCACTAAACCATACAAATCTTCCAATAAACAACAAATAGAGAAATCTCACAATAAGTAGGCATGATAAAGCACACCTTCATCTCACTTATCACTATATATGTCAATATTTTCACGCTTTCTCAGTACATTCAAGTCATGGAAGAATTTTCACTTAAAACCCTTGCCACATTGCCTAGCCTTAAAGAATTCACATACTATATATTTGGGATCAACACATGCATATTTAAAATCATATAGTCCAAATAAGAAAAGTTTTCACAATGATTAGTTCAAGGGATTAGAATCATAAGATCATAGCAAGACTACTTCCAATTTTGAAAGTATTAAATAACGTGGGGAAAAAATAAACTTTTCTATATGTGTTTCTGTTTGTAACTGCCTATTACTAACAAATATGCTCAAGAAAAGTGACAAAACTATTGGTACTCACATTTATAACAATATATTTAGTATTTAAAGGGAGCCAGTGAGTGATGTTGTAATAAGAATACCCTTGACAAAACGTTATAACAAATTATACCACTTTTATATTTGATGACATCTCTAAGGGCAACCCTGGAATTGCAGGAGTTGAAGAAAATTAGAAATCATCAGAGAATAAAAATAAATAAATCGATTGTGCCTTATTCCATGGGTTCGATTAATGAGACTTTAATTTTAGATTTAATGAACAGATAGTGGTTATTTGTGGACTTCAAGATGGTAATAATTGACAAAATAAATATTGATGTAATATGGTCATTTTATGAGTTCCAAAGTGCGTAGCCCAAGGGACACATAGATTAGAATAAATGGAAGAATTGCAGCATTTAAAAATTAATGAAAATTATGTGATGAAGATGTACTCAGGTTACCCACCTATAGAAGTAGCAAGCATCACAATTGGTTAAATATTTGACTTGATAAATAAACGTGAATCCATATATAGTTCCCATCATAAACAACAATAAATATTTTTCTAATATTATCACTTTATAATTTGGTAACATGATACCAATGTAGTATTAAATATTGTGGCTAGGAGTTAGGTGTAATATAATGGTATAATGAGAGGGAATAAATTGATAGAGTGGTATTTGTATGTTGGGGCTATGAATAATTTATTTCACGCTCCTATACAACATTGCTACATTTATTATTCTCCCCAAGTATTAGTGTTAGTATCATATACACCTGTATTTCAATTGCGTTTATCATAGTTGGTTGGGAGGAATGACCGTCATATTTTCCACCCATATTTGATTACCACAAGTACATGTTGAGCTCATGAATTTGAGCCCTATTTTTTTATAGCCTTGTGCCCTATGGAATATCTAACCCTTTCCTACATGTTGGAGGGTGAGCTATTGTGTTACATAAGAAAAAAAAAAATCATATACACCTGTATAAAATCCTACAATAATATTAATAAAGAAATTAAAGAAGGCAAAGAGATAGAATATAATGAACCACCTTATGAATGGAAGGACCTAACAAACAAATTTGAAGATATCCATCTCTTCATTTGGACCAATGTCTTTGAATAGGATGGGTAGTTTATGGTTAATATTATCCTTCATGAATTTCTCTTAAGAATTATATTATTCTTGAAGATGAAATTGTTATTGAAGCTCTTATAAATTGCTATCAAAGTAGTTCATCGGACCTTTATATCATTTTCGGGATGTTAGAAACTGAACAAGTTGTTGTGACTGAATTTCGTAACGCCTTCATGGAATAAATGACAGAAAAACATGATAAGTCTGGGGATGGAACCAAAGACATCACTGCAACATATAAAAGACCTCATGAACAAAACCCAACACAATTGGGCTTCTTGAATCTTCTGAGAAAAACTTATGATCTAACCTATGCAAGGTAGAAACCAGTTTAATATTTTCCTTTGTATCTATCTAGCTAAAGTTTTTAACTTTAAGCATTCAATTTATTGTGCATTTCCAGCAGTAGTATGTTTACCAACATACATATGACTATAATAAAAATGACATCTATAGTCACAAAGAGTTGACCAATATCACCCCCCCCCCTACGATCAATATCACACCCCAACCCCCCTAAAAAATATATATATAAATGTAAATGTCATATTCCCATGAACAAAAAATAGCTTCACATAATGTGAAATGTTAATATTATATTATTTTTACCCTGATGGTGTAGATCAATTCCTGATAAAATGCACATTTAAGTGCACTCTTTTTGTCGTAACTAGTTCAAAACCGCAACTACACCTAGGGGCCACAATGGTATGTGTAGCAGTCGAAATCAACCCCATGTGACGAGAGTAACAAACATCCCTAGTTGCTAATTCCACCTGTTATATATATAAGGTTTAAACCCCTGATGAAGAATTTCAGGATCTATGAATTAAAGGGGTTGTTAACTAAGTAAATTATGATTGCACTCTGAACTCATGGCCACACATAGAAGGAATTTAATGTCATCCAGACTACAATCCAAATGCAGGGAATAAACTAAACATGATAAATATTATATAATTAAAATATTGGTAATGAAATATTAATGATATGTCACATCATATTAACAACCCTTATGGTTGAAACTTTAGTCTGCTGAAACTTAAGATTTGTTGTTCACAGTGTGTCTTAAAGAATGAAATTGCATTTACAAGAGTCTATTCTCCTCCAGTGTAAAAAATTTGGGGGGGGGGGGGATTTAAATAATTAAAATGAATTAAATGGAAAAATGATGAAGAAATCAAGCATAATTTCAAAACCCTACTGGGTGGAACTTTCGGCTGACTGACAACAACTTTAAACAAGTCGTTTAGTTCCTTCTCCCTCTTGTTTTCCTCTTCCTTATTTTGTGAAAACCAAACCAATATATCAATCAAGACTACAAAACCAAGTAAATTACGATCTCCATGCCTTTTCAAGCACCATAAACCCTCAAAAAAATAGGGGAAAATATTACCTTGGTTGTATTAACTTTGGCGTCGGGTTTGGGTTGCACTGATGGCTTAAGGCTCTAGACATATTTCATAACATTTCTTCTTTTTTTCTTGTTCTTGAGGCTGAAGGTCTTTTCCTATTGCACCTTCACTTTTTTGGCTACATCAGCCTTGGACTGCTGCTTGGGATCCAATTTTATGCTTAGTAGCCTAAAATCATTCAAAATAAGTCGACGGAGAGCCAAGAAAAGAGGAAATTTCGCCTTGCCCCTTCAACAAGTAGATGTATCGAATGATTGGATAGCACAGACGAGGGTTTTTATTTGATGATTGGGATAATCGCATGTCGTTAAGCCCATTGTCCATATGTTCATTGGAATTTTAAGTGCACTTTTGCACTTACCCTTATTCCTTTTTTAGTTGAGTGGGGTTTAACTCCGAGGATGCTTAGGTTAGCTAAAGTGGAATACCTTGAAAATTAAATTTATATTAATTGTAGTATATTCTTATTGATATAGTTTTTTGGGTTGGTTTGAGGGGTTGAGTATTTTGAGCTTTATTTAAGAGGTATGGAGATTGATCTTTGAGGTTATTTTCCTTTCTTATATTCCAGATATAACTTAGTTATTTGGTTTAATGGTAAGTCTTCATAGTTATAACTAATAGGTCACAAGATTTGGTAAGTCTTCATAGTTGAAACTAATAGGCCACAAGTATAAGATTTATGCTAGTCCATTGCAATTTAAATAACATTTTAGTTCCCCATTTTCAATTAGCACCAATTGAATCTAACTTGTTTCATTCAATTAAATGGTTTATTCTTGATGTTGTGACATCAAACAACATTTTCAATCCTCATCTCCTATTAATGATAGGGATGTTTATCAAGGTACAGGGATTGGTAGCAAGTTGATGTCTGCCAATTTAATGGTTGTAATTAACACTAGTGAATCTACAATGGGTATCATACCTACAAAATGTGATGAAATGTTGAGGGTTTTCTCATAATGTATTCCTTGAGAAGGATTCATAGAAATATTACAAGGTGGAAGCATTCATATTGTGTCTTGATCTTCTCACCCATTAACCACCATTATTTGACATCAAATCTGGAAGAATGTCAATATGTTGATATTGGAACAAATTAATAGTGATCAATGGCATATATTAATTAATTTTTGACTGAAGACCTTTTTGAGAAACATATAGTCTAGAGCTTCATTATAGAGTAATGTTTTCAAACGATGTAGAATATTTTAAAATTTTGGCTTCTACGATCCATTGTACATATTTAATATTATTTTGGTAATAATCACATCATTTTGAACCTCACTGACAAATTCCAACCATGGGACTAGATTCCTCTTTTCAAGAGGACACATTTTTACTATTTATAAATGCTCAATTTGGGAAGGGAAAGCGTATTTTTTAGGAAAATCCCACATGTGCACAAAAGGACAGGTCAACCCAAAAGAGATATTTGACACCCATGGATGGCTATAAATTAAATTCAAGTGACCCTGATTTGGACATAATCACCACGATCATTCTTCTTTATTTTGGTCTGGCTCACATAGGTCTGAGGTTGGGCCACGGAGATTGGTTCATACAGGTCTGTGATTGCAAGGTCTAAAGCTTGCACGTGTATCTATGACTTTGGCTTTTAGCCACAGGGATGACATAGGGAGATTTCAGTGACAAATGCAGGCACACAGGCTCATGCATGTAGTTGGATGGATTTAGCCACACGCACATCAATCTATATGTATGAATGGGAACCAAGATTTGAGTTTAATAGTTGATCACATATTTCGTCAATTTACCGTAAATTTTAGCAGTTGACTGCATACCGTGATAGTTGATTGCATGCTTCTGAATCAAGGTTTTGATTATTAGCATTGTTGGGGTCATCTCATGGACTTTTTTTAGTTTATTTTGTTGGATATGATCATTTTTGAATATGTGGATCATTTTAGACTCTTTCGATGAATCATTCAACAACAATCTAATAAGAAGAATAATTTGAAAGTGTTTCCCCGTAGCGGGTTTTTCCCTTGTCTTCGACTAGTTTTGTTGTTTCTCTCTCTGAATAATTTTCTTGTATTGTTCCTTTATGATCTGTTGCATTCATGATGATATTGTTCTTTCCATGTAATTTCATATGTTGTTGAATAATGTTGTAAATCTAAATAATGATATGATGTTGTGGGGTGAATTTAATATGAAAATGAGGAATGAAATTATCTGAAGCAAAGAACAATATAACCATAAGAAAATCTAACATGGTATCAAATTTGGGTTGAATAAAACTCATTGAATATCGCCCTATGAGGAAACCTTTTTTGGAAGCTAGAGAAGATGGTGGAGACCTAAAAGAATGCTACTATTGAAGGAAACCTTAGGAAATCTTGTTATTAGGGTTTGATGGAAATTATGAGGTTAGGATTTGGAAGAAAACCCTGGATTATGGCAAAGATTTCAGACCCTAGCATGATTAGTGTGAAGATGTTCAAGAACTTGTGATGGGTTTAATGTAGCAGAATATGGGTTAGTCTTAATTAGAATGTGGTTATGAATGAAGTCTGTTGACATATATTTAAGGCAACAATGTTATATGGATAATGGATAGTAATGAATCTCGAAGGTTGGTTCAAGAGGGAGATGATTACTTCTCATTGAAGATAATTATTTTTTAGATTTATGTTACTCTTTTATCTCCTTACTCTCTTTTTAGATCTATTAATATGATCATTGATTATACTTCCTTCATGTATATTATACTTGATGAACACGTTGTACTGGGATCGTGCACTTTGTAGACATTGATGATGGAGGACAGTTATAGGGGTTAGGGGTGAGAGGTTAGTGGGGTTAGGGTTTAGGGGATTAAATGGGTTAGGGGTCGGGAATTAGGGTTTAAGGGGTTAGGGGTTATGGGTTTCGAGGTTCAGGGCTTAGGGGGTTAAATGGGTTAGGGGCTTAGGGGTTAAATGGGTTAGGGGTTAAGGCTGGTTTAGGGTTTAGGGTTAAGGGTTTAGAGTTTTAGGGTTTAGGGGTTAAATGGGTTATGGATTTAGGTGCTTAGGGACTAAAATGGGTTAGGGGTTAAGGGTTTAAAGGTTTAGGGTTTCAGGGTTAAATGGGTTAGGGGCTTAGAGGTTTAATGGGTTAAATGGGTTAGGGGTTGGGAATTGTGGCTAAGGATTCAAGCTCCATGGAAAAATATAAATTCATCAAAAACCTTAATGGTTTGGAAGAATTTTCTAAAATACCTTTCGTAATAAACAAACCCCATTTGATATAGGATTCCAATGTTGTATTTGTAGTAAGTAGTTAATCTTGAAAGGTGTCGAGAACTAAACACAAAGTGGAAGGAAAAAATCTATTGATTAAAAATTAATACTAAAAGTGGAAAACACTCAAAAGGAATATTTGGGGATAGAGGGAAAAAAAGGTATTACTATGAAATGGAGCCTTAGAATAATAGTGAGGCTCAAATATAGTTCCTTGCATTGATAAATTTGGTTTCTTGGCTTACATTGCAGTCTAAGAAATGAGTCATTCTACTCATACTTTGTTCTAAAATGTTGGAGGTCTTTTCTTTTATAGATTATATTTAGCTACCTAGTGCCCCAACATGACTTGATAAGAATGGAGACTTGTTTTCTTCTATTTTGAGTTGTTTTTGGAAGGCATTGATGTTGGTTGTTTCATAAAGGAACAACATTGATGCGGGTTCTTTAACATTATTTGTAATCAACTAAACTCCAACCAAACTCTAATTCTGTCCACCAGACAAAATGTCTACCATATAACCTTAATTTTACAGGAATTTGCATGCTTGATTAATTTGAAATCACACACTTATGTACTAGAAATTCACCAATGGCTAACCCACAACCTTGTACTATAGCCAACTCCAAAAAGAGAAAAATAGGACAGGGCATCAAGATCCCCTTCAAGAAAGGATGATGACCCAATGTAGATCATATGGAGAAACTAAGGATAACCCTAAGAAAAGAAGACATACCCTTGGATATGGCATGACCCAACCTGAATTGCCCGAATGGGTTTCCTTGGCTGCCCTCACACAACCCGACCTGGACGCGTTCCTTGGGTGCCCTCACACGACCCGACCCGACCCACCCAGACACATTTCCTTGGGCGCCCTCACACAACATGACTTGACCTGACCCAACCCCAACGCGTTTCCTTGGGAACCATCACACAACCTGACCCAAACTTACCCACCTAAACATCGAAGGCACAAGGGAGAAAATGAGAAACGGTTCGCAACACCATCCTTCTTCATAGAAACTGCATAGTTTACATAGTTTCCTTGGGAGCACTCACTTGACCTGACCTGACCCACACTAACGCATTTCCTTGGGTTCTTTCACATGACGTTAACTAAACCAGCCCAACCCGCCTGAACGAATTTCCTTGGGTGTCCTCACATGACCTGACTTGACCTAACCCACTCGAATGAATTTCCCTAGGCGACCTCATGACACGACACGACCCGACCTGAACCAAATGGACCCACCCAAACACATTTCCCCGGGCACCCTCACACGACACTACCAAAACCGACCCGACCTGACCTGACTCACCTGAATGCATTTCCTTGGGTGCCCTCACATGACATGACACTATCTGACCTGACCCAACCCGCCCAAATGGGTTTCCTTGTGCACCCTCACATGAACTGACACGACCCGACTCAGACACATTCCTTGGGCGCCCTCACATGACCCAAATAGGACCGAATTGCCCGAATGAGCTTCCTTGGGTGTCCTCATAGTATGGCATGACCTGACCTGACCCTATCCAAATGCATTTCCTTGGGCGCCATCACAAGACCCGATCCGACTCGACCCACCCAAATGTCGATTAAGGCAGGAGGGAGCGAATGAAAAACGGGTCGCATGAACATGCTCAAGGCACATGGGGAGTCACAAATTAGCATTTTTTATATGACTTCCCTCACATGATCTGACCCGAATGCATTTCCTGTGGTGTCCTCACCTGACATGACCTGACTCGCCCGAACAAAGGCACGATGGAGAAAATGGAAAACGAATCGCGCAAATGTGCACAAGGCACACGGGCAGTCATAACCTAGCATTTTTGATACCCCCACCCTCACATGACCTGACCTGACCCATCCCACTTGAACGCATTTCCCTGGGCTCCCTCACGCGACCTGACTCGACCCGGCCTAACCCGCCCCAACACATTTCCTTTGGCACCCTCACACGACACGACCCGACCTGACTCGCCCGAACTTGTTTCCTTAGGTTCCCTCACACGACACAACCTTACTCGCATGAACAAATTTTCTTGGACATCCTCACACACCCTAACACAAACATACTCAACCCAGCCGAACGCGTTTCCTTCGGTGCCCTTACATAGCCTAACCCAACTCGACCCACCCGAATGCATTTCCTCGGGTGCCCTCACACAACATGACCCAACTCGACTAGAGACGCCCGAACGCATTTCCTCGGGTGCCATCACATGGCACGACCTCACCAGACTTGACCAACTCAAACATGTTTCCTTGGGCGCCCTCACACGACCCGACCTGACAGGACTCGACTAGACCCGACGTGACATGACCCAACCTGGCCCAACCTGATCACACGACCCAACCTGACCCGACCCAACCCGACCTGATCCGACTCTACCCGAACCGACCCAACCCGACCCACCCAAATGCATTTTCTTGGGCGCCCTCACATGACACTACCCAACCCGACCTACCTGAGTGCGTTTCCTAATTGGGCAGCCCCACGCAACATGACCCGACTGGAGCTGACCTCACTGGCCTAAACGTGTTTCCTTGGGTGTCCTTACACGACCTAACACGACCAGACCTGGAAGCATTCCTTACACACCCTCACATGACCTGACCCAACCTGAACTAGCACGGCTCGCCTAAACATGTTTCCTTGGGCACCCTCACATGACCTAACCCGACCCAACCCGCTTGAACATGTTTCCTTACACACCCTCACATGCCACAACCCGACCCGACCCGACTCACACGAACGTGTTTCCTTGGAATCCTTCACACGACCCAACCCAAACTAACCAAACCCACCCGAACATGCTTCCTTCGGTGCCCTAACATGACCTGGATCGACTTGATCCACCCCAGCATGTTTCCTCGGGCACCCTTGCACGGCATGACTCGAACTGACCTGGACTACCCAAACGCGTGTCCTTGGGTAGCCTCACATGGTGCAACCCGACTGGACCCGACCTGACCCTCCCAAATGCATTTCCTTGCGTGACCTGACACGAACCAACACGACCCAACCTGGAAGCATTCCTTGGGCACCGTCACACGACCCGACCCAACACACCCAAATGTGTTTCCTTGGGCACCATCATAGTATGGCTCGACCCGAACTGACCCAAACACATTTCCTTGGGTGCCATCACACGACCTGACCCGACCCAACCCTCTCAAACGTCAAAGCCGCGACGGATCAAACTACAAATGGGTCACATGAATGTGCACAAGGCACACAGGTAGTCAAAACATAGATTTTTTTATACTACCACCCAAACACAACCCGAATCAACCTAGCTTGACCTGCCTGAATGCGTTTCCCTAGGTTCCTTCACAAGACCTGACCTGACCTGACATGCCCGAACGTGTTTCCCTAGGTTCCCTCACACAACCCGACTCGACCTGCACTGACCTACCCTAATGTGTTTCCTTGGGCACCCTCACATGACACGACCTGACCTGACCCTCCCAAACGCATTTCCTTATGTGCTCACACATTACCCAACCTGACCCTCATGAATGCATTTCCTTGGGTGCCCTCACATGACCTGACCTGTACCAACCCGCCCCGCTTGAACGTTTTTCCTTAGGCACCCTCACAGGACCTCACCTGACCTGGCCTGCCTAAACTCATTTACTTGGGCACCCTTGCACAATACAACTCGACCCAACCTGACCCACACGAACATGTTTCCTTGGGCGCCCTCAAAGGACCCGACCAAAACTGACCTAGCCCACCTGAATGCATTTCCTTGGGTTCCCTCAAACAACCTGACCCGACCTGACCTGCTCGAACATGTTTCCTCATGTGCCCTCACCTAACACGACCCGACCCAAACCTCCACAAACGTTTTTCCTTAGGAGCACTTACATGACATGACTCGACCTGACCCACCCAAATGTGTTTCGTTGGGTGCCCTCATAGGACCTAACCTAAAACAACTCGACCTGACATGACCTGACCTGACACTACCTGACCTAACCCGACCCAACCTGACCCAACCTGAAACGACCGGACCTAACACGATATGACCTAACCCAACTTGACACGACCTAACCTGACCTTCACATGGCATGACCTCACCTGACCTGACTTGAACTAACCCGACCTGACATGACTCGACCTGACCTTCACATGGCAAGACCCAACCTGATATGTTGTTACTATTTGGATGTGAATTTTTCGTTCCGGCGTTGTGGACCTCTAGTCGCAATTCTGATGATGGGACCCTTTGATCACTATTCCGAAATGTGGATTTCTTTCGTCGATCTTCCGACGTTTTCAAATTTTTGTTGCAAGTCTGACTTGTGGAAGTTTCATTGCTATTTTAACACCTCTCATTTCGACAAATTTTTTTTTCGTCTAATAACAGTAATTTCTCCAAATTGTTATTATAGTTATATTATCATTCATAGCATTCAATGTATTTCTATCACTAATAATTTAGTATGTCATTATTTTCTCGTGTATAGTTTATGAAAGTATTTCAATTTACTACTGTGTCAATTACGATTTATATTTTTCAACTCTATTTCTTTAATGGTTGACTTACCTCCATAACATTTCCATGAAGTAATAGGTTTAGAAGTCCTTCTTAACCTATTAAGTTTTTACTGGCATACTAGCAATAGTATCCTAGTTACGGTTATTAATCACAATTCTTCACAATATATAAACACTCCACTCGCAATACCTTTTATACCACACTTTTATTTAGTACTGATTTAAGGGATTACATACTCTTAATCAACTCAAACCAAATCTCTTTTGACATAATTATTTAAATTATTCCACCCCAATATATAATGGATTGAAATATCAATCTAACCATCTTTTATTATCGTTCCAAAATTCCACATGGTTTATAAAGTATTTATAATAGTTCTAACTACACATTGGGTTAAGAGATAACATTATCTTAATGTTACCACCATTACGTCCCTCTCAGTTCTCATTATTATGTATTGTGAATTATAATACACAAATTGATAATTCTTATAATTTAAAATGGGTTGAGAGCTGGGATATAATTGAAACATTGATACTTTTATAAACCACCCCTTTTTCATTTATGAATATTAGGTTTCTATCTAACTTCGAATACTAACCAATTATTAACTTATTTTTGTTTCCATGTCATTAAGCTGGTTAACATTTAGAAATATTGGGTTTACCTTCATTCACCCTCAATAAGACTAAAAGTAATCATGCATCCTTTCAAAATATAATTCAGAGTACCACCACTATACCCTTGACACCCGTAGGATTTGATTTCCCTCATATAATTCGTTTTATAACTTTAAGGTATATGTTAACTCAGAAATTTGGTTTATGGTACTAAATCCTCAATAAATTAATCTCCTTTACAACATACCTACATTAAATATACACCTCATATAAATATTTGTAACACTTTTCAAAACTAAACCACGTGTTATTGAAATGATGGTTATCGATTTCTTATTCTACACTCTATTCACCACTGTATATCAAACCTTCATTTGAACTTAAATGGTTTCATAACTTAACACTATGGTATGTTTTAATTTGATACCTTTATGCAATAAATCGTATCATCGTGTTCTATTTAACCCTAACCATATTGTTACAACTTATATTTATGCGTCACAAGATTTTAGATTTAAATACAACTATCCTACCCCACACAATATTAATAAATTGACTATCAACTGACATTTCTAACTGATCTTCCCAAGGTTTCATCTCTGTCCAACATTAATTCCGAGCGGCTACTTCGTAAATCAACGTACCAAACAAAATTTGGTGGATTTTCTCAAAACACATTGGCATTAAATATATTTGTACTCCATCACATTGTCCACCTATCCAATTATCGATGTGCTGATATGTGGGATGTCCCTCAATCTACCGACATGTGGATGGTAGAGATCTTGGATCCTATTAGGTTTTTAATTGGTTCATAATGTTTTTTTTTGTGTTACTATCCCTCTGATTTATATTCCAGCTCAACTCTGGCCACGGTATTTAGGATTTACCTCTGCAATGCATGGAGCTTCGTAACCCTACGATACCGAGAACGTCGATGGAATTCTCTAACCAAGATCACTCCGAGATGAATTATAGGTAATAAATTATCCTTTTTGTGTAAATTACTCAGCCTTCTTCTCTTGGCTCTATATGTATCCTCGTTCTTTCACTATAATTTTTAATAGCTTACTCTAGTTCATTCTGCTTTCACCCCGAAGAATTTTCTGAACTTTTCCATTTCTATTTTTCCTTTCAAATTTATGATAGACTTATTTCTTTATCAGATTTTTTAGTTTACATATTGTTATTAAATTCAAAATATGTTTTCCAAGTATTCCATGGTTTAACCCATATTTCTCTATGTTCCATGGCCAGAAGATGTGAGGTACACTTGTTTTATTCCTGGAGCGATACCTATTTAAGAATGTCCTCTAACATGTATTACACTATAGCCCAACATTTTATTTGATGTTTTCATTCCGACTTCAACTTTGTGGGATCATGACTATGTTGTGGCATATGTCTATATGCCTCAGGCCAAAATGGAATAATATTCGGTAACACGACTATCACAATTTTGTTATTTATGAATAGCAGATAAGATCATAATTCCTTGCTAACATTTCATTGCTAATTTAGTTTTTCAGCTTTCATCATAGCATACCATTTTCGCTGAGAAACTGGTTGGTGTGGAAATTCCTTGAGGAAAATTTTCCAACGGTCAAATTTCACAGTATAAGAATTTGAAACCTAATTTTACCCAATTTTATTTCGTCTTTATAATTTTAGTTATGTTATGATTTTCATCTATCGACATTCTTTCACAGTTGTTCCAGGAAATGCAGGAATAGCTAGCAAGCGTCCTGTTGCTCCATGTTGATTCCTATGGTTGTCTAATTTCATCATGGGTAAGTTAATTAATGATTAGTTCTCTCTGTATATGTTTGCAATTTAGGATATCATAAAATTACCATCACTGCAATTTCAATCTTGTTCTTTTACGCGAGCACAAATCAGGCTATTCTTTCATTACTTTTCACTTAAAATTTATTATTGAGTCTGATTATCTAAGCTCTCTCATCATTTCGTTGCTTACTCAGATATTTTATTCTCTGTTATACTTCCAAATGTTTCTTAGTGTTAATACCTTAGGAGTATTATCTTACAATATTTATGCATTTTTAAAATTTGCTTCTATATTATTTTCTCACTGAAATTTCATGAACAATTATTTGAGCTTTGACATTACACACGAATCCTAATTTCGATTATCTGCTAAATACAGCTAAACATGGTGGCACATTTTTCTAAGATACTTTGGATAATTTAGTATTTATTTAATTTAATCTTCATTTATATATCTATATAAACTCCCTTTCTATTTACTTTTCAAACTCTCACCTTCACCCTCGTCGCTGTGCAGGTAGGTTAATACCCCATTTGAAATTCAGACTTGGTGAAATGCCACAGTTCATTGTGACTAATTTTTGACACTTGGACTCTTTTTCCCAGGTCATTTCAGATACATATGGTTATTCGTATATGCGGCCCTCTGCATACATTACTTTCAGCTAGTCTTCATTTTTTTTCTTCAAGGCCTGAACATCCTCTGTAAGCTATTTTACAACTAGATTTTATTGAAACTATAAAGTTTACAGATTTGACTCATTCTTAATTATGTATTTTATGGACTGATCCATTAATATTGTTTGATTACTTAACGTATAACTACCATCTTCTCCATAAATATTATTTTCTTACTCAGTTTACTAATATTTTTCGACTATCTGAATAGCTTGCGTGCAACTACAAGTTCCTTTATTTCTAGATAGAGATTTGTAGTCATTGTAAACACTTTTCAGAATAATACTGCAAATTCTTACATTTTCTTTACATTTGTTGGCCTGTATACTCTAGCATTATTTTATTTTAGTTAAAATATAATAATATACAATTTTCTACTACAAATTCACTTACAGTTTTAGTGTAAGAATATCCTCTAGAATATATACCTGTATAAGCTCTTCTGTCTAATTGAATCTAGTTTAACATTTATCTCCCTCTATATAATATAGAGTTTGGTTAACTATACAGTACAGAAGATTCTTTCATTATGTCATATATACATTTATTTGTCATGCATATTTTTTTTCTGTTTATAGTTTATTTCAAACTAAAATGTATAGTTTAGTAACTTAACACTAATTTATCTTAATAAAATATCAGTTTCCTGGGAGGTACCTAACCTCAGATCTAAATCGTATACCGGGTTTAGAAATTCTAAGAGTTGGTCCTTTACATGGTTACGTCTGTACAACAAAACAAAACATGTTCTTTTATTTCAGTCACCCATTAAATGTACAGACCTCCAATACTTGGTTCTAATTCACCTAACTTTCACCCCATAAAATCCTATCTAGATACACAACTTTATATAGATACAATTATTTTACTCATAGTAACTCATAATGAAATTTAAGGTATAATTTAAAACAAAACAAATTAAATGTGCATACCTCATAAGGTAGACTAAGTGTGTCCCAACCTTAGAGCTCTTTCTCCACAGCTCACCCCTGAGCAGAGATATTTTTTCTCCAGTGATAGATAACCTCATGTCTATCCTGAATTTGCTTATATAAGTTTTCTTCTCTACCAACTTGTTTCTCTTAACTGCGTCCAGTTAAATGAGGATTATGTTTTCCCGTGTGCCTAGAATTTCCCTTTGCTTCTTCCACAATGGTACTTTTAAAGCTATTTTTTCTACTTTCTAGCTTTATTCTACCTCTTCCCAGTAATTTCCCCTTTACAAGTGCAACTTTTTATATTTTTATCTCCAATCTAATTTTAGTATTTAATTTATTCCATGCAAGGATTTTTGGAAGTTCGAGAAAGTCTTACAACCTTATCCATCCTCATGGATTTGGTTTCCCGATCTCTAATCATAATCTAGTCTTTGCACATTAATTTTTATTTCTATTTTATTAATTTAATTTAATAAAATATATCCACAATCAATATGTTCCTTGGGGTCCACTTTCACAGTTAGATTCTTTAACTACCTATCTTTAAAAGCAAAATTTTAGGGACATTCCATATTCCCCCTCTAAAACTAAACACTGTCCTCGGTGTTATCAATTTCGATGTTGATTTCTCAACATGGGATGAAGATTCATCCTTCATCTTTTCCTCTGGGTCCTAGCAGTTTCTTCAGAGTACAAGTACCTTCCTCTATCCTTAATCTACCCAGTGCTATAATCTAGAGTTTGATTTTCTTCCTGTTTCAGTATAAGAAGTATATCTAAAAGAATATTTTATTGCTATTTGTTGGCCGGATAAATCGTTCTTGCGGACAAGACCGATCTCCCTAGTGTCAGAAGACAATCTAGCAACAAACGAACAACTAAGTTTGTCTTTCTCTAGATATATTCATTTTACAAATAAATGTTATGAAGGTGTCGATCCTACCTTAGATCCAAATGCTTATTTGCGGTCGTAGTGCTTCCGTTGCATCAATAATCCTTCATCGCAACAAGGGCCCTTTTGTCACAAGAAAGTATCATCTTTCGTTGATCTGCAATCACAAACAAGAAAATATTAATAGCACCTGTATAACAAATAATCATAAAACATACCTATCATAGTGATCAAGGAATCTATGAAATAAACGATCAAACGAAAGCTTATTGAAATAAACAATCGAACTACAATTTATTGGGAAAAACGGAACTTGATTGTATTAATCTTAAAATATACAAAATAACCTTACAACCTTAGCCTTGATGTTCGAAAGGCCTTCCCGGGGTCCAAAGCAGGAATCTCCTCTACTTTGATAAGTCTTACACTCTTCCTCCAGGAGCACAAAGAGGTATGTGATCTTTCCTCTCAAAAGCTCAACAGAAAGAAGTCTAAATCTCAACAGCACTTCAACTCAAACACACCTGAAGCTTGAACTCTAATCCTCAATCTCCAAATCTCCAAAAAACTTCTTAAAACTTAACCCCTTGAGGCTACCCAATGCCTCCTTTTATAGAGCAGATGAGGAGGTTAGGATTCCACCTTTAAAGGGATAGAATCCTCCTTCAAAGGGATAGGCTCATCACATCAAGGGATTAGTTCCTTAAGGTGTGGGATACATGCACCTTACTAAAGCATACTCATCCCCAAAAAATCTCATCCAGAACCTTCTAGAATTGACCAAAATTCAACTTTTTCAGTTTAATTTCACACTTTTTTTGACTTTACAGGGGTACCGCAAGCATTACACTGGAAAAATGTGTTCTAGAACGCAGTTTCTCTTCACATTAGCTGCGTACCGTAGCTAAAAATGCAAGAAGGTCTCATGTTACCCGCGTACCCTGAGTTTTAGAGATTTTTAGGGTTTTTCTTCCAGTTCTGAGGCTTGGAATGAGGAACAAAGGTTGTAAGACTTGCAGAGGAGGCATGTATGAGTGTTTAATGAGCTCATACAGTCAGCGTAATGTCAAGGTGACATTTTTTAGTGTAACACTATTTCCACCTGTCCATAGTTCATATCAATTCATATGAGTAGTATCATATATATATATATATATATTGATTATAAATAATCATAACAATATTCTGAACTTTAATAATTTCAATAAATTTAATTGTCAGCAAAACCCTTCAAGGTTCATAGTAGTATAGTGGAAATTTAGCACCACTACTTATCATTCCATGCTTTTCGGTGAGAATTCCTCTTCACGCGAACATGGACTAATTTGAAATTCTTGGTGATTTCTCTTCACGTCTTCTCCTCTTGACTCCTTTGATTGGAGTTGTGCAATTCGTATTACACTTTGCACACTTCACAAAACAAACACTTCTTTATTAGAAATTCATAAATTTAGAAAACCAAAATTTTCATATGCAGAGGTTTTGCTTACCTTTTTCCAGTTCATACATGCACTTCATGTACTTAATACTTGTTTTATTTTCTCAATCACTTCAGATGGTGATAACCATGCTCAATTTCAACTTAATACTAGTTGTCTATAACACAATTTCCAATATCCACTTGAAATTTATCTCATCAAGTGTATCAATTATTACTTTACATCTCGAAATTTCATATTAGTTTACAGTTTCGGCCTTGAACAGATTGACCACTTTTTTTTGTCAGTTTCTAATTCAACCCATTTCTAAGCCAAACATTTTCAATTTCTTTATTCAATCAACTTCCTATTTCCATTCAGAAATAGGAATAGGATCCAGATTTTGTCTGCTACTTAGGTTTCAATGTCTCTTAGCAACATCTTCCACATAAGATTTTTCATTACTCCTTTCTCATACCAGGTCAAACATATCCTATTTTAAATCATTGAATTTAATTTGAGTCACTAGTATGTCCTATCTGAGGACAATTATGGTATTTTTCTAAAATTTCTTCTATACTAGGGTCATATTATTATTGTTTTTGAAATTATAAGTTCCACCTATTTTGAAATATCTATCAATTTTTCAATATTTTCCGGTGTTTCTTGGAGTTTTTTCCTGCTTTACTGCCGCTCTCATTCTATTTGCCTCAATTATTCCAAATAATAACTTTTATTACTAAAATATTATTCAAAATTTTAGCGACATTCCTCTTTTAAAACATCTAAAATCTCTTTTTCTTTTCCTTTTTCAATTTTGAAGTTTAATTCAAACTTATTAAGGAAAAACAAACACCTAGTTTTCTTAGTATTTTATAGATTGTTGAAGAATTTCTACTTCAACCCTAAGGGTTTTGGAATCAAAATCCCTTCTTACTTTGCCTGTAGAATACATTTCAGCAGAACCTTAATACGTACCTAGTATAATTATGCTCATGTCTAAATTTTTCTTCAATCATATGCTATATCCTGTAACTCTTCTGCCTAAGCCTTATTATCACATACCATTTTTTGGATTGGGTTAAAATATTAAAACATGAATAGTTTAAGTCTTTTACCTGTTCAAGCTATTTCGACCATTTTCCGGTCTATCTGTTTTTCCTCTCCTTGTTGTTGTGAAGAGATTTATTTGTATAAGCTAAGATTAAAAATCTCTTTACCCATCTATTCTATTTTTTTTCAATATCCATGGTTAATTTTATGGTGGAAGTATCAGGACTGCAACTCAGTTCATGCTTACTTGAGCTTTTACTCAATCCACTATTCCTCCTTCATCTAACTTTACATGACTTAACCATTGAGATTTTTATAATTTTCCTTGTTTTTGTTAAGTCTGTCATGTCATTTATGTCCTCTAGATTTTTTTAAGAATTGTAATACAATTTTCAACTGTTCTTTATATTATGTTTTACTTGACACTTCAAGAAGTAAAAAGATATTCATCCTCTCCTCTAGAACTTCTAGGTCATACTTTCTGTATATTATTCTTTATACAGTTCTTCTTTAATTCTCATTTTATGATAGATTATTTATTTTTTAGTAGTATATACTTATTCTGAAGGTTCTAGTTTTTTTTTTTTTTTTTTTAAGTTTTTTGTCTTAATTCTACAGCATACCTTTTTCAACCTTTTCCTGTTGGTCTTTATAATATCACCACAGATACTTAGTAATATTCTCTCTCAAAAATTTGTTAGGTCCTTATTGTTGTTTACCTGGTTTATTCCTATTGCTATCGCATAGGAATCGATAACTGAAACATTGAACTCTAACCAAGGTTCTTTATACTTGTTTACCTTTCAACAATCTCTGGAAATATTTTATGACAATTTTGTACACAATTCCAGCTTGCTGGAATCCTTCCTTATTTTGCTAACCCACATCTAAGTTCATCAACCAGAACAGGTTGTTTATCATGCATGTCTGTTTATTTTCACTTGTCCTACAATAGATTTTATACTTCTCCTAATATAATGTCTATAAGATTTCAGTTGAGCAAATTTTATTTTTAAGACTATTTAATCCACGATAAGTGGTTCAATATTCCTACCCTTGAGCTTTGAGGGGGATTTTCTTCTCAAATTTTTGGTCCTTCCACTCCACATCTTTCATCATTATTTTTTATTGATAATCATAGTTACTTTATTCTACAATTAGTAGTTTTTAGTATTAATGATTTTACCAAATTTAGGAGACAAAATCCCTCATCAATCTCCTTATAGTTAGTAGGTATGCAATTTTTCACATCATCCTACCTTTTCATTGCTATACTATTACCTCTCTTCATTTATCTATTTAACTTCTTGTACTAATATTTGACTTGACCATATCATTGTTATTCCAGAATCTCCACGGCACATATATAAGTGAGATTCCAAGGTTGAGAAGTTATTCCTTACTTATTCTCCATGGAAATTTTGTATTTTAATAGTTGAATTCTTTTACTAACTATTAATAACACTTACCCACTTCTCCTCCACTATAATTAAAATCAATTATATTTTATAATACCTGCCTTTATATTTCATTAACCATAACAATCTGAATATAATATATGAATCGAACCCTTTATACCACTCCTTCAATATCTAACAGAAGTAAAGGTACCTTGGTATTTTATATTATTCTATATTATGTTTAACACATATTGTTTATTTCTGATTTTACCATGAAAACTCAACCTTTGTAACATTGCCACATCTCTACTTATAATTATTCTACTAAGTTAGAAGCATACATGAACCTTTGTCACTTTCTTTCATACTTTCATATTTTACTTTACCTTTTAAAATTTTATACTTTCTTTAGAAGCCAAACATCTGTATCATCCCCCCTCTCTCCCTCATAGGAGGAAGGCTTAATTAAAATTTTATAGAATTCACCCTGTAATTTCTTATTCCTCTTAGACTGTTGTCTAGAGGCATCATCCTCCTTAGAATCTTCTAGGTGATTTACAGTTCTCTTCCTCTTTTCATTCGATGCATCATAGTCATCAATGGAGTATTTGGATCTGTTGGGTTTTCTCTACACCCAGATCCACATACAACTCATCTCCTTTACTCATGGTTCGTAGTTGTATTGTGCAGTAGAGTTTCATTGTTCATGAATTTAAACATTAGTGAAAATCAAATTTAACAAAATTTACAGCAACATAAATTTTTTGGTGTGAACGCACTTTTTTTCCCAGTGTTTTAACATGGGCTCTGATACCATTTGTAACACCTCACATTTTGACAAAAAAAAAAATTGTCTAATAATGGTAATTTATCCAACTTTTTATTATAGTTAGATTATCATTCGTAGCATTACGACGTATTTCTATCACTAATAATTTACTATGTCATTATTTTCTCATGTACAATTTATGACATTATTTCAATATACTACTGTGTTAATTGCGATTTATATTTTTCAACCCTATTTCTTTAATGGTTGAATTACCTCCATAACATTTGCATGAAGGAATAGGTTTAGAAGTCCTTCTTAACTTATTAAGTTTTTACTGGCATACCAGCATCAGTATCCTTGTTATGGTTACTAATCACAATTCTTCACAATATGTAAACACTCCACTCCCAATCCCTTTTATACCATATTTTTATTTAGTATTTATTTAAGGGATTCCATACTATTAATCAACTCAAATCAAATCTATTTTGACATTATTATTTAAATTATTCCACCACAAGATATAATGGATTGAAATCTCAATCTAACCGTCTTTTATTATCGTTCCCAAAGTCCACATGGTTTATAAAGTATTTATAATAGTTTTAACTACACATTGGGTTAAAAGATAAAATTAACTTAACGTTACCACCATTACGTCCCTCTCAGTTCTCATTATTATTTATTATGAATTATAATACATAAATTGATAATTCTTATAATTTAAAATGGGTTGAGATCTAGTCTATAATTGAAACATTGATACTTTCATAAACCACCCCTTTTTCATTTATGAATATCAGGTTTCTATCTAACTTCGAATACTAACCAATTATTCACTTATGTCTGTTTCCATGTCATTAAGCTAGTTAACATTCAAAAATATTGTGTTTACTTTCATTCACCCTGAATAAGACTAAAATTAATCATGCCTCGTTTCAACATATAATTCATAGTACCACCACTATACCGTTGACACCCGTAGGATTTTTTTTCCCTCATATAATTCATTTTATAATTTTAAGGTATATGTTAACGCAGAAATTTGGTTGATGGTACTAAATCCTCAATAACTTAATCTCCTTTACAACATACCTACATTAACTATACACCCCATATTAATATTTTTAACACTAAATTCTAAAATAAACCACATGTTATTGAAATGATGGTTATCGATTTCTTATTCTACACTCTATTCACCACTGTATATCGAACCTTTGTTTGAGCATAGATGGTTTCATAACTTCACACTATGGTATGTTTTAATTTGATACCTTTATGCAATAAATCGTACCATCATGTTCTATTTAACCCTAACCATATTTTTAAAACTTATATTTATGCGTCATAGGATTCTAGATTTAAATACAACCATCCTACCCCCACACAGGATTAATAAATTAACTATCAATTGACATTCATAACTGATCTTCCCGAGGTTTCATCTCTGTTCGACATTAATTCCGAGTGGCTACTTCGTAAATAGACGTACCAAATAACATTTGGTGTATTTTCTCGAAACACGTTGGCTTTAAATCTCTTTGTACTGCTTCATTTGGTCCACCCATCCAGTTATAGATGTGTTGATCCATGGGATGTCCCTCAATCTACTGAGACGTGGACGATAGAGATTTTGGATCCACTTATGTTTTTAATTGGTTCAAAATGTTTTGTTTTTGTGTTACCATCTCTCTTATTCGGCTTCCAGCCCAACTCTGGTCACGATATTTGGGATTTACCTCTACAACACATGGAGCTTCATAACCCTACAATACTGAGAACGTTGCTGGAATTCTGTAACCGAGATCACTGCTAGATGAATTACAGGTAATACACTATCCTCTTTTTGGAAATTATTCAGCCTTCTTCTCTTGGCTCCATATGTATCCTTGTTCTTTCACCCTAAGTTTTAATAGCTTACTGTAGTTCATTCTTCTTTCACCCTGAAGAATTTTCTGAAATTTTCCATTTTTATTTTTCCTTTTAAATTCATGATAGACTTTTGCTTTCTCAGATTTTTCGGTTTACATCTTGTTATTAAATTCAAAAGATGTTTGACGAGTATTCCATGGTTTAACCCATATTTCTCTATGTTTCATTGCCAGAAGAGGTGAGGTACACTTGTTTTATTCCTGGAGCGATACCTATTTATGAACATCACCTAACATGTATTACTCTACAGCCCATCATTGTATTTGATGTTTTCGTTCCGACTTCAACTTCGTGGGAACACGACTGTGTTGTGGCATATGTCTATAAACCTTGGGCCAAAATGGAATAGTATTTAGTAACACGACTGTCACAATTTCATTATTTCTGAATAGTAGATAAGATGATAATTTCGTAGGTTTTCTTTGCTAAGTTAATTTTTCATATTTCATCATAAGATACCGATTTCGTTGAGAAATTGATTGGTGCGGAAATTCCTTGAGGGCAAGTTTCCGATGGTCAAATTTCACAATATAGGAATGTCAAATCTAATTTTTACCCAGTTTTATTTCATCTTTATACTTTTATTTATATTATGAATTTCATCTATCAACATTCTTTCACAGTTGTTCCATGAAATGTAGGAATGGCTAGCAAGCCTCCTGCTGCTCCATGTCGATTCCTACGGTTGTTGAATTTCATCATGTCTAACTTAATTAATGATTAGTTCTCTGTGCATACATTTGCAATTTAGGATATTGTAAAATTACCATCACTACAATTTCAGTCTTGTTCTTTTACCCAAGCACAAATCGGGCTATTCTTTCATTACATTTCACTTAAATTTCATTATTGAGTCTCCTTATCTGAGATCCCTCTTGATTTCATTTCTTACTCAGAGATTTTATTCTTTGTTATACTTCCAAATGTTTCTAAGTGTTAATACCTTAAGAGTATTATCTTACAATATTTATGTGTTTTTAAAATTTGCTTCTATATTTCTTTTCTGTCACCGAAATTTCATGAATAGTTATTCGAGCTTTGATATTACACATGAATCCTAATTTTGATTATCTGTTAAATATAGATAAACATGGTGACACCTTATTATAAGGTACTTTGGATAATTTTGTAGTTATTTAATTTCTTCTTCATTTATATATCTATATAAATTCCCTTTCTATTTACTTTTCAAACTCTGACCTTCACCCTCATCCCTGTGCAGGTAGGTTAATATCCCACTTGAAATTCAGACTTGGTGAAATGCCACGGTTCATTGTCAATAATTTTTGAATCTTGGACTCTTTTTCCGAGTTCGGTTCAGATACATCTGGTTATTTCATATATGCAACCCTCTACATACATTACTTTCAGCTAGTCTTCATTTTTTTTCTTCAAGGTTTGAACATCCTGTGTAAACTATATTACAACTAGATTTTATCGAAACTTTAAAGTTTACAGATTTGACTCATTCTTAATTATGTATTGTATGGACTGATCCATTAATATTGTTTGAGTACTTAACGTATAACTTCCATATTCTCCATAAATATTATTTTCTTTTTCAGTTTACTAATAATTTTCGACTATCTGAATAGCTTATGTGCAACCTAAAGTTCCTTTATTTGTAGATAGAGATTTGTAGTCATTGTAAACACCTTTCAGAATAATATTGCAAACTATTACATTTTTTTCTCCCTTCTAGATATATATTTGTTGGCTTGTATAGTCTAGAATTATTTTATTTTGGTTAAAAGATCATAATATACCATTTTCTACTACAAATTCATTTATAGTTTTAGTGTAAGAATATCCTCTAGAATATATATACGTGTATAAGCTCTTCTGTCTAATTGAATCTAGCTTAAAATTTATCTCTCTATATATAATGTAGATTTTGGTTAAATATATAGTACAAAACTTTTTTTAATTATGCCATATATCCATTTATTTGTCATGTATATTATTTTATGTTTATAGTTTCTTTCAAACTGAAATGTATAGTTTATTAATTTAAGACTATTTATCTTAATAAAATATCAGTTTCCTGGGAGGTACCTAACCTCAGATCTAAAACATATACTGGGTTTAGAAATTCTGAGAGTTGGTCCTTTACATGGCTATGTTTGTACAACAACACAGAACAGACTGTTTTATTTCAGTCACCTGTTAAATATACAGACCTCCAATACTTGGCTCTAATTCACCTAACCTTCACCCATAAACTCCTATCCAGATACACAACTTCATATAGATATAATTATTTTACTCATAGTAACTTATAACGGAACTTAATGAATAATTTAAACAAAAAAAATTAAATGTGCATACCACATAAGGTAGACTAGGTGCCTCCCAACCTTAGAGCTCTTTCTCCACATCTCACCCCCGAGTAGAGATATTTTTTCTCCAGCGATAGACAACCTCTTGTCTATCCTGAATCTGCTTATATAATATTTCTTTCCCATCAACATGTTTCTCTTAACTGCATCCAGTTAAATCCGGATGTTTTTTTCCTATGTGCCTAGGATTTCCCTTTGTTTCTTCCACAAAGTTACTTTTAAAGCTATCTTTTCTGCTTTCTAGCTTTACTCCACCTCTTCCCAGTAATTTCCTCTTTACTGGGGAAACTTTTTATATTTTTATCTCCAATCTAATTTTAGTATTTAATTTATTCCTTCCAAGGAATTTTGGAAGTCTGGGAAATTCTTACAACCTTATCCATCTTCATGGATTTGGTTTCCAGATCTCTAATCATAATCTAGTCTTTCCATATTAATTTCTATTTTATTTTATTAATTTAATTTAATAAAATATAGCCACAATTAATATGTTCCTTGGGGTCCACTTTGACCCTTAGAGTCTTTAACTAGATATTTTTAAAACCAGAATTTTAGGGACATTATAGCTATTCTGATGTTGGGAGCGTTTCATTGCTTGTCCGACGCTTTTTTCCGGGATTAAAAAAACTGAGCAAAAGTTGGGAACTTTCCGAAAATACGTCAAAACTATCATAACTAAAGTGTCAGAAAATGGACCATATGTATTAGTGATAAGAAATATTGATTCTATATGTACCCTATTGAACAATAAAAATTTATAAAATATCTGCACAAAAAAAAATCAGTCGAAAAATTATCGGGATAGGCCAAAAAACAACATCAAATAATAAACTTGAGAGTGAGTGATGGTTTCAAAAGACAACATTGTACTGGTGGTGTCTAAAGACATTATTGCACTGAAGAAAATTATAGGAACTCCCTCAAAGCTCATCTATACACAAGATAGTTATAGGTATTACACTTACGTCATTTTTTGATAAGTAATAAACTTAAAGGAAAAAATAATGACTTGTGGAAGGACATGTTACTAAAGGGTCACATCTACAAAAAATAATGATAATCAGCCTATAAAATTCAACAAATAGAGTAAATGGAAAAGGTAGAGAAGTTAACATGAAATATGCTTACCTTTAACTTGTCACAACTAAACCTTCATAACCTCAGATATGTTGGGTTTTCTTCTTAGTTGTGCTTTCGTTATGACTCTATGACGATCAGTTGTTTCTGGAAGGTGGGATTTATTCTTAAATATGTCCATTTTACTTATATAAAGTGTTTGACCCATTTGGACAACAACATCTAAATGATTGGAACCCCCTCATTTTTGTGTGCATCTATGGTAAATGGTACAAGCTATCTTATGCAATTTCTCCATACCCGATGTACCCTAGATGGCCAAGCTTCCATATTTCCTTGCAAACCATGGCCCATGTGAAAACAATTGTTGCTACAAACATACAAAGTTAAATTTAAAGTTATAACACTAAATAAAATGTATAAATTCAACTTAATTTATAATATAATAGATAAAATAATGAAAATCACAAACGCCAAATAAAATTCAATATGAATCCCATATAATGTGTCATATGATTCTCTCCCCAAGCTTCTTTAATTACTTTGATGAAGTTTGTAGAAGCTTCCTGGAATGCCATTGCGTCACCTTCCATGAATTTTTCCTTATCCATAAAAAATATATATATATATATTAAAGTGACCTCCACGTACACTTCTTCTTTCTGGAAAATTCCTTCCTTGCATTATTGCGATCACGTTCGATATCAATTAAGTCACCGTACAACCCCCAACATCCATGCCCACATTTATATTCAAGGAAACGACATTCCTTGACACCTGACATTGATGGCTTTCCTAGAAGATTACCATGCAAACTTTCTTTTGAAAGAACACATTCAATGGCCTCAATTTACCTTTTACTTTCAACTTGTGGGGTTTTTTTCAAAGAAAACAAAATTTATAAATACACCATTTTATCAATAATCTGCACAAATTCATACAAAGTGCACATGTGCACCCTAGTCATTGGTATGGGAAGGATGGGATCTAGATTTGGGTCATGTTTCTCACGATTAGGAGGAATATTTTGAGGAGAACTCAAAATACAACATTTCCAATGAATATATATATATATATATATATATATATATATATTATGCAATATAGGAAACTATGTGTTGAATTTGTACGATAAGAAATATTGTACATGCACTGGAGAGTTTTTAAATCAGATTCCAGATGCCATTCCATAGAGTATGAACCATATCCCTCCACATGTAGTTTTTCTCCTAAATTATGTGAAGCAATAAATCATGATAAAGATGTTTTTTTCAAAACAAATTTCAAGGACTCATGGGACTCCTTGATGACACGAAAAATTCCCAACCAAAAAAGGTGATCTTTGGATTGAACTTGAAAGTATTCATCACTTGAATTATCAGTTTTTGGATGTAATGCACGATTCATTATTTTAATTGAAACTCTTTCATATTTTTTTATCATTGACTAACTCCATATCATCTATTTAAATGACAACAATCAATTTTCCACATGCCTCCTCAATAGAGATGTTGTAGTACCTAACCATCAACTATAATACTTGTTCCAAGTCAAACAACAAGTTATTTTTTTAACTAATGGAATGATTTCACTCAATGCTTTATTTTTACACTTACTTACAACTTCATGCATTGATTCTAATTTATATGCATCTCCTAATGAATAAATTGTTTTTTTATTTCGTAGTGCATGATCTTTCTTCACATGATAATGGCTAGGAACCAAAAAAATTTGAATGCCAACATTTAACATTCCTTCTTTTAGAGCTTTAAAAAGATCCCCATATGATTCCCTACTAACTCCTATTTCATCAAAAACTCCTTGAACATATGTTACATCAATTGTTAATTTTGAAATGAATTTCTTAACTACTTCTTTCCACAAATCATCATATTCAGGTTGTTTAGTCATTTCCATAATTTCTTGTTTATTTAACGTAGTTTTGTACAAATCCATAGAATCTCTATAACTTGGATCTAATATGGACTTCAATGAATTCACTCTTTTTCTAAACATACCTCCTACCTTTGCATGACCTGACATTTTTTTTTTTTTTTTTAATATATTCCTCCACCCCATTGGAGTTTGTTTCATTGTAGTCTTTTTTGGAAATGACAAATATTAGTTTTCAAACCCTCATTTTCTTCTAATGAGTTGGATGAGGCTTGTTGTAATTTTTTATTTTATTCACACTAAGCCCTATATAAGTGATGGAACTGATAAATTTACATATTAAGGTCATGAATTTTATGTTCAAAATACATATGAAGGTCGCGATTTTTTTGTCCAAAATATATATGAAGGTCACAAATTTTTTTTTCATAAGATATACAATTACCTTCCAAGTTTTTGCAGTATCCAAGAAGGCTATTTTTTCCAAGGCATATAAACCTTCATAACCCTATTATTGATTTGAAATTAGGATGAGAGTTAGATAGAAGATCTATTCGATACAATTCTCCTTTTACCCAAAGATACACATTTTTAGGTCCAGATTCCCTTAAGGAATTGTAATCAATGTTAGCGACTGATTTCTATTTTTTTTTATGGATAAATTCCATATGATTACATAAAATTATGTGAAAAACATAGGGATATTTTCTCTATATGTGTTGGAGATCCCTGTAAACAATCAAAATTGCAAAAATGAAAACATAATAGAAAACAACAGATGAAAAAGTACAACTAGCATAAGGAACAATTTGCGAGATCCTCTAAGAAAAACCAATCTATGTATATATGAAGGCATTGTTGTGAAACCAACTCCAAAAATAGAACAAAAGAGGTATCAATGCCTTAGAAATAAGCCACTTCGAGGGGGGAAACCTCCAATACATTACATGAATGAACAATTCTTGGATGATTCAAATGACAAAACCTTCTTTCTATATATAGGAGTCCATGGGGCCACAATGTAATCCTAGTGGGGCCACAATGTAATCCTAGTCAACCTAACAATAAAAACGTAAGGGCACGATAATAACAATATTGGGGTTAGAGGGGGCTAAAATAATAACAATAAGGGGGCTACACTAATAACAATAAGGGGATAAAATAGTAATATAGGGACCTAACATGCCCCTCTCCTTCAAAAAAGTGTTCTCCTCAATGCTTGAGTAGCTTTGGGTGCTTCTGTATAGAATTCTTATCCTCCCATGTAGAATCTTCAGTGGGTAAGTTCTTCCACTTGATGAGATAGTCTGAAATTGATTGATTTCATAGCTGTCAAGTTCTTGTTTCTGTGACCGCTTCAAGTTCCAATATGATTTTTCCTTCCTCATCAAGTTCTAGCAATATTGTTTGAACTGGAAGATTTTCACCTATAACCTTCTTTAAGCATGAAACATGGAAAATTGGATGCACTCACGAAGAAGCAAGAAGCTCAAATTTGTAGGCCATAGTACCAATCTTTTGCAACACCTTGTATGGACCATAATACTTTGGTGACAATTTATTATCCTTCTTAGCTTGCTTGAGGGACATTTTTTTGTATGGTTGTAGCTATAAAAACACCTAGTCTCCTACATCAAAAATTCTCTCTCTACGATGTTGATCTGCCTATTGTTTCATTTGATTTTGTACCAAATTTAGGTTATCCTTTAAGATTTGGAGAACTTCTTGTTAATTCTCGATGTGATATTACAATACTTGAACCTTAGAATTTTCTCTTGAAGATGATGTGATGGATGGTGGATTATATCCATATAGTGCCATAAATGGGGTCATTTTTGCTGCAGTATGGAAGGAAGTGTTATACCACCATTCAACGAGAGGTAACCACTTGACCCATTGTGTTTGTTTATCAGATAAAAAACAATGAAGATATCCTTCTAAACATTTATTCACTATCTTAGTTTGACCATCGGATTGAGGATGATAATATGAGCTATGAGCTAATTGAGTACCCAAAAAAGAAAATAACTCCATCCAAAAATTTCTAGTAGAAATGGGATCTCTGTCACTCACAATAACCTTTGGGTTTCCATGTAGCTTTTGAATTGTTTCCATAAATATAGTAGCAACTGTACTTGCTTTAAATGAATGAGATAATGCACAAAAGTGTGCATACTTGGTAAGTATTTCAACTACCACCATGATGACACTCTTTCCTTCGGACTTAGGTAAACCTATGATAAAATCCATTGAAATCTCCTCCCAACGTTGACTTGGAATGCATAAAGGTTGTAGAAGACTCGGGGTCTTAATTGTCTCAAAATTATTTTGTTGGCAAACCAAACATTCCACCACAAACATTTGAATATTAGATTTAAGGCCATCCCAAAAAGATTCTTTCTTCGCCCTGTGGTAAGTTTTTAAAAATCTTGAGTGTCCTCCTAAAGGAGAAGTGTGCAATTCCAAAAGAATATTTTGTTTTATTTAGGAATTCTTACAAATATATAAGTGATCTTTGTACCATAAGGAATCATTTTTCCAAATAAATGTATCAGATGTACTAGGATCTTGCTGCAACTTTTGAATGAGTATCCACACTTCTTCGTCCCTCTTCCATTCATCCCTTGCTTCAGTTATCCAATCTGGTTGGATAATAGAAATGGCCCAAAGCAATGCTTCCACCTCTTCATTTTTTCTTGAGAGTGCATCTGCAACAACATTTAGCTTCCCTTTTTTGTAGATTATTTCAAAGTCATAACCCAACATCTTTGTGACACATTTTTGCTGCTCTTCTGAAGATAGTATTTGTTCCAAAAAGTGTTTAAGACTATCATGATCAGTTTTTACCTTGAAGTGTCTTCCCATTAGGTAAGGTCACCATTTCTTTAGTGCATGTAGTATTGCTAACATTTCCTTCTCATAAATAGATTTTTATAAATACTTTCCTTTGATTGGACGAATTTCAAAAGAAATGTGTCTTGCTTCTTGCATTAAAATACCACCAATTCCATTTTTTGAGGCATCACATTGCACAATAAAGGTTTTTGTGAAGCCTGGCGTAGCTAAGGCTGGTGCTAGGCACATTGCCTCCTTAAGATGTTGTAAGGCCTTAATTGCTTCAGGAGTCCATGAAAATGCATCTTTCTTCAATAATGTTGTTAGAGGTGCTACTATTCTCCCATAATTCTTAACAAACTTGTGATAATACCCTATTAAACCGAGAAATCCTTGAAACTACTTTATATTTGTGGGGACTTCCCATTCCTTAATGGCTTTAATTTTGTTAGGGTGTACCTTAACACCCTCATGAGATACAACATGACCCAGATATTCCACCTCTTGTACTCCAAAGAAACATTTGGATGATTTTGAATATAATTGTTTCTCCTGCAATATTTTTAGCACCCTGTCAACATGTTGAACATGATCCTTCCAAGTCCTGCTGTAGATTAGTATATCATCAAAAAATACTAGCACAAATTTTCTAAGGAAGGGTTTAAAAATGGAATTCATCAACCCTTGAAATGTAGAAGGTGCATTGGTAAGGCCAAAAGGCATGACAAAAAATTCATAATGATCCTCATCAGTTCAAAATGTTGTTTTCAGAATATCTTCAGTCTTCATTCTAATTTGATGATATCCTGAATGAATATCCAACTTGGTAAAATAAATTTCTCCATGTAATTCATCCAGTAATTCATCAATCATAGGAATGGGAAATTTATCTTTAATGGTGAGTTTATTGAGCTCCCTATAATCCGAACACATGCACCATGATCCATCCTTCTTGTGCACCAATAATACTGGAGCAGCGAATGAACTTTGACTAGGTTGAATTATACCAGCCTCTAACATTTCTGCAATCATACGTTCAATTTCTCTCTTTTGGTCATAAGGATATCTATAAGGGCCGATGTTTGGAGGAAAAATTTCTGGAATTAAATGAATAGCATGATCATGATCATGAATAGGTGGGAGTACTTTGGGAGTTTCAAACATCTTGGAATGATTGTCCAAGACTTTTTGGAAATTTGCAGAAATAGATGATTTTGATGTTGGAACTTCTAGTGAGCATAATTATGCAATTACGCCTCATTTTTCTTTCTTCAGAAGCCTTGTCATGACATTAGAGCTTATTAACTTTCTTGGCTTCCCTACGATACCACATAATTCGACTTCCTTTCCTTTTGAAAAAATTTCAAGAAAATTTCTTGAAAATTAAAAGCTATCGTCCCTAGAGATTGTAACCATTGTACTCTTAGTACAACATCAACACTTTCCATAGGAATGGAAAGAATTGGACTATTAAATACATATTCTCCCATGTTTAGCTTGAAATTATGGCATTTTACAGAGCAATTTATAGTTCCTCCATTTGCAACCATCACTTGACATTCTGGTGCTAGGTATAGGAAAAAATTCAATTTCTTTTCTACCTTACAATGAATAAAATTATGGGTACTACCTGAATCAATCAACACTATTACCTTTTTCTTCTTCATATGTCCTTCTATCTTGAGAGTTTGAGGAGTGGTAATTCCTACCAATGCATTACACGATATGGTCGGAATCATTTCTTCCTATTCTAGCGTTGGTTCCTGGTGTATATCCTCTTCTTGTTAATTTTCTTCTTCCTCTTCACAATCTATGTAAAATAATTTCTTCTCAGCACACTTATGACCTTTAGTGTATTTTCTATCACAAATGTAGCAAATCCCTTTTGCTCTTTTTTCTTCCAATTGTTGTGGTGTCAACCTTGTAGGTTGTGGAAATCTAGGCGTAGCAACACTTCCTTCTTTATAGAATTGAGTGGTAGGCTTCATTGTCGCCATAATTTTACATTCAACTTTTCTTGCCAACCTGAATGCCTTCTCCAATGAATCAGGTTCCAAAACGCGAACTTCATGTTGGATGTTATCCTTTAAAGTGCCTATGAAGAGATCAATCCTGTGTTCCTCTGGAATATAAGTTACCCTTATATTCAATTTTTGGAAGTCCTCAATGTGCTCCCCCACTAAACCCTTTTGTTTGAGATTTATCAATTGGCTAAAGAATGTGTTTCTCTTTGTATCCTCATAATGTGCTATCATTTCCTCCGTAAAAATTGACCAAGTGACAATTTTTTTATGGGAGCAAAGCCATCGATACCATACAAATGTATTTTTTTCTAAATGTAAAGTTGCAATGCGTACCTTTTGTGTGCTTTTCACACTTTTGAGATCAAAATATTGCTCCATCTGTAGTATCCATGTTAGAGGATCCTTTCCATCAAAATTCCTCATATCCATATTTGGAATATGGTGGTTCTTCCATCCAACATTAGAGTTTATGAAATCATGATTAACATTTATTTTGTTCTCATCATGAGCTTCCTCTACTATCTTTTCGCCATTAGGAAACATTTCTTCTATCAACTTTGCCAAACCTTTGATATCTACTTTTATGCTTTCCATTTTTTCATCCATCTTAGCTTCCATGCCATCCATATTAGCTTCCATGCCCACTTCCATGCCTTCCATCTTAACTTCCAAACCATTCATCTTAGATTCCACGCCTTTCTTTAAACCATCCATCTTAGTTTCCACGCCTTTATTCAAAACTTCCATTTTATTTTTTGTTGCTCTTTGTGATAGTGAAATTTGGTGCACTTGCTCTTGTAATTTTGATATCTCATGCTATGTTTCTTTGTCTTCATGAGTCATAGTAGAGCCTTATGAAGGCTTAATTGGTGTTGAATTATTTTTAGGGGCCATTTTAGAACCCAATACTGATATCTATTCTTCAATATTCCCTTGGAATAAACTCCAACTAATTTTTTTCAAACAAGACTTATGTAATTCAAAAAGAAATAAACACCTTTTTCTTGCTTTTGAGGAGTGCGATATTGAAACTGAAATATATCTAAAATTTAGGATCTTCAATATATGAAAGTTGGTAGTGAGTTAGCCCTATGAATCCTCTTTCGAATGCCACAAGTATGACCTGATTTGGGTTCTTGAAGACAAATTTGTGCCCAATCTCCTATGATGACCTAATTATGGACTGGTTCAATAGAGTGAAATTGTATGACTTTCCACGTGTCACTTCTTCCTCCTTCATCTCTAAAATTGATAGATAGGAAACTAAATTCCGTGTGATTGTGTCCACCTTTTACAGAATTCCAATCTGATGCTCAGAGAATAAGTTATGAAGATTTTCCCATGATCACCTCTTTGGGATGAAATTCAGAAGGCTAAAAAAGTCCTAAATTCCATAGTCCATATCTCCGAAAATATTGCGAACCAAGATCTGAAATTTTGCAAAAATGTTCCTCCAGAGTTTGGCTTCATGCTCTAAAAATTTGAGATTTTTAGCCTTAGTATAAAAAAATTTATAGTGAAAATTCCATGATGACCTATTTAGGTTAAATTGAGGAGCCTGCAAAAAGTCCTAACTTCCACAGATCATATCTCTGAAAATATTGTGAACCAAGCTATTAAATTTTGTGACAATGTCCCTCCAGATTTCAGCTTCATACTCTAAAAATTTAAGCTTTTGAACCTTCGTAGAAAAAAAAGATATAGCGACAATGCAACGATGTCCTGTTTGGAGCAGCGAAACCCTAGAATCGAAAGCTATGATACCAAATGTTGTGAAACCAACTCCAAAAATAGAAGAAAAGAGATATCAACGCCTTAGAAATAAGACACTTCGAGGGGGAAACCTCCAATACATTACATGAATGAGCAATTCTCAGATGATTCAAATTATCAAACCTCCTTTCTATATATAGGAGTCCATGGGGCCACAATGTAATCCTAGCCGACCTAACAATAACAATGTAAGGGCACAATAATAACAATATTGGGGTTAGAGGGGGCTACAATAATAATAATAAGGGGGCTACACTAATAACAATAAGGGGCTAAACTAGTAATATAGGGACCTAACAAGCATACCTCGAAGTTATCCGACATATTGTACAATATGGTAAATCCAACTAAGTGTGTATATCTAGATCTGAGGAAAGCAAAAATTAAATATTAGTGAGTAGAGAAGAACACCATAAAAGTAGTCTTACAACAACCAAGTGACTATTTAGAACACACAACCTTAGTCACTAAAACCATTTTAAAAGTAACACAAGCATAGAACATGAACACAAACATTTTGGTTCATGTTGTCAACATACAACATTGTTTTATATGAATACTTCTTCAAAACATTTGAAAAACGATATTGAACCTACGCTTAAGTATAAATGGAAACATACTGTGTACCTCACTACTGATGCAAGGCTGTTATACAAGGTTTTCCCCCATTTTTCACTTGTTACACATTTCACATAGAAATACCAAACAACATCAGAAACAAAACCAGGGAAACAATAAACGAGACTTAGATGATGAAAAACTCATAATTGTTTATTTTTACAAAATGTTTCCATTCAACATGAGTAAGTGACAACTATTGTAAATGATAGAAAAAATGGGCATAAATGTTTTTCCATGTCATAGAGGGTGTCGTTTGGAATAAGAGGCCACCAGTGAGAGGTATTTATTCCACTAAAGTTAGCAAAGAAAAATAAGTAAACTACTTTTGGGAAGACTTGGACCATGGCAGGCATAAATTCACCAAGCTTGTAAGCCTATGTTGACACTCATATCTTCCATTCCACAATATGTTATTGCATTTTTTATTGATAACCTTAGAAAATTCCATATTCAAAAAATGAAAACCCTACCTCATTAGCATGAATTAATTATTTGAATAAGAACACACATACCTCATAAAGGTAGGTAGGGTATTAATCCCTCTTTCGTAGTTAGTCCAAATTTATTATCAATCAACATTATTAATAATTTAAGTTTTCTTAGATATATTGTTACTGTTATCCTCCATCATCTAATATCCTCCATTGATCTTCAAAACTCATGTGAAATAATAACAATATTAAATTTAATGAGTGTTTTTTAGTAAGTAATACCTCAACAGTTCTAATCATTTCATTTAAGAGTTCTGGGTTCACTTCAAACTTATGGAAAAATTAATAAAACCATTTGATTGGAGGGTTTTCCATATGTTCAGTAAGAAGTTGGGTCACTAGGCATATTTACATATATTAATATGATATATCCATTTCATAGGTGAGACCTTATGATGCAGGAGTATCCAACTAAAAGGTTACAACTGGAGTTGTTAATTTTATTTTTTATTTTTAATTATCTTGTTTTAAGTTACTGGGTTGACACAACCAAATAAAATTTACAAAATCGAATAAAAATAGCTTAGAATTAGTTGAATTTTTAGTTCCAATGGGACAGGAATTAGTTTAATAATTATTTCACAATTTGTTATGAAACTGAAAAGAAGTTTCCCAACTATGTGTAATTTCGGAAAGGCTAAAAGCCAAACCAAAACCAGGAATTCAGGGTTCTTCCATCTAGGAGGAAAAGAAGAAAACAAAAGTAATATTTACAACCAAAACCTGTGTGTGTGCATCTGGCTAGCAATTGTTGAATTCATTAATTTTTTTAATATTACAAATCTATGTATGATCATAGCACTGTGTAGCATATAAATGATGAACTTCATGTGAGGGAAACCACAGTAAATACGATCGACCAAGAACAAGAATGAGTCGGAAAGCTCATCAATATTGAACATTAAAGAAACAACTACTGTTAGACTACTAAAGACAAAGAATTCTATAGACGACCATACATGTATAAGTCTTGTTTATCAAGTACATATTTACATAAAAGAAAATACTCAACACTGATTTTTTTTTTTTTTTTTGGTTCAATATTAAATATATAAACACCGAAATCCTAGAAACAAGATAGTGTGGCCCTCGTCGGGAAAGTCTTAAATTATACAAGCATTGTGCAGGTCAAAATCTTCCACACCCTCGAAATGATATTACAATGGCAAAGGTTGAAAACCCTGATATAAGGGGCGTTTGAAAAGAACCTATAGTAAACATATCAACAATTAGAATCAGACCCTTACTTGAGAAGGCCATGAAACACAAAGTATAGATAAAGAACACAATGACTACAGCAAAATAAAGATCCTTATGAGATTATTTTATTAAACCCTACAAATTACAGACACCATGAGATAGACAGGAAAGATCCTACCCTGTTTTAGTTGCAGCCACGAAGAAAGAAAGACTGTCGAGAGACTTCCACCAAGTTCTAGAACCTTCAATAACAATACATCAACGAATAAGAAAACCATTTATCGAAGGAAGCAAAGAACTATAAAAGAGGGACAAAAGCCCCAAATATTACTTGAAGGAAGACACAATCTGTCACAGTAAGGAGTCAGTGAGCTCAAAACCATCGTGGAAGGCCAAATTAAGCCAATTGTTGAATGTAGCAGAGAGGGTTAGAATAATGGAGAAAGGGGTTCAAATTTATAATTGGAAATTGACATTATTACTTATGTGGAGGGTTCTGGAAGAGCCACAAAAGTGTAGAGACCTATAGAAGTCAAACCCATCCTCAGAAAAATGGCATACCCAGTTCAACTAAGAACGAAAATCTGTTAGAAAGTATGAAAGTGACAATGGGAAGAACCCTGTGAAATTACCTACAAAGCAGCGAATCCAAATACATAAAAATAGACAAATGAAGAGCATCATACTCCAAACACACACCAGCTATAACAAAGAACCAAAACATGCTTACTCTTACAGTAATAAGGGTAACATGCATTGCACAGCCAAGTAAAGGATACCATCGATGCAGAGCTAAGATTCATGAAAACCCTCTGAAAAAAATGAAATAATGCAACGAATATAGTGAAAGGGTGAAAAAAACCCTATGAATTGACAAAGGGCAAACCCCAGCTATAACCACAGTTAATTCAAATCCCCAGGAAGAGTTACCTTTTAATTAATCCTAAGGTGAATGTATTCAGTCCATAAAACTAAATGATTATTTTTTCATTTAAAATACATTAATACCCTCGTTCCTCAAAGTATCCCCACAAATTTTTGGTATCAGACCTAGTTATTCTTCCTAAGAAAAGATGGAAGTAGCAAGAAGGGGTCTCGGAAGGTCTTCCATGGGAAGAAGAGGTTGAGAAAGAGCTGCAAGGAGAGTAGCAGATGAAGAACTGCGAGAAGAACTATGAGTACTGTCAGCACATTTGGTAGCAGTGGAAGCAGGAAGGCATAGGGATCTCGAAGGAGATGATAGTGAGGAAGAGCCAGATGAGCAAGAAGAAGGAGGGGACGAGCCCCCATAAATTAAATTGCCGAAATATGTTTTGATGGATAGTAGTAAGCCAAGACTAGAGCTCTCCAATTACGATGTTAGTTTATCCACAAAGACAATGCCGAACTCGATAAGTCAGTTAGATAAATACTTTGAGTATGAAAAAATTAGCGATGACATGAAAATCAGGTTTTCTGTCACTAAATTGAAAGGACATGCAACACTCTGGTGGGGTAGTGTGGAGGCAGAAAGGTGATTGAAGAAACCTTTTATCAGAAGTTGCGACAGGATGGTGGCTAAGATGAAAATAAAATTCCTACCTCAAGATTACCAAATTGACCTTTACTGGGAAGTGAAAAATTTGAGACAGAGAACTATGACTTTCAAAGAATATATAGAGGAATTTTATAAATTGAATCTGAGGGGTGGTTATGTTGAAGACACCCTTGAAAACAAAATTAGATATGTGAATGGTCTCTGGATGGAAGTTTTGGAGGATATCAATATGCTTTCACCAAAATCAATAGAGGAAGCATACCAGTGTGCTTTGAAGAAGGAAGAGAAGATTGCTAGGAAGAAGAATGCAAGAAGAGGAGGTGGATCCGGTAGGGGAAGAGGAAAGTCCTATTGTAGAGGTATAACTACTAACAAAAATGAAGAGGCTATGAGTTCAAATATTTTAGGATAAGCTGAGAAGGAAGGTAACACGAGAGGTGGAAGGCCATAATAGCGGGGAAGAGGTTGTGATAGAGGTAGAGGAAATGCTTATTAGTGTTACAAGTGTCACAAATGGGGACACAGGTCTTTTGAATGTCCTAAAAATGAATCAGGTGGATAGAGGGGAGCATATGTTGCTCAACCTGAAGAAGTAGAGGCAACACCACAGGAAGTGGAAAATGTGCCTGAAACAGGAGAAGCCTTAGTGTTGAACAAGGTCTATTGAAACTAGCTAAGGAGGTGGATGACCTGACACAGAGGAAATCATTATTCTGGATTGTGTGCAAGTCCCATGGAAAGTTTTGTAAGCTAATTATATACAGTGGAAGAACTGATAACTTGGTAGCCACTGAAATTTTCGAAAAATTAGGTTTAAAGAAACTAAAGCACCGAACTCCATATAAGGTGTCATGGTTACAGAAAGGAAACCAACTGCTTGTTGATGAGCATTGTGAAGTGGAGTTTCATATTGGCAAGTATAACGACAAAATTACATGTGATATCATGCCCCTAGACGTGTGCCATATTCTGCTAGGTAGACCATGGCAATATGATAGAAAGGTTGTCAATGATGGGGAGAAGAACTATTACAGATTCGTGAAGGATGGGATAAAGAATATGCTATTTCCCATGAAAGAAGAAGAGGTTATAGAAAGTAGTGGTACAAAAACACCATTGTTAGGTGGGAAACAGTTTCTATGACAGATGAAGGATGATGAGATAAATTATGCAGTCGTACGAAGGCCTAAAGTAGTATTAATGCGTACAGAAATCACTGATTTGTCCATAGAAATACAGGACATGCTACAAGAGTTCAGTGATATCATGGTAGATGATCTACCAGATAAATTACCACCAAAATAGAGCATTAGTCACCATATTGATTTTATTCCAGCAGCTAGTTTCCAAAACAAGGTTGCGTACCAGATGAGTTCGAAGGAAAATGACAAAATCAGAAAACAGGTACAGGACTTGTTGGATAAGGGATTGATACGAGATAGTTTATGTCCTCGTGTTGTTCTGAATGTTTTAGCTCCCAATAACGGAGGTGAGTGGTGGATGTGCACTGATTCACGAGAAATAAGTAAGATCACCATTAGGTACAGGTTTCCTTTACCCCAGATGGATGATATGATGGATTGCTTTAGTGGAGCAGCGTATTTTTCAAATATTGATCTGAAAAGCGACCATCACCAAATTAGGATTAGGGAGGGTGATGAGTGGAAGGAAACATTTAAGACAAATGAAGGTTTGTATGAGTGGTTGGTTATGCCATTTGGGTTGAGTAATGCACCCATCACATTCATGTGATTGATAAGTGAGATTTTGAAAGAATACATTGGGAAATTTGTGATAGTAAATTTGGATGGTATACTCATTTTCAGCAAGACTAAAGAGGAACATTTTCGGCATGTCAGGTATGTGTTAAAAAAATTATAGCAGAATAAGCTGCTGATCAGTCTTTAAAAATGTTCTTTTTTTAAGGAGTTAATTTAATTATGGTTTGTAATTTATGAGAATGAATTGAAGATGGACCCAGAGAAGGTTGCAGCTATAGTTAGTTGGCCATCTCCCAAGAGTTTGTTTGAAGTGAGAAGTTTTCATGGATTGGCAAGTTTTTACCGAAATTTTATTTATAAATTTAGTGGATTTTGTGCATCTATGTTAGATACCATTAAGAAGGAAAACCAACCTTTTCAGTGGAAAGAATCTGCCGAGAGGAGTTTTTAGTTTTTGAAGAAAAAGATTATGGAAAAACAAATACTAAAGTTACCATATTTCAACAAAAATTTTAAATTTCATTGTGCCACCAGTGGGACAGCCATTGGAGCAATACTCAACCAGGAAGATAAGCCAATAGCATACTTCAGTGAGAAACTGAATGAGACTTGGAAAAAATATTCATCATATGGCAAAGAATTTTATGTATTCATCCAAGCATTGAAGCATTGGAGACATTATTTGTTGGCTAGGGAATTTGTCTTGTTTTCAGACAATTATGTGTTGCAATATATTATGCAGCAGCATAAATTGAATCATAAACACACAAAGTGGGTGGATTGTTTGCAAAGTTTTACTTTTTTTTTAAACACATCAGTGGTCATGCCAATAAAGTGGCAGATGAACTGAGTAGGAGGAGTTTCATTTTTCAAGGGAGAAAAGTATAGGTGTTGGGATTTGAACATCTCAAAGATTTATATGAAATGTATGTTGATTTTAAGGAAGCTTATGAAGCATGCCAAAACCCACTTTTAAGAAACAATAGCCCATGATTGGACTATAACATGTACGAGGGGTTTTTGTTTAAAGGGGGACAGTTGTGTATCCCAGAATGCTCTATACGAGAGAATTTAATCCAAGAAAAGCATAGTGGAAGTTTGGCCAGACATTTTGGCATAGATAAAACCCTGGAACAGTTAAGTCATTTTTATTACTGGCCGAAGATGCGAAGAGATGTGCAAAGATTCGTGGTAAGGTGTAAAGTGTGTCAACATGCCAAGGGACATAGTCAAAATGTGGGTTTTCATACAACTTTACCTATTCTGAGTACGCCTTGGGACTCAGTCACCTTGGGCTTTGTCTTGGGTCTACCAAAGACACAATGAGGATTTGACCCTAACATGGTAGTGGTGGATCGTTTCACCAAAATGGCATATTTCATTCCATGTAGAAAGACAAGAGATTCCACACATGTCACACACCTGTTCTTTACAAAGATAGTCAGATTACATGTCTTGATAAAGTGCATCATTTGAGACAAAGACATGAAATTCCTTAGCCATTTATGGCGCACATTGTGGAAGAAGATAGACACCAAATTAAATTTCAGTTCTACTTATCATCCACAGATAGATGGGAAAACTGAAGTTGTGAACATAAGCCTACGAAATTTACTGAGGATCCTAGTTGGTGAAAATTATAGACAGTGGGATCGTGTGCTTGCACAAGCAGAGTTTGATTATAATGACTCGCCCAATAGAATTACAGTCATAATTACTTTCCAAATTCTTTATGGAATGTAGCCACAAGGAGTATTTTAATTACGGGATTTGGATCAATTAGAATGCAGGAGTGTCGATGGCGAATATTTTGCAAAAGAAATCAATGATCTACATCAATAGATCAAGCTAAAACTACATGAAAACTGCCAGAAATATAAGCAATGAGAATATCTGAAGAGATGGGAGGTACAATTTGAAGTAGGAGACTTGGTACTGGCACATTTGCAAAAGGAAAGGTTTCCAAAAGGTGAATACAACAAGTTGAAGATGAAAAATATTGGACCTTGCTGAATTTTTTGGAAGTTTTCCGCAAATGCCTATGAATTGCAGTTACCCCCAGGTATAGGAATCTCACCCATTTTTAATGTGGCAGACCTATATCAATACATTTTTGTTGATGACGAAGAAATTTCGGAGATATGAACATGGGAAACCCAAGGAAATGAAGAAGGTTGGATAAAGCAAATGCCTCCAGCATAGTATTTGGAAATTGAACGAATTTTGGATACACAGGTGGCCAGAAAAATGCGAAGCAAGGAGTATTTAGAATACCTAGTCAAATTGAAGTACCATCCTCTGGAGGATTTTTCTTGGTTGGATGCTACCCAAATTCAAAAATTAGGGTATTCTATCAAGAATCTCATGGATGGGATCCATGAATTTAATCTACCCCGAGAGTCTGATGTACGAGCATCCAACTGAAAGGTTACAGTTGGAATTGTTAATTTTATTTTCTACTTTTAATTATCTTGTTTTAAGTTACTGGGCTGACAGCCAAATAAAATTTACAGAATCAAATAACAATAGCTTAGAATTAGTTGAATATTTAGTTCCAATAGGATAGGAATTAGTTGAATAATTGGTTCACAATTTGTTATGAAACTGAAAAGCAATTTCCCAACTATGTGTAATTTAGGAAAGTCTTAAAGCCAAACCAAAACCACAAAGTCAAGGTTCTACCATCCAGGAGGAAAAGAAGAAAACATAAGTAATATTTACAATAAAAACCTGTGTGTGTTCATCTAGCTAGCAACTGTTGAATTCATTAATTTTTTTAAGATTACAAATCTGTGTATGATCATAGCATTGTGTAGTATATAAATGATGAAATTCATGTGATAGAAACCTCAATAAATATGATGGAACAAGAACAAGAATGAGTCGGAAAGCTCATCCATATTGAACATTAAAGAAACAAATACTATTAAACTACTGAAGACAAAGAATTCGATAGAGAAACATACAAGTATAATTCCTATTTATCAAGTACAATTTTACATCAAAGAAAATACTCAACACTGTGATTTTTTGTTTTTTTTGTTGAATATTAAATATATATAAACACCGAAATCCTAGAAACAAGACAATGTGGCCCTCTTCGAGAAACCCTCAAATTATACAAGCATCGTGTGGGCTCAAAATCGTCCACACCATCAAAAGGATATTACAATGGCAAAGGTTCAAAACCCCGATACAAGGGACATCTGATAGCAACCCATAGTAAACATATCGACATGCATAATCATACCCTTACTTGAGAAGGCCATGAAACGATAAGTACAGAGAAAGAACACAACGACTACAACAAAAGCAAGACCCTTATGAGCTTATTGTATTAAACCATACAAATTACAGACACAACAAGATAGACAGGAAATACCCTACCTTGTTTTAATTGCAACCACGAAGAAAGAAGGACTATTAAGACACTTCCACCAAGTTCCAGAACCTGCAACAACAATTCATCAACGAATAAGAAAAATATTTATCGAAGGAATCAAATAACTCTAAAAGAGGGAAAAAAGCCCCAAATATTACCTGAAGGAAGATGCAGTCTGTCACAGTAAGGATTCAGTGAGTTTGAAACCATCATGGAAGGAAAAATTAGGCCAACTGTTGAATGTAGCAGAGAGGGTTAGAAGAATGGAGAAAGGGGTTCAAATTTATAATTGGAAATTGACATTATTACATGTGTGGAGGGTTCTATAAGAGACAAAGAGGTATAGAGACCTATAGAAGTCCAACCTATCCTCAGAAAAATGATATACCTAGTTCAACTAATAACGAAACTCTATTATAAAGTATGAAAGTGACAATGGGAAGAACCCTGTGAAATTAACAGCAAAGCAGCGAATCCAAATACAGAAGAACATACAGACAAAGAACTTCATACTCCAAACACACACCATCTATAACAAAGAACCAGAACATGCTGACTCTTATAGTAACAGGGCTAATGTGCATTGCACAACCATGTAAGGAATACCATCGATGCAGAGCTAAGCTTCGCGAAAAACCTCCCAAAAAATAAAATAATGTGATGAAGATCGTGAAAGGGTTAACAAAACCCTACACATTGACAAAGGGAAAACCCTAGCTATAACCACAGTTAATGCAAATCCCCAGGCAGAGTTACCTTTTAATTAATCCAAAGGTGAAGTTGTTGAGTCTGTAAAACAAAATTATTATTGTTTCACTTAAAATAAATTAATAATCTTGTTCCTCGAAGTATACCCACCAATTTTTGGTGTCAGAGCTAGTTATTCATCCTAAGAAAAGAAGGAAGTAGCAAGAAGGGGTTGTGGAAGGTCTGCCGCAGGAAGAAAGGGTCAAGAAAGAGCTACAGGGGGAGTAGCATATGAAGAACTTCAAGAAGAAATTAGAGTACTGTCAGCACGTTTTCTAGCAGTGGAAGCAGGAAGGCATAGGGATTGTGAAGGAGATGATAGTGAAGAAGAGGCAAAGGTGCAAGCACAAGGAGGGGATTAGCCCCTAGAAATTAAATTACTAAAATATGTTTTGATGGATAGTGGTAAGCCAAGACCAGAGCTCTCCAATTATGATGGCAGTTTATGCACAGAGACATTGCTGAACTGGATAAGTGAGTTAGATAAATACTTTGAGTAAGAAGAAATTAACGAGGACAGGAAAATCAGGTCTGTTGTCACTAAATTGAAAGGACATGTAGCACTATGGTGGGGTAGTGTGCAGGGAGAGAGGAGGAGACTGAACAAACCTTTTATTAGAAGTTGGAATAGGATGGTGGCTAAGATGAAAAGAAAATTCCTACCTCAAGATTACAAAATTTTCCTTTCCTAGAAAGTGCGGAATTTGAGACAGAGAAATATGACTGTCAAAGAATATATAGAGGAATTTTATAAATTGAATTTGAGGGGTGGTTATGTTGATGACACCCTTGAAAATACAGCTAGATATGTGAATGGTCTATGGATGGGAGTTTTGGAAGAGATCAGTATGGTTTCACCAAAATCAATAGAGGAAGCATACAAGTGTGCTTCAAGGGAGGAAGAGAAGATTGCTAGGAAGCAGAATGCAAGAAGGGGACGTGGATCCAGTAGAGGAAGAGGAAATTCTTATGGTAGAGGTAGAACTAGTAAAAACAATGAAGAGGGCAGGAGTTGAAAGAGCTCAGGACAAGCTGAGAAGGAAGGTAACACCAGAGGTGGAAGGCCATACCAGTAGGGAAGATGTTGTGGTAGAGGCAGAGGAAATGCTTATCAGTGTTACAATTGTCACAAATGGGGACACAGGTCTTTTGACTGTCCTGAAAATGAACCAGCTGGATAGAGGGGAGCATGTGTTTCTAAACCTGAAGAAGCAGTGTCAACACCACAGGAAGTGGAAAATGCAGCTGAAACAAGAGAAGCCTTGGTGTTGAAAAATGTCCTACTGAAACTAGCTAAGGAGGTGGATGACCTGACATAGAGGAAAGTGTTATTACGGACTGTGTGCAAGTCCCATTGAATGTGCTGTAAGCTCATTATATATAGTGGAAGCACTGATAACTTGGTAGCCATTGAAATGGTGGAAAAATTGGTTTTAAAGAAATTGAAGCACCGAACTCCATATAAGGTGTCATGGTTACAGAAAGGACACCAACTGCTCGTTCATGAGCAATGTGAAGTGGAGTTTCATATTGGCAAGTATAAGGACAAAATTACATGTGATATCATGCCCATGGATGTGTGCCATATTCTACTGGGTAGACCATGGCAATATGATAGAAAGGTTTTCAACGACGGGGAGAAGAACTATTAGAGATTGGCGAAGGATGGGATAAAGCATATGCTAGTTCCCATGAAAGAAGAAGAGGCTGCAGAAAGTAGTTGTACAAAAACACCACTGTTAGGTGGGAAAGAGTTTCTACGATAGATGAGGGATGATGAGATAAATTATGTAGTCATATGATAGCCTAAAGTAGTTTTAATGCATACAGAAATCACCAATTTTCCCATAGAAATACAGGAAATGCTGCAAGAGTTTAGTGATATCGTGGTAGACGATCTACAGATAAATTACCACCAAAATGGAGAATTAGTCACCATATTGATTTTATTTCAGGAGCTAGTTTCCCTAACAAGGTTTCATACCAGATGAGTTCGAAGGACAATGACAAAATTAGAAAAAAAGTACAGGAATTGTTGGATAAGGGATTGATATGGGATAGTTTAAGTCCTTGTGCTATTCTGACTGTTTTCGCTCCCAAGAAAGGAGGTCAGTGGCGGATGTGCACTGATTCTCGAGCAATAAATAACATCACCATTAGTTATAGGTTTCCTTTTCCCCTGATGGATGATATGATGGATTTCATGAGTGAAGAAGCATATTTTTCAAAGATAGATCTGAAAAGAGGCTATCACTAGATCAGGATTAGGGAGGGTGACGAGTGGAAGGCAACATTTAAGAAAAATGAAGGTTTCTATGAGTGGTTGGTTATGCCATTTGGGTTGAGTAATGCACCTAGCACTTTCATGCAATTGTTGAACGAGATGTTGAAAAAATACATTGGAAAATTTGTTATAGTATATTTGGATGATATACTCATTTTCAACAAGACTAAAGAGGAACATTTTCAGCATGTCAGGTATGTGTTAAAAAAATTACAGTAGAATAAGTTGCTGATGAATCTTAAAAATGTTCCTTTCTTAAGAAGGATTTAATTTAGTTACAATTTGTAATTTTTTAGAATGAATTGAATATGGACCCAGAGAAGGTTGCAGCTATAGTTAGCTAGCCATCTCCCAAGAGTTTGTTTGAAGTGAGAAGTTTTCACAAATTGGCAAGATTTTAGTGAAAGTTTATTAATAATTTTAGTGTAATTTGTGCATCGATGTTAGATACCATTAAGAAGGAAAACCAGTATTTTTGGTGGACAGAATCTACTGAGAGGAGTTTTCAGTTTTTGAAGAAAAATATTACGGAAAAAACCAATCCTAAAGTTACTAGATTTCAACAAAAATTTTCAAGTTGGTTGTGACGCCAGTGGGACAGCCATTAGAATAGTACTCATCCAAGAAGATAATCCAATATTATACTTCGACGACAAGCTAAATGAGACAAGGAGAAGTTTCATTTTTCGAGAGGGAACAGTACACGTGTTGGGATTTGAACATCTCAAAGATTTATATGAAATATATGATGATTTTAAGGAAGCTTATGAAGCATGCCAAAACCCACTTTCGAGAAGCAATAGCCCATGATTGGACTATAACATGTAGGAGGGGTTTTTGTCCAAAGGGGGATATTGTGTATCCTAGAATGCTCTATGTGAGAAAATTTAATACAGGAAAAGCACAGTGGAGGTTTGGCTGGAAATTTTGGCATAGATAAGACCCTAGAATAGTTAAGTAATTTTTATTAGTGGCTGAAGATGCAAAGAGATGTGAAAATATTCGCGGTAAGGTGCAAAGTGTGTCAACATGCCAAGGGACACAATCAAAATGTGGGATTTCATACACCTTTACCTATGCCGAGTAGCCCTTGGGACTCAATCACCTTGGAATTTGTCTTGGGTCTACCAAAGACACAACGGGGATTCGACTCTATCATGGTAGTGGTGGATCGTTTCACCAAAATGGACATTTCATTCCGTGTAGAAAGACAATCAATTCCACACATGTCGCACACCTGTTCTTTACAGAGATAGTCAGATTACATTGCTTGCCGAAGTCCATCATTTGAGACAAAGACATGAAATTCACGACCCATTTCTGGGGCACATTGTGGAAGAAGCTAGAGACCAAATTAAATTTCAATTCTGTTTATCATCCACTGACAGATGGGAAAACTGAATTTGTGAACATAAGCCTAGGAAATTTATTGAGGAGCCTAGTTGGTGAAAATTCTAGACAGTCGGATCATGTGCTTGCACAAGTGGAGTTTTCTTATAATGACTTGCCCAGCAGGTGTATGGGCATAATTATTTTCCAAATCCTCTATGAAATTCACCCACAAGGAGTATTTGAATTTTGAAATTTGGATCAATTAGAATGTAGGAGTGTCGATGGTGAATATTTTGCAAAAGAAATCAAGGATCTACAGGAATAGGTCAAGCTAAAAATACATGGTAACAACCAGAAATATAACCAGTGAGCAGATCTGAAGAGATGGGAGGTACAATTTGAAGTAGAGGACTTGGTACTAGCACATTTACGAAAGGACATGTTTCCAAAATGTGAATACAACAAGTTGAAGATGAAAAATATTGGAGCTTGCCAAATTCTTCGGAAGTTTTCTGCAAATGACTATGAATTGCAGTTACCCCCAGGTATAGGAATCTCACCCATTTTTAATGTGGCAGACCTATATCCATACATTTTATTTGATGACGAAGACATTTCAGAGAGGCGAACATGAGACACCCAAGGAAAGGAAGAAGGTTTGATAAAGCAAATGCCTCCAGCACAGTCTTTGGAAATTGAACGAATTTTGGATACACAGGTGGCCAGAAAAACGCACAACAAGGAGTATTTAGAATACCTGGTGAAATGGAAGGACCATCATCTCGAGGATTTTTCTTGGTTGGATGCTACCCAAATTTAAAATGTAGGGTATTCTATCGAGGATCTCATGGATAGGAGCCATGAATTTAATCTACCTCGGTAGTTTGATGTAGGAGAATCCAACTGAAAGTTTACAACTAGAACTGTTAATTTTCTTTTCTATTTTTAATTATCTTGTTTTAAGTTACTGGGCTAACATAGCCAAATAAAATTTATAGACTCGAATAAAAATATCTTAGAATTAGTTGAATAGGATAGGAATTAGTTGAATAATTGGCTCACAATTTGTTATGAAACTGAAAATCAGTTTCCCAACTATGTCTAATTTCAGAAAGACTTAAAGCCAAACCAAAACCAAAAAGTCAGGGTTCTTCCATCCAAGAGAAAAGGAAGAAATATTTACAAGAAAAACCTCTATGTGTGCATCTAGCTAGCAACTGTTGAATTCGTTAATTTTTTTAAGATTACAAATCTGTGTATGATCATACCACTGTGTAGTATATAAATGATGAACTTCATGTGAAAGAACCCTTAGTAAATATGATCAAGCAAGAAGAAGAATGAGTCATAAAGCTCATTAATATTGAACATTGAAGAAACAAATATTGTTAAACTGCTAAGGATAAAGAATTCGACAGACGAACATATAGGTATAAGTCCTGTTTATGAAGTACATTTTTACATCAAACAAAATAATCAACAATATGTTTTTTTTTGTTCAATATTAAACATATATGAACACTGAAATCCTAGAACAAGACAGTGTGGCCCTCATCAGCAAACCCTGGTTGAAATTGTCCACACTGTCGAAACGATATTACAACGGTAAAGGTTCAAAGTGCCTATACAAGGGACGTCTGACACCAACCTAGAATAAATATATCTAAAAGTAGAATCAAACCCTTACTTAAGAAGGCCATGAAACAATAAGTACAAAGAAAGAATGCAACAAATACAGAAAAAGAAAGACACTTATGGGCTTCTTGTATTAAACCCTGCAAATTGCAAACACCACAAGATAGATAGGAAATACCCTACCCCATTTTAGTTGTATAAATGAAGAAAGAAATATTGTCAAGAGACTTCCACCAAGTTCCAGAACCTGCAACAATAATACAGCAATGAATAAGAAAACTATTTATCGAAGGAAGAAAAAGAATAGTAAAATAGGGACAAAAGCCCCAAATATTACTTGAGGGAAGACACAATCTGTCACAGTAAGGAGTCAGTGAGCTCGAAACCACCTTGGACAGAAAAATTAAGCCAAATTTTGAATGTAGCAGAGAGGGTTAGAATAATGGAGAAAGGGGTTCAAATTTATAATTGTAAATTGACATTATTACCTGTGCAGAGGGTTCCAGAAGCGCTACAGAGTTGTGGAGACTTGTATAAATCAAATCCATCCTCAGAAAAATGGCATACCAAGTTCAACTAAGAACAAAAGTCTGTTAGAAAGTATGAAAGTGACAATGTGAAGAACCCTATGAAATTACCAGCAAAGCAGCGAACCCAAATACAAAATAACAGATAGATGAAGGGCATCATACTCCAAACACACACGAGCTATAATAGAGAACCAAAACACGCTTACTCTTACAGTAACAAGGGTAACATGCATTTTACAGCCAGGTAAGGGATGTTGTTGACGCGGAGCCAGGATTCAGGAAAACCCTTCGAAAAAATGAAATAATGCGACAAAGATCATGACAAGATGAAAAAAACCCTACGAATTGACAAATTTCAAACCCCGGATATAACCATAGTTAATGCAAATCCCCAAGTAGAGTTACCTTTTAATTAATCCGAAGGTTAATTTGTGCAGTCCGTAAAACAAAATTATTATTTTTTCATTTAAAATACATTAATACCCTTATTCCCAGAAGTATCCCCACCACCTTACCAGCCAATTGTCAAAATAAGGTCATAGATATAGGAAGGAAATCACTTGATGAAGAGGATAATGGCCCTAAAATAATAGAAGTGTCCAGAGAGAAGGAAGCAAAGTTTTCAATTTTGGAACACCCCATATTTCAAACATCTTTACGTTTTCCCCTCGAATAAGAACAAGATCAAATTTAAAGAGTCTCACTCATAGCATCACTCTTAATGGGAATAATGACCATACACCTTATAATGTCATTCGAGCTATATTATTAGCAAAAGGATTTAAAAATACTGTAAAATGAAATTTTTAAATAAAAAAATGGCCCAATAGCATTTATGAAAAGAAATTACAAATTGAATTCATAATAAATCTAAGATAAATATAAACATAAATTACAAACTCACATTATAATAAACAAGTTTATAGCATGTTAAAACAATCCATTCTTAACCTAGAAACTAGGCTACCATAGTTTGATCCAATAAATTAAATACAGTAGTAAGGGAGATGTCAAGGACTATAATTAATAAGAATGAGTTAGTATTTGTAGTTAATGTTCAACAAATTCTTTCAAGCTTCTAAATTTGTATTACAAGGATTCCTATAAATTTCATAATGTTATAGCCTAGCATATTTTGTTTCATGTTATCAACATACAACATTGTTTTATATGAATATTTCACTTGTGTTGTAATAATCCATAGATATATATACAATTGGAACTAGCTCTATACAAAAGTTTAATATCAGCCACTATGTGAAATGAAATAAATGATGAAACTTCTAATGGGGTTGTTGTTGATCAATGAAACCTAGACTTTATTGATGTTAGATGGTAATATTTCTCATGCATATGTCATAGTTGGTTCCAACTTGTTCCATGTTTAATCATTATATTTGGATCTATATCTATTGAGAGCATATATTGGTTTTTAGAATTGCTTGCGCAGTACCTTGTACTCTTGGTGAGGATTCTACAACTTGCATAGATTCTGGGGACTGCACAGACTCTATGGTTGTGAAGTAGTTAAATTACTGGAAGTTTCCAAGACTCCACCTATACTTCTTCATGAACTATAGTCCATACTACCCAATAGTCCACCGTAATTTATATTATAATAGGCAGATCTTGTAGTTTGTGCAAGATGTTCTAATTGGGGTATGCACATAATTGGGTTATGACCAGAATGTTCATAGCATCCTTGGATTTATTTTATCAAAATGAAAATTACAAAGGATGGTTTCATATCACATAAATTTACTCTTTCACCTATGGATAATCCTTTACACACTATATTTTTACAGTGGAATGTAGACCCAAAACCTACAAAATGGTCCACATGAAACCATCACTAAGAGACAATTCTCCGGCCTAGTGACTATCCATTCTGGAATGATCATTTCTATTTAGGATTCGTGTAAATATCAGAATATCTAAATTTCAAGACAAGGGCTTGTCATATTCATACCATATTGCAAAAGAGTGGAGGAGGAATCATAAAATTGTACAAATTTTATGTGGAAACAATGGGGAAGGTTGTAGAAAGGATATCTCCTAGGTGATTAATTGAAGAGGAGTAATATTTGTTAGTAATATTAGGAAAACAAAGTCTTCAAAATTAAAACAATGGGTTTAGACACAAGTTCCTTGGTGGATTTGATAAAGGAAGTGGCACAAAGTGTTGGAAATGTAATCATTCCAATATCTGTTGTAATAGTTTTTACTCGCATGTAAAGGTTGAACTTCTTGGATTTACACATGTCAGAGTTAAAATATGCCCAGTAGTTGACATGTATAAATCAGTCAAAAGTGATAGATCTCAATCCTCTGACATGTTTGTGGAAGCCTTTTACAAAATAGGATGTTGATGGTATAGCGGTACTGTCATTTTTTTTGGAAAATGGACTGCCTTTCAATTTGGATTTCCCTCTGTACATTCATGACATGGTGAAAGAAATTTCAGCATTTGAACTAGGGTATCAATATCCTATGACTAAAAAATTAAAAAGTATATTGCAAGGTAAGGAGAATGGAAGTATAGATAAATCTTTTCCACCAGAACGTGGGTATTGGCCTCATGGGTTGCACTATTATTTGTGTTGATTTTTGAACTGATACAAGTAGCTGAAATCTTCTTCATGTTATTGAATCAAGTCCCAAAAAAGTGGTGTTTCTAAGAGTAGTTAACATAACTAGATAAGAGAAGAAAGAGGAATTTATTTCATGTTAATTGAAGACTACAATATTATAGGTTGGGACAACAAATGGAGTGAATATAGTACTAGATGCAATGGTTCTATTCAAATTGGCTGGAACACTCCTACAATTTGAGTTCGCTCAAATATTCTGGACACCATATATTTCACATTCATTGGTTTTGTTGTTAGAGGGAATTGTTTAACCTATTTTTTTTGTGCTAGGGGAATACAATAGTATATACTTAATAACCATGCTAAGGATGCTATTATTACGCAACCAATTTGGAATGTCTAAAAGCATATTTAAAAAATAGTTTGTTTCCAACTTCATTTTCATCAAAGGGATTGTTTACTTGGAGAGAGCTTTATAACAAATGATTGTAAATGATGACAGAGCTAAATGCATGGTTTCATCTTTAGAATATATCTCTATTCTACAAGTTGCAATCATAGGGAGTTTTGACCAAATATTCCATCAATGAAAAGTTTCAACCAGATGAGGAGCATGTCAAGGGAAAGGTGCTATCAGCTCAGAATGTGGTCATTGATAAGGAAGTGATGCAATATGCTATCGTGTTTCAAGCATAAAAAGATGTAAATTTGGATATTGTTTCGAAATTCTGACAAGAAGTCGTGGTAGAAACAAGTGAGATGTCCACTCTAGCCTACAAAATCTGCATCATCCCCTATTGGAAATTTAGCGATGGTTACAAACTTTCATATTTTGTATGATGTTAAATATTAAATAAATTTGGGCAGAACTTGCATGATCGTGAATTTGTGGTTCCAAAAAGTTATATTCAATTGGAAAACACAAATTCACATGCACGATAATGTCTTGATTGCTACCAATGAACCTCCAAAATGTAGTAGAAATTTGTTCAGTGTTTTGGATTTTCTGTCATGGTGTAGAAAAAATATCAGACGTGAGAATCATTTCATGGTTCCACCATATTCTTGATAATCCTTTTCAAATATGCATTAATAAAGCTTATAGTTTCCCATCCACTTTTACACATACTGTGAATGACGTCATTGGGTCTCAGGTACCCAAATTGCACTTTTAGATCTATTTACAAGTACCATTTGAGAATGCAGTATTTTCTCTCGAAATAGATCCAAAATTGGAAAAGGTTTTCTTTAACGTTGCTCTATTGGAGAAAAGGAGACCCATCAAAATATATAGAAAGTTTATGAAGAAATAAATGTGCCCCATCAAAATATTTAGAGTTTATGAAGAAGTAAATGTACCTCATCAAATAGTTCTTAATTATTTAAATTTTGGAGAAATATGATGCATCAATCTATTTGAACTTATAAAAAAATACACTTTTTGAAATTGTTAAAAAATCTGTTCATGAGATTGTTAAATTATTTTAAAAATTTATACATTTTTTAAATTATTTTAATAAAATACATGAATTGTTGAGAAATGTGCTTTATTGAAATATTTGAGACAAGCAATTATGTATAAATAGGTTTTGTTTTGTTTCAATTTTTTTTAAAAATGAAATGGTAACATTTTGCATTAAAAAAATAGTTGGAAATAAGGATATAATAGCTAAGATGGTATTGTTTTGTCTCACGTTTTGTTTTTTTTGTGTTTTCATGTGTTTTATTAGGCTTCACTATTATACACTTCCATAACAGGCTCTTAGGATGAGCTAGTTTTGTTTTATTTTGTGTTTTTCATTTGTTTGTGTTTTCATAGGTTTTACTTGTTGAGATTGCAACAAGATGATGAGCTTAGTGGAGAGAACTCGCCTTCACTAAGTGGGCCCATAGGCTATTTTTGGCGCAAAGTCTATTTTTTAGACTATGTCTATTTTTAGACATATGGATCATGTTCTATAAGTTGCAGAATGTTATTTGTGGATGGTTTGTCAAGTCAGAAAAAAATAGATGACTTCTATGTTTAGACATATTGGGCGGAATCTATTTTTAGATTGCCAGTCTAAAAATAGATATGTTGAATATTATTAGCTCTTAATAATATTTTGACTATAAACGTTATCTTATTCTCTTGGAGCACTTCAGTTAAGTGCACAGATGTGGCACAGGAGTTGACAGAAGGAATTACGCTATTCCTAATGGTTAAGTGGAGCTATTGCATGGATACTTCAGTTAGAACTCATGTGACAGAGTTTGGTGGAGTTGATTCAGGAGTTAATGGAGTTGTGTTCAGCTTAACTAATCTAAACATAGTTGAGCTATTTGTATCTAATTTAACTGATTGATACAAATTAGTGAGAGTGGTGTGAATTAATTATTAATTAATTCACTAATTATAAACTCATTAATCAACTAAAGAGTACATCAATTAACTTCAGTGCATGGACAGCTTCAGTGGAGACCCGTGCAGAGATAGGTGAAAGAGCAGGTTAACTATCAGTTGTGACTATATTGTTGCATATTTGCAACAACCAGTGATTGGAGAAGCCCATGAGGATTGCGCAGTACAAGCCAGGTGGTTCGAAGTTATTTATGATCCATCCTACACCGTTGATTATGCAATAGAGGCTGGCTATCAAGTGGCAGAGATTGGAACATGTGTTTTGCTAGATCTAGCTTGATTAGTGTGTAGCAATTGGAGGTTGTGCAAAGAGCTTGTGAGGGGCTTTGTACAATGATTGTGACATGATATCTATGACATATAATATATAGATAGTTGGGGGTTTTCAGCTTTAAGCTTTCCCATGAAATACTGTGTTCATATGTGTGATTGTTTATGGTTTTAATGTGTGCATGTAATTGATTTTATTTCCGCATGTGATGATCAATGGTAGAAGAGATTCTGTATTGTGCATGAAGTTAAAATAGTGTCTGATCAGGAGAATATCAGTGAATAATATATCAGTTATTCAAATTTATACATGGTATCAGAGCGATATTGATCATTGGAGCAATTGCAAAACATTGAAGTGGTTGTGTTTTGTGCTGGTGGAATTCGAATTTGCAGCAGTGTTTTCTTGGTGTCAAGGTTGAGATGTCTTTCAACGGATTGCGATTGGAGCATGCCATTGAGGGCAGCTCGAATTATATTGCATGGAAGGACAGGATGGAGGTGGTGCTGGATGACAATGGGTTGAAGGAGTTCATAGATGCAGAAATTCCAAAACCTATTTCTAACGATGCTGCCACACTTGACGCATGGCAAAAGAAGACAACAAAGTGTCGAAGAATTCTGTTGGAAGGTGTGAAGGATCACATAGTGTCCAGCCTTCATGGTAAGGCTTATCCATTCTTGATGTGGAAAGCTTTGACAGATTTATTCCAAAGCAAGAGTGACTAGAGGAAGTTGGTGTTCAATGATAAACTCAGGAACATAAAAATGGAGAAAGGCGAAAATATGCCCAAGTACCTCACGAAGTTTGTCCAATGCAGGGATGACGTGGGAAGTGTGGGGGTTACTGTTGATGATGAGGACTTGGTGAGCTTGGCTCTCCTTGGTCTTCTAAAGAGTTGGCATTCCTATCAGGACTCTATCAATGATCGGGAGAAATTGCCAGGATGGGAGCGACTTTGGTCGGATTTTGTGCAAGAGGAGATAAGGCGAAGTACCAGGGATGGATCTTCATCAAAGAACTCTGATGAAGAGAATTTTTCTTTGGCTACCAAATCAAAGAAGGGGAAGAGCAAGAAGAATGCTTCTCAATCCGGTGCGAAAGGCAAGAAGCAGGACCTGTCCAAGGTGAATTGCTTTCACTGTCACCAACACGGACATTACGCCACTAATTGTCCACAGAAGAAGAAAAATAATCAGGCCTCTGGATCTGTAGTGGGAGAGGCCTTAGCCTCATAGTTTGAGCTATATTTTTTGTTGATCGCATGCTTGGTCTCAAGTGTGATGGGTTTAGTGTGGTTTCTTGACAGTGGTGTGTCTTTTCACATGACAGGAGATAGAGATTTTTTTACTAATCTGGATGAGAAAGATCTTGGAGTGCACATCAAGATGGGCGATGATGGTAGATACAGTGCAACCAGTATCGGTACCATTTCATTTGAGAGGGAGTCTGGTAAAACCTTTGTATTGAAGGAAGTGATGCATGTTCTAGGATTGAAGAATTATCTTATCTCTGTGGTGATGTTAGAAGACAAGGGATATGATGTTGTCTTTAGCGAGGGAAAGGCTTTCCTACGCAATAAGGCAACTGGTGAGACCCGGAGGATAGGGGTTCAAGTTAAGAACCTTTATCAATTACAGGTAGATGGCTGCGCAACAATGGCAGGAAAGGTAGAAGGAGTGGTGAGCCGGGATGATGGTGAGCTGTGACATCGAAGATTGGGCCACCTTCACCATGGATCTTTGAAGATACTGCAGCAGATTTCTACTGGGATTCCTAAGGGTACTCTTGCACAGTCAGATCAGTGCAAAGGATGTACCTTGGGAAAATTTGTGAAATCCACCTTTCACAAGAAGGATAGTCGTTCCAACGATCCTTGAGAGAATTCAGACAGACATATGTGGACCTTTCTCAGTAGCTTCGACAGCAAAGCACAGGTACTATGTGATATTTTTTGATGATTTTTCTCGAAAGTGCTAGATCTTCTTCATGTAGAAGAAGAGCGAGACATACTCAAAGTTCTGTTAGTTCAAGGCATTGGTTGAGAAAGAATCGGGGAAGCAGGTGAAGGCTCTTAGGAGCGACAATGGTGGTGAATTCATCTCTGGCGAATTCAAGGACTTTTGTAGCGCAGAAGGAATTTGAAGAGAGCTCATAGCACCTCATAACCCACAAAAGAATGGGGTTGCTGAGCGGAAGAACAGAACGATCGTGGGTGCTGCATGATCAGGTCCTTCCCATACAATTTTGGGCTGAGGCATGCAATACTGCAATATATGTGCAAAACCATCGTCCTCACAGGATACTTGGCATGAGTACACCCAAGGAGGCGTTTTCTGGTAAGAGGCATGATATTTCCCATTTGAGGATTTTTGGTTCACCTGTTACATTCATGTGACTAAGGATGCTAGGAAGAAGCTGGAGCTGACTGCAGAGGTTGGGATATTTGTGGGGTACACTGATACACCCCACAACTATCGTGTGTATTTTCCAGAAAGTTGCAAGACTGTTGTGCAATGGGATATAAAATTTCATGAGGATAAAGCCATGAAGTGTTCGCTTGAGAGGGAGCCACACTTGCATGTAGATGAGGAGCTATTAGTTCCTAAGGATGAACCTTAGGATGTGGATCAGCCACAAGAGGAGGTTCATGGAGTGGAAGCGACCACTCAGGCAGTGCCAACCATCAGAGGGTAGAAGCACACTACAGAAGCTGAGCGACTGGCTCAAGATGTAGAGAAGGTTGTAGGAGCACCTACATCACAGCGCAGACAGAGACAGTCACCTGACCAGTATACTGGATACATGGCTCTTATGAGCAAGTGTATCATGATAGATAAATCCTCTTTCAAGGAAGCTATGGAGGATCCCGCATGGGTAGATTCCATGGTGGAAGAGTATGATTTGATTGTCAGAAACAGTGCATGGGAGATTGTCCCAAGGCTAGAGGGGAAATCAGTGGTGGGTTCGAGATGGATCTACAAAGTGAAGCAAGAAGCTAATGTGAGTGTGGATAAGTATAAGGCTATATTTGTTGCCTGAGGCTTTTCACAGATTGAGGGGATCGATTATGAGGAGACCTTTGCACCCGTCGCAAGGTATTCTTCCATGGAGACGATTCTTGCTCTCTCAGCGTAGATGGGGTGGCACATTCATCAGATGGATGTGAAGACTGCATTCCTCAATGGAGTCATTGAGGAGGAGGTGTACATAAAGCAGCCCGAAGGTTTCAAGATCTTCAACAACGATTCACATGTGTGCAAGCTCAAGAGAGCACTGTATTGTTTGAAACAAGCACCTCGTGCTTGGTACACACGGATAGACAGTTATTTCACCAGACTTGGATTCTCCAAGAGTGAGGCAGATCCGAACCTATACCAGTGTAAGTTGCTGATCATTGTAATTTATGTAGATGATTTAATTTTGAGAGGTGATGAGCTGTTGGTACTCTCATGCAAGGATGATCTTTCAAAAGAGTTTGAGATGAAGGACTTGGGCCTCCTTCATTATTTCCTGGGATTCGAAATTTGGCAGCGTAGAGATGGAATGTTTGTTTCTCAAGGCAAGTATGCCCGGGAGATACTGGAGAAGTTCAACATGCATGGCTACAAGCTTGTTGATACTCCTATTCCTGGTGGATGGAGGAAGGAGGATGCTACCTCGGTGGAGGTAGTGGATGCCACTGTTTATCGACAGTTGATGGGGTCGCTTATGTATCTGGTCAATACACGACCCGACATATGCTATGCTGTTAACCAGCTTTCACAAGCTATGGTTAAGCCTACCAAGCTCTACTAGAAGGCAGGCAAGCATGTATTGAGATATCTGAGAGGCACATCGGGATATGGATTATGGTACAGACAGACGAATGAGGTGAGACTATGTGGCTTCACAGATGTAGATTAGGCAGGGAGCCCAACAGACAGAAAGAGCACATCTGGAGGGATTTTCAGTATCGGCTCGACATCGGTTTCTTGGTACAGCAGGAGGCAGAGATCCATGGCACTTAGTTTAGCAGAGGCCGAGTATATGGCAGTGATTTTAGCTGCATGTGAGGCTATATGGATGAGGAAGATCCTGGTCGAGTTATTCGGTTCACACTTAGAGCCTACTGTGATTTATTGTGATAATCAGAGTTGCATCAAACTCTCAGGTAATCCATTGTTTCATGATAGATCTGAACACAATGACATCCGGTATCATCATATCAGAGATTGTGTGCAGCGGAAGATCATGTTACTTTCATACATTCCCACGGAGGATCAGGATGCTGATATCTTGACGAAAGCGCTCACCAGGAGAAAATTCGAATACCACAGAGGCAAGATAGGGGTGGCAGATAATCCTTATCTTATTGAGAGGGAGTTTTGAGATTGCAACAAGATGATGAGCTTAGTGGAAAGAAGTCGCCTTCACTAAGTGGGCCCACGGGCTATTTTTGGCGCAAAGTCTATTTTTTAGACTATGTCTAATTTTAGACATATGGATCATGTTCTATAAGTTGCAGGATGCTATTTGTGGATGGTTGGTCAAGTCGAAAAAAATAGATGGACTTATATTTTTAGATATATTGGGCGGAATCTATTTTTAGACTGCCAGTCTAAAAATAGATATGTCGAATATTATTAGCTATTAATAATATTTGGACTATAAACATTATCTTATTCTCTTGGAGCACTTCAGTTAAGTGCACAGATGTGGCACAGGAGCTGACAGAATGAATTATGATATTTCTAAGGGTTAAGTGGAGCTATTGCATGGAGACTTCAGTTAGAACTCATGTGACAGAGTTTGGTGGAGTTATTGAAGTAGTTGGTGGAGTTGTGTTCAGTTTAACTGAGTTAAACATAGTTGAGCTAGTTGTATCTAGTCTAACTAATTGATACACTAGTGAGAGTTGTGTGAATTAATTAATAATTAATTCACTAATTATCGCTCGATGATAAACTAAAAAGAATACATTAGTTAACTTTAGTGCATGGACGGGTTCAGAGTCGGTGGGTGGAGAGATAGGTGAAAGAGCAGGTTAACTATCAATTGTGACTATATTGTTGCATATTTGCAACAACCAGTGATTGGAGAAGCCCATGAGGATTGCGCAGTACAAGCCAGGTGGTTCGAAGTTATTTATGAGCCATCCTACAACATTGATTATGCAATAGAGGCTGTCTATCAGGTCGTAGAGATTGGAGCATGTGTTTTGCTAGATCTAGCTTGATTAGTGTGTAGCAATTGGAGGTTGTGCTAAGAGCTTGTGAGGAGCTTTGTACAATGATTGTAACATGATATCTATGAAATATAATATACAAATAGTTGGGGGTTTTCATATTTAATCTTTCCCATGAAATATTGTGTTCATATGTGTGATTGTTTATGGTTTTAATGTGTGCATGCGATTGATTTTATTTCCGCAATTAATGATCAATGGTAGAATAGATTTTGTATTGTGCATGAAGTTAAAATAGTGTGTAATCTGGAGAATCTCGGTGAATAATATATCAGTTATTCAAATTTCTACATTACCAGCTTCACTAATTTCCTATAAAAAAAAAACTCCTAAAAACATAGAGTTTTAACTAGATGACCCTGTTTTTGATATTGTGTTCAATTGAAACATAAATTTGTCAATGGCTACAAACTTTCAATGTTTTCTATGATGTTATGTATTAAATAAATTTGGAAAACACTTACATGATCATGAATTGATGGCTCCAACAGGTTCTATTCAGTTAACAAGCACAACTTCAGATGCACAAGAATGTCTTGATTGCTTGCAATCAACCTCCTAAATGAAGTAGAAATTTTTTTAATGTTTTGGATTTTCTGACAGGGTGTATAAAAAATATTAGCATGGGATGCATTTCATGGCGCTAAAATGTTCATGATAATCCTTTTTAGATATGCATTAATAAATCTTGTAGTGGCCCATCCCCTTTTACACATACAGTTCTTGACATCATTGGGTTTTAGGTACCTAAATTGCACTTTTAGATATATTTACAGGTACCACTTGAGGATACAGTATTCGTTATCCAAATAGATCCATAATTGGCAAAGGAATTCTTTAGTGTTGTTTCTCTATTGTCAAAAAGGAGGGTTGCTTATAAAGGAGATGAGTTTGTTTATAAGATCCAATAGGAGTCCGTGGAAATACAAGGAAACTTGCTTATGCGTGACCATTATTATCCTAAAAAAATCTATGCATGTATGAAAAATTACTACTAGAAAATAATGAATCTGATCTTGAATTTGGGGGTTCATTTAGCATTAATACAACTCAACCCATATGTCAAAAATATATTTTGAAAGAAATTAACTTCCTAGAGTTGTGAATACAGGTTTAAAATATTAGTACTTCGCATGAATTGGCCCACAATGAAATCCTTAGGAACATTGCTAAGATAATTTGTTTTTAGTTTCCCAATTATACTTGTGAAGAGCAGCCATACGCTCCTCTTGAAGAGTCCAATAATCTAAAGGAAGATGGAGCATCCCACTTGTGCAAGTTCCTTATAAGTGAGGTCAAGAGTCGAAGTAATGTTACGAGAGGAGAAGTTATAAGATACAATTTATCTTGCAAATATGATTTCTTTCGATAGAGAAGGTCTTTGAATACAGAAAGCATGTATAATATCCTACAAGAGTCCTCTGAGGAATATATATAACATAATATCATCTTGGATTAAAGGAACACAGACACAAAGCATCGTAAAATGGTTTATGATGTTTTTCAAAACAAATACATAGGTCTATATTATACCATGGATGAGGTGGACACCATCCTGATAGATGAGTTCAAGATGCTAGATTATTTTGGCCCTCGTTGAAGATTGTAGCATGCCTATTATGTTAATTAGAAGCTGCAAGAGTGTGAGGTAGCATATAGTATAAAGTGTCTGGAGTTTCTAAGATTTTGAAATAATATTTCACATAATGTGAAACCATGACCATGAAGTTGTTGTGTAAAAAATATGTAGGCACAAAATTATATGGAAAATTTGAACTCATCTTTTTAATTTCATGAAAGAATTTGAAAATTTATATTGATCCTCTAAGTTAAGTAGAAGAGAAAACATACCTTGTACTGGCCTAGATGAATCAACGGGATCAACTACATAATCAAAATAGTCTATTGAGGCTACTAGAAAATTCTCTATAATCCCATTTGATTCGTCTGCTTATTGTAGTGTGGAATAAAAGAAAATGCCTTACTCTCCCTTGTGATTCATCTACTTACTGAACCGGGCCAGAATGTCTTTACCTGGTCTAGTGGTCATCGATCAATAATTTCTCTAGATTAAACTTCACCATCTCTACCTCATTCTTTTCATGGTACCTTGCTTGTACATAAGATTTATTAATGACATCGTCCCTCTATGATCATTTCTATAATCAATTTCCCAGGAGAAATAACAGGACAAATTTTGCAAACCCCTACAAAATCTTGATAAAAAATTTCTCCTCAAAAAATTTTGCAAACCCCTCTAGCAAAAATAATTTTGCAAAACACCATTGATGAAAATTTTCCCTATTTGTTGTCGTCTTTCCCTCTTGAGGCACTAGTCTTCGTCTGGGAGTAATTTTTCCTTTACTTGTGGGTCAAAATGTTTTCATTTTACAATGAAAATTTAATATAGCAAATTGAAAATATAATTATAAATTATAAAATAAAATGTGTGTTATTGTAATTAATTTTTATAACTAAACAATAGTGTTAATAGTTAATTTTTTCTTTTTAAGATGATATAGTTTTAAAAAAAATTCATAAAAACGGGGGTTTTGGGAAAGTTTAAGAATCAATTATATTTTTCAAATTTAATCTAGAAATTTGAAAATGTAATTATAAATTATAAATAAAATTGCATTAGTCTAGTCATTTTTACAATTAAGCAATAATATTAATAATCAGCTTAATTTTTTTAATACGATATCATTTAAAAAAATAATAATAAAAATAAGTGCTCTGGCAAAGTTTACAATCTTTTTATAAATGTCAATTTTTTTTCCCATAAAATATAAAAAGAACTTGTATCATAAATTTGTGTGAAAATATAAATTCCATTCCCAAAAAAAAAAAAAAAAAATTAAAAATTAAGAAAGAACAATGAAAAAAATGTTATTAAATTATTATTGTTGTGTTTATTTTATATAGATAATAAAGTTCCTTATATTTAGGATTTTATATAAAATATTAAAATAATTTGGTTAACAAACTTTCTCTTTTATTTAGAATTTTATACAAAAATTTGAAACAATTTGGTTAGCAGATTGTGTTAAATAATGAGCTTATAAATTAATTTAAATATAAATATATATAGTTATTTATTTTGATAAAAGTGTCATATTTCGATAAAAGTAAAAAAATTGAAATAATATCTTCAAATTTTTTATTAAATCACGTGCTAATAAATATTGTGGAACATAAATAAAAGTGAAGTAATATTAAAAAAAATGTCTACATGGAATTTCTTATTAATTTCTTGAATTTTCCTTAGGAGGCCACTTTTAGGGTAAAATTTACTCTAATTAAGGTTTGTAACTCCCAACTCCACAACAACTTGTAGCCCTTTCTCTAGTGCCAGAAATTCTACCACATTATTGGTAGAGCTGCCACATGAGGATGCGAAAAAATTCATTGCTTGCCCCATGTCATTGCAAATTCCCACGCCCCCCCCCCCAATGCCCATCCTGGGTTGCCTTTTCAAGCACCATCAAAGTTGAGTTTAAAAAATCTTTTTGGGGGGTCGAGGAAGGTGTTGGGCGAGTTTTCTCTCATTTTTGGCATCGAGGAACAACAGAGTCCTGGTTAAGAGTTTGAGATTTCAGAAAGTCACGTTCCCTACTTTCCGCATTCTAGTCATCCTACGAATAACGAGAAATAGAAAATAGTCTCCTTGATACTACACAACACAATATTATATACCTGATTAGTTTGGATGGCTTCTAAGTGGAATAATTCCCTATTTCTTGCTCTCCATAGGTTCCAAAGGATACACCTTTGAAAAATAAAACATGCTCTATCGACAATGGGGGTTTTAAAGAGTGTCCATCACCACATCTCCAATGTCTCTATCAAGATATTAGCCCACCATTCTATCACCTAAAACCATGATGTAATACAATCCCAAATCTGCTTTTCATTTGAGAAGAAGTTGAGTAGGTGGTTTGTTGTTTCTTCCTCACTGCAAGAGAGAGGACATAGGGGAAGACCACAAAAACCTTTTTTATGAAGTTTATCTCACGCGAGGAGTTTTCGTTTCCCAATTAACCATTGAAAAATTGAAACGTTTGACCAGAGTGATTACCAAATTCGTTTCCATAAAGGGTCAAGATTCCATTCCCTTGTGAAAGATAAAATAGAATAAGCTTCTTTGACAGATAACATAACTTTCAAAAGGTGGTCCCATTGCAGTTTATTAGGTTCCCCATTGCTTACGATAGGTAATTCTCAATGTATCAGAGTAAGGCCTCCCCACTCCATATGTGGATCACGCACTAGACAATGTGTTGAGGTTCTCCACTCCCTCCATTTCGACAACCGGTTAGTCTCTTGCCATAATTCCTTAACTCTCTTAGCTCCCAAATGAATGGTAATAGATTGAAGATCTATGAGGTTTACCTCTTTGGTTAGTCTAGGTTGTTGCATGTAGGCCTCCTCCCAAAATCTATCCCTACAATCGTTCCTTATTTCCCAAAACCTATGTTCTTGTATTAAGTCTCAGTGTTCTTTTTCAAGATTCTAAATGGAGGAGCCATTAGGTAGGTTATGGTGTCGATTCAGAGGATCCTTCCAGCCAACTGCACTATATTTAAATGTCTAAATAGTCTTCCAAATATCTTTCCCTCCCTTTATCCAACGCCAAGATACTTTAGCAGTAAGGGCATGTGACAAAATTTTTGGACCTTTTAGCCCAAGGCGTCCATGGATATTTTGTTTGCATAATTTATCCCAAGTCATGAAAGTCCATTTATGACATATTTGTGGCCCTGAAGAAGGAATATTTGGATTTTGGCAGTTAGATCCTTCTAGAGGTTTTGAGGGGTAGGAAGGGTCGAGATTTGGTATATCAGGATAGCCTACACAACCTCCGTAAAAATTAAAAGGTGACTGGCTGAATTCAAGATCCTAAAGGTCTAGCTAGAAAGATTTCGGTTGATGCGATTTAGCATATATTTCAAATGATCATTCTTTAAGGAGCTAGACATCAGAGGTACACCAAGATAAGTACTTAGGAGTTATCTAATTCTAAAGCCTAGGGTTCAGGTTAGATAGCTTTGCATGATTACATGTGTATTTAAGACGAAGATATATGATTTTTCGCCATTAGTCAATGTGCCCGATACCTGTTGAAACATATCCAGGATGGACCCAAATTTCTTGGCTTCTTTCAAGGTCATTTTACCATATAGCATGTTATCATCTACAAATTGTTGGTGGATAGTAGGGGGGCCTCCTAGGAGAGTTTAAAGCACTCAATATTGCGAGACTCCACCACTGCCCTAATGAGTCAGCCAAGACCTTCAGTTGTTATGATGAAGATAAAGGGGGATATGGGATCCCCTTTATGTAACCCCCTAGACTCCTGGAAGGTGCGGAAAAGTGCCCTATTAACAAGAATAAAATTAAAATAGGGTAATAATCATGGATTTGAACGATTTGATCCCGTGGGGGGGGGGGTGGGCCAAGAGAAGTCGAAAGCATTGAGGATGGATACCATATAATTCCAATTTAGAAAATGACAATATTTTGTGAGATCGAGTTTTATAAGGATATCTAGAGATTTAGATGAGGATAGAGAGTGAAAAACTTCATGGGCCACCAATATACCATCCATAATTTACTGACCTTACACAAAGCATCACCGTTCAGGCCCGATAATTTCAAACAATAGGGCTTTTAGCCTCTAAAATAAAATGACTGAAAGGATTTTATAAATAACATTTCCTAGAGTGATTGGTCAGAATCTACTTGGGTCCAGTGTCACACCTTTCTTGGGGATAAGAGTGAGAACATTCAGACCCAACTGGATTCTTTGAGAGCGACGAGATTCTTCCACTAATTCATGGATTTTAGCTCCTAAAAAGTGTGATCCCGCTTTGAATAATTTAGAAGTGAAACTGTCCGGACTAAGAGTTTTATTCATTTAGAGTGCCTGTACCACTTCTTCCACCTCCTCATAGGAGATATCCTAAATGAGGGCCTCATTATGATTTTTTGATATTAATTTTTGAATACATTTTCGGATTCAAGAGATAGGTTCACTTTGATCCAGATCAGGTTCCATGAATAGAGTTTGAAAGTGATCAATAAACTCTTCAGATATTTCTTCATGTTGTACCATCTACTTGCCATCTGAGACATTGGGGGAGAAAATTCTGTTGAACTATCTATGTTTTACCATAGTCCTATGAAAAAAATTCATGTTTCACTCCCCCTATATGTGCCATTGGACTCTTGATTTTTTTTTCCATAGGGTTTCTTCCTATTTCAGTCGTTTCTCCATATAATTAGGTACCCGACCCTCCTCAAAAGTGAGGGCTTCAGTCCTCCCTTCCATAATTTTTTTCTTCTGAATTGATCACATTTCTTTGTCCAACTTAATTTTTTCCGGATGAGTATTGTTGAAATCAGATCGATTCCATTCTTTGATTTTCCCTTTTAATTCCTTAAGATTTAGTTGGAAAGATTCCATTGAATTGCGACCAGTCACCAAGATGGATTTCCATGATTCTTCTAGCTTTGAAAAGTTTGGATTTTCAGGAATAAAAGATTCAAAGTGAAAGGGGCAGTTAAGTGTGATCATTTGTAGATGAATCTCTAATCATATGGGCCAATGGTCTAATATTAGGCAAGGAAAGATCAACACTTAAAAAAATAGATCCTACTAGAGGATATTATTAGAAATATTAAAACAATCAAGACGTGATGTGATATGGTGCTTACCTCCCTTCCGAGTATTCGAAGTGAAAATGCATTCTTGAAATATATGTCCTCTACGCATAGATATTGGATTGTCTCCTGAAAGGAGATGGAGATCGGATCCAGCTTCTTGACTCCTCCCTTTTTCTCTCCCAGATCATCAATCATGTGAAAGGCCCCTGCAAATATCTAGTTGGTATCACATAGGAGCTTCTTTAGGTGGCTCAAACTCCTGAGAAACTCAACCTTCATCCCTGGCAGTGTAGGGTCATAAAACCATGTTAGAAAAACTTATTATGGGGAACCTATATATTAAAATTGACTAGAAAGGGTATTTGGATAAGCAATCCAACTCTCCAAAAGGAAATGGATTTGTAATTCTAGAGGATACCCAATCCTCCTACACTACCCCTTGCATCTAGTTTCATGCATTCCATTGTAGACTAGCTTCTACTAGCTATTTCACTAAGATGTTCCCGTGTTACCTTAATTTCATGAAAAATTAAGATATTTGGTTTCTCCATTTTAATTTATTCCTTCAAGTACATCAACTTGGACTTTGATTTTAGGCCTATTATGTTGCATGATACTAGCTTCATTGAGGGGGGCGTGGGGAGAGAGAATTGATAATATCTTGATAGGACATTGGCTTGTCGTGAGTTAACTAAGATAACCCTTTCTTCTTGGATTACTTCATGGATGGGCCTTCTTCCTTTATTCCTAGAGCCCATGCTAGATTCCACCCATCTGGTGGGTGTTTCACCATATCGTGTAGCTATATCCACTTGGGTAAGGGATTCCGCAGAGGTTTGTCATTTCTCCCAGTATTTATAGATTTGGTGGAATTTATTTAGTTGATCTTGCATAATTTCATCCAATCCATATTTGGCCCAATTTCGCATGAATGCCATCATAACCCTTTCTAATAATTTAAGTTGGCCCATTTTGACATCATGTTCTAGAGCATAGCGGATGTGGGTGAGAACTTTCTGGATTTATTTTCCTATAGAATGCTCTTCTGGTGAATGGCATCTACCTAGCTATTTATTTTTATGGTTTTAGAAACCCGTCTCCACCTCCATTGCCACTTGTGGTGGAGGAAAAACTGTGGCCACTACTTCCTATTCGTTTTTAGTTAGACCTGTTAGGGGTGAAAAGAGATTACCAGAAGGGTGACTTGGGGCCCCTTGAGATGTGCCTGGCAAAACCTCAGGAGGAGGGGATGTACTCGTTGGAGGTTTCCTTGGGACTTCTTGGAAGCTATCCAGAAAATGAGTTGTTAGTAGAGCGATTTCATGTTGTGGGTATTCAAGAAACGGGTGTACATATTTAGGATAGATCTTGCATTTAAAAACAACTTTCTCATAGTCCAGCGACTGGGACCATATTTTGTACCAGAACTCTATTTCCATTGATTATGGGAGGGGTTGTGATATGTTCATGTAGACATAGGTCTAGGCATATGAGGAGAACCGACAATGCCTTGTTATCTCTCAGACTTGGAAAAAATCTCCTATGGAGTTTCCTATTAACTCGACAATATCCATTTCCCAAAAGTCCTCTAGTAGGGAGTATAGTCAGACCCAAATGGGGGAAACTAGAAATCATTCCTTCTCCAAATTGTAATAGGGTTCCCAGTGCCTCATGAATAAACCAACATTTTTCATGAAATAGGGTCCATTGTCTAAAATTCATTTGTGGTCTTCCAGATCTTGAAATATCACTATGAAAAAACCCTTGGCTCGGAGGCAAAGGTCAAATGGAGCTTTTTGCTACCATTTGAGTTGGATCAATCCAACAATATACGTTTCTCTGCACCATATTCCCATGAATTTATAGATTATTGCATGATCCTGCATGAACTGGCAAGATTATTCTAGACGATGGATAGGAATCACCACTCTTAGACTCTTCGTTGCTTTTGGGAGGCATCAAACCCGCATTCAGGACTGCCGTTGAGCATTCGAGCCTAGCGTTTCATGTTTCTTGCTTTTGTGTTGTTTGGAACTAGATGATTGCTCAATAGGGTGTCGATGTGCACCAATAAGTAATGATTTGAAGGAGGAGGCTTACCCCCCTTCTCCGAGAGGACCCAACATGTACCCGCTCAGCCTGAGGATGGCACCAAGCTAGTTCAATGGTTGTGTGATGAAGATTAGGAGCCTACTGCATGAGGTCATGAAACTCAAAACCATTGTGGTGAAAGAACCCCTGTAGAGCCAGAGTGATACTCTTTTTTATACATAGTCCCTAATGTTATAAGAGGAAAGTAGGCAATATTATTTTTTCAATCAAAATGAGGATTTGATCTTAAATATGTTGAAGCGATTTCCACATTATTAATATGTTCACCTTCTACATACAATAAATAACAGTTTTGAATATTTTAAATTCTAAATACAAATTGAATTGGAGTATATTAGAAAATAGGAAACAACTAAATCATTAAAATTATATGAAACAAGTGGTACATAGTAGCTTCTCCCTTCCACTTAGTTTAGTAAAAAAATGCGAAATTATTTGATAGCTATTGTAATATATTAAAATAAATAATTACTATGATTTATAAATGTAGCTGTAAAATTTATATTATGGGTTCATGCTTGAAAATAGAGAAACACACTTAAACAATAAAAAATTAAACAATTCCTTTTAGTAATAAATATTTTTAATAAATATGTTTTTTTAGTGATAATTTGATCAAACATTAAAACTGAAAATTTTGATTTTAAAAACAAAAAATATAAATTATATAACATTATATGTGATTTTTTTTTTTTTTTTAAATTGTGAAATATAAATTTAAAACAAAAAAATTGTATGAGTTTTTGCTTTATATATTTAAAAATATTAGCTGAAAATTTGAAAGTTCGAAGAATATTTGAGGTGGCTGAATTTTGTTTATAGATTTTAACAATGATACATTCATAAGAATACAATTTTGAAATTAAATTAGTATCGTTATAGGGTAATGTTCTGGAATTAAATTAATAAAAATTAAGTTAATAATTTTAAATACTATAATATTTTTCTACTTGAAAACAAAACTAATTATTTCATAATAAAAACTAAATGATAACATTATGGTCTCACAAAATTTTAGCTATTATAAGTTTCTAGATTTGCGAATAAAAGCATTATTGAATAGAAAATTAAATTCTTGACTTATCTCAAATTTTGAAGGCCCAAGTCAAGGCGTGGAAGGAGCATGGGTCTTAAGTTTGTTGTTTCCATCTGGTTTTATATTTCATATTTGAAATCTTTTGGAGAGGACCTGAAAGCTATGATAGCTTTTGAAATAGGAAAATGGAATGGTGTTTGGGAGACAATGGCGTAGTTAACTATAGAAAAACCATACTGAAATTGAAAAGATTTGAAATTGATATGCGCATAAGCAAGGAATTGAAAATATTTGAACTTGATATGTGTGTAAGAAAAGACCCTATGAGATCTCATTAATATAGCCTATGAATTTTAAATGCACATAAAACTAGCATACCCACAAAGTGGGGGAAAGGAACTGTCGAACTGAATCATAATGATATGTTGTTTATAGATAATAAAAGTTTCTTTCTTGGTTTGTGAATAACAAGTAATAGAATCTCCATCACGTATGGTCGACTAATAATATAATAACATGATTTTTCAGGTGCTTAATCATGCTTTTACATACTTTAGACAATGTGAATACAAAGTTTTTTTGAGTTGGTAAAATGGCACGAGCAGTGATAATATTGGTGTTACAAATGCTTGATAATTCCAAGTTTTTGATAATTATAAGGGCCCTCATAAATAGGGCATCTTTATGGGTGTACGTTTTTCAACTAATTCAACAAATTTGAGAGTTAATGTTTAGGAATAAAAACACGCTCTTGCATTCTTGAGCCATTTATAATTGATGATAGAAGGTGACACTAAAGAAGTGGAGAAGGAACATGTGCTTCTCTTGGCCTCTAAGGAAGGTTTTGGGTTCATTGGTTCAAAGGTTGAATTGGCTCACATGTAAGGACATCAGTGCCAAGAGGGTGGTAATAAATGGATGCATAAGTTATGTAAGGTCATTGGAAGTTAAGGAAGGATTGTTTTCTTAATTTTTGGTGAATATATTGTAGTGACAAAAATCCTTGACCTTTTAGGATGCACTTTGGCACTGAATTTTATTGGAAAGAGAGTAGGGATGGACTACCTTTTGAGATAAATAAATTAGAGCCAAGATTTCATGTTTATGCTAGTTCATCGAGTAGCAAGAGGATGCATTGGGTTTTTATTTTGCAAGAAAGAAGATGTAGTTTCTATATTAAATTAGGTTTTGTTTATGGACATGTATTACTTGTCTACAGAAAATTTTCACCCTTTTTTATGTTAGGGATGAGACCAGGTTAGGCACCCTAATGTGGATAAAAATTATAGGGTTCCCCAGGGGATTCTAAACTATTCAGGATTGATGCATAATTGACGATGAGCTGGTAAAAACTATTCTCATTGCTCATAGCTCTATCTATGAAATATGAAGTTCAATTGCAAGGAGTAAGTAGACGTATTTTTTAGACTACTGAATTAGTTAACTAAAAGAATGAAATTTAGTCTTCACATATTATTTCCCAAATCCACATAAATTGACACATTTGTTATGCTATACATGGTGGCGATACTTGTTTGTCCTTCACTTTTCATAGTAAATATGACTTGTAACCTTATTTGTTTAAACAAAAAGTATAAATAAATAACTTTAAATTTACTTAATTTATTGAAAATAATTTAGCAATAAAAATTTAAAAGATGAATACCAATATTAATAAACCTTTAAGTACATTAATGTTAGTACTCCATCAATGAAATAGTTGAGTATTGTAAAAAATATTATTCTTGATCAACAAGATATTTAATAATCCCAACATTATTGTTGACACATTATCATAATTTTTTTTGTAGGTTAGTCTTATAGTAGCTATTGATACTATTAATAGTGTTAATATTATCATATTGGCCAATTCCCTAATAAAATCATTTTTAGAGGACTATAATTTAATAAATTTACACATTATATTGTGATTTATATATTCTTAGTGAAATAATAGTAAATCTAAACTTATTGTGAGCTCCCAAACCAATCTCGATAAAGGAGGCACAAAGCACCCTCTCTAGAAGCCAAACATAAATAACTATACAAAAGAAACCCTAAAACCCCTAAAATTTGCATAGCAAACCATTCACCTATATATATATATATATATATATATATATATATATATATATATATATATATATATATATATTTAAAAGATAAACTTTCTTAAATTTGAGAAATTAACCAAATTCTATAACTATAAGAAAACAAATAAAAACTATTTATTTTTAAAATGTAAAATCTTATAAAAATTAAGTTTTATTTTTAATATATCTATAATATTATTTATATTTAAAATATAAATTTATAAATTTAAAATAAAATTATTTGTTTTATTTTTAATTTATTTAATTTTAAAAATAATATAATATAATAAAATAATAAAATTTGATTTTAAATTTGAAAATTAATAAAATAAAATAATTAAATTTGGTTTTAAATTTGAAATTGAATTGTCTTTAGAAGTTAACCACACAATAAAATGGATATTGAAAATAAAATAAATGTTGATCATTAGTTTTTCTTTAATACTAGTTTTTTTTAAAGAGTGAACCGAGTATTTCATCGTACTTAACCACATTCATATTTTATTTTTTTGAAAAATATGAAATATATCTGGGTGATGAAGACACCCAATGGGTTTTATTTGACTTGGTATAAGAAAATAGATAATAATAATAAAAATAGAAAATAGAAAATTAGATTTTCTGTAATTGGAAAACCTAAGCCTATCTTTTCATCATGGGGAGGTGGAGGGTACCAATGTCTATATTTTATTATGAAAGGTGGTTACTTTTTATTTTTTCATAAAATTACTACCATATAAATAATGAGAATATAATGAGAGTACATTAAGCATGCAATAAAAAGATTTTTTTAAAGTTTTAATTAAACAATAGGTTACTTTATTTACTTTATTATTTTACATAGTTCGACTAAGAATGTTTGGTGATTAGTATATAAAACCAACCATATTTTACAAGTAACATTATTATTTTTTAATATTTTACTATCATAAGTGTTAGGCTAGAAACAACTTATCATGACATATATTATTTTTAAATCCTACAAATTGATATATTTCAACTTAAAAGATATAGTAGTTGTTATTGTTGTTGTTAAAATTATTTTGAAATCGAGTGATTATTTTTAATTATATCTTGGAATTAAGGGATTTGAAAATTGAATATTTTGAAAAGGATTCTCCCAACTAAAAAATGATTACAAGAAGTAATATGATTAGGTGATCATCATTTGTTTTAAGAAATCATTACTTTAATAAAATTGATAATTGTAACAAAAAAACAAACGTATTCCACTTTACTTGAAGACGGGAGGTGTTCCACCTTCCAAGACTACAATTTATTTTTGTTGTTTTCGAAATTACAATATGATAATTTATTTGGTGATTTTTTTTGGAATTGCTTTTAGTGTGATTTTTTGAAAAAAAAAATTGTGGATTTTTTTTGTCTGATTTTTTAAAAATCTAATAAGAATTTATTGAAAAAAAAAATTAATGGGTAATTTTCACAATCAAAGTGTGTTTTTTAGAGTGCTAATCTATATATAAAGTAAAAAAAACTAGTTTAAATAACAGAAATCAAAATTTTACTTTAATTTTTTCATCAAATTTCAACACCAAAAACTTCAAAAAATAACACTAAAAACTGTTCTTTTTATGTTTCGTTATAGCATGATTTATAATTAAAATAATTTTCATGTGAAATCATTACCATGAGATTTTCGTATATCTCATAGCACTGCATGTGATGTGAGGTTGTATCGTCCACACAACTGTATGAAGCTATGTTACCAGAAACGAGAAACGGGAAACGAAATGAGAAACAGAAACTGTACGAGAAACGAAGTTTGGAGGTTTCTTATTCTAGAAACGAGGAGAGAGAAAATAAAAATAAAAATGAAAAATACAAATTTAGTTTCAATTTTCTATATAATTTCAACTAAATTTACAACCCAAATTTTAATTAAAAGACTAAATAATTTGAGTACCATATTGATGCTCTGCAAATTGACTATTTTTGTGCCTCTTTGTCAATTAAGTGTACACTGTACACATTTTTCTGCACTTTAAGCTTTTGGCTGATTATAGTTTTGTGGGGAAAATCTAAATGAAACCAAGATATAGCATTTGGAGGAAACAAAAAATAGAATTTGCGATTGAATATGAACTTCTTAAACCATATATAACATTATGTTTAAATAAAATTGAATAAAAGCTATAATAAAGAGTTAAAATTAAACCATATATAAAATTATTTTTAAATCAAATTGAATAAAAGCTATAATAAAGAGTTAAAACACACTACAACCTAGAAAAGAAAAAGTGCTAGAGAGAACCTGGAAAAAGTGCACTTCAAAAATATCATTTGATTGAACTGAACTGTTAATATAGATTTGAGTAAATTTCCCATAATGTAGCAACACTTTTAACAACTAAGTTAATTCCAAGTTAACTTACATGGTTAGAATTGGATCCAAATTTATTAGCGACACAAATATTTCATAAGATCCAAGTTAAAAAATTTTACATTAACAATATGAATTGTGAACCTTCATAGATAGATTAAAAATTAGATCAAATATCTATAATTAAATAGCATTTCTACCATTTTTTATATATATAATTCGAAAGATGAATGGATGTTTTAAATTTCGCTAACCTACACCTTGGTAATGTAATCGATTTAGCATAACTAGGCCCTCTCTATATCTCCTATGGCAAGCAATGAAGAAACATAAGCAAGAGGAATGGCTTCAGAATGACTGTACAAAATGGCGTTTCTATCCGGTTTCTGTTTCTTCCTCGTTTTTTCTATAGAGAAAAAACACAGCGGAAACAAAATAGACAATCAAACACACAGCATAAACAAACATGAAACAACATAGATTTAATGTGGCTCACCCAACCAATCTGGTCGACGTCCACCAAACAGAGGCATCAACAATCTCATTTAGCAAAAGGAGAATTACAATAGTAGAGTTTTTCATCTGCACATCTCTTCCACTCATCTCACATTCCTCATGCTCATTTGCCTCTACAGGCTTACATTTTATAGCTGGGAGTAGAAACTAAATCATAAATTCACTCACAACAAAATAGGATGCAATAAATCCACATCAGGATTAGATGGAGTCAATTTAGTAAAAAATCCTATTGTTTTCACATTCATGAGATTTTCTCCAAATTTAATTAAAACAAATCTCAATAATCTCCACCTTGACAACAATTAGCCTGATACCCTGTTCCATTATTATTTTTATCTTTTCTGAAATCCAAGAGAAGCCAGACACCATCATAGATTCTCTAATAAAACTAGTTTTGTGAACATGTCTGCACAGTTTTCCTTTGTATGCACTTTTGCAAGAGAGACTCCCCGTTCAGTGATAACCTGTCCTACAAAATCGTACTTTATAGGTATATGCTTTTATTTACTATGATAGGCTGGATTTTTAGCCAAGTGAATTTCACTTTGACTATCAGAAAATAACTTTATGTTGTCCTGCAACTTACCAAACTCACCAAACAAACCTTTCAACCAAACCTCTTCTTTGCAAGCATGTGAATCAGCTCTGTATTCTGCTTCTGTGGTGGATAAAGCAACAATGTTTTGTAGCTTTGACATCCATCTTATAGCTCCACCTGCAAGAGTAAAGATAGATCCTAATGTTGACCTTCTCTTACCCAAATCACTTGCAAAATCAGAGTCAACATATCCGCAAACAAATTCACTACTCCTGTTATAAGTGATACAATAATGGCTTGTGCCTCTCAGATACCGAAGCACCCATTTCACTGTTGACCAGTGTTCTTTTGCTGGATTTTCCATATACCTGCTGACAACCCCAACTGCATGTGAAATATCTGATCGTGTACAAACCATCGCATACATCAAACAACCTACTACATTGGCATATGGAATTCGAGACATATATTCCTTTTCTTCATTTGTGTTAAGACATAAACTTGAAGAAAGCTTAAAATGGGAAGCTAAAAGGACTGAAACAGGCTTCACATTGTTGATACCAAACCTCAAAAGAATTTTCTCAATATACCTTTGTTTTGATAACCACAGCTTACCATTGCTCCTGTCTCTGAAAATCTCCATGCCCAAAATCTATCTTGCTACTCCTAGATCTTTCATATCAAACGTCCTAGACATCTGAGCCTTTAACCTGTTGATCTCTATTATGCTTTTGCTTGCTAAAAGCATATAGTTAACATATAAAACTAAGATAATGAACATGCCATTACTCAATTTCTTAAAGTAAACACAATGATCATATTCACTTCTTATAAAATTTTGACTCAACATGAAAGAATCAAATTTCTTGTACCATTGTCGAGGCGACTGCTTCAGACCATCCAATGATTTATTGAGCCTTTTGACAAATTTCTTTTTGCAATTTTGAACAAACCCTTCCAGTTGTTCCATGTAAATCTCCTCATCTAAATCTCCATGTAAAAGTGCAGTTTTAACATCTAGTTATTCTAATTCTAAATCAAGTAAAGCAACTAATGCTAACACAATCCGAATTGAAACAATTTTTACAACTGGTGAAAATATCTCATGAAAGTCAATTCTTTCTTTCTGAGAAAAACCTTTTGCGACCAGCTTTGCTTTGTACCTTTCTTCTGTATCATCAACACTCCTTTTTAATTTCTAAACCCATTTACATCCCACAGTTTTTCTGTCTTTATGAAGTTCCACCAGATCCCATTTGGCATTCTTGTCTAATGCCTTCATCTCATCCTTCATAGCCTCTTTCCACCTATCACTGTTAGAACCTTCTACAACTTCCTGATAGCACAATGGTTCATCATCATTAGCGGTTAAAGCAACCAAAGTAACATAATCATCACACCTTTTAGGAGGACATATGATTCTCGTAGACCTCCTTAAAGATGTTTCTGGTTCTTCCACAATTTGTTGATTATTATCTGTAGGAACTTCTTCATGATCTGCATCTGAAACTTGTTCATGATCTATATCTGGAACGTTTTCATCTAGACTATCATTAGTATTTGAACTAGTTTCAAACTGAATATGTTGAAACTTAGGTACATTATCCTGTTTCAATTTATCATCTACATCTAGATTATTGAGTGAAGATTCATTGAATTTAACATCTCTGTTAATGACGATATTGTGAGTAGTAGGATCCCACAACCTGTATCCCTTAGTACCATCACCATATCAAACAAAGATATATCTTTCTGATTTAGGATCTAATTTAGAACGCTGATGTTTCAGAATTAGAGCATATGCATCACAACCAAAAACTTTCAGTTTAGAATAATCACATGGATGACCTTCCCATACCTCTTGAGGAATTTTGCATCCTATTGCGGTTGATGGTGATCGATTTATTAAGTAACAAGTCATAGAAACTGCTTTTGTCCACAATTCCTTCTGCAAATTAGCGTTACTAAGCATACTTCTTACTCTCTCTAAGAGAGTCATATTCATGCGTTCAGCAACTCCATTTTGCTGAGGAGTATATACAGTAGTTTTACGTCTTTCGATCCAAGCATCTTAGTAATAATTATCAAATTCCTTTGAAGTAAACTCACCACCATTGTCAGTTCTTAAACATTTAATGGTTATTCCAGTGACGTTTTTAACTAATGCTCTAAACTGTTTTAAAACTGTGAATACATGAGACTTCTTCTTTAACATATAGACCCACACTTTTCTAGAGAAATCATCAATAAAAGATACAAAGTATGACGATCCTCCATATGAGATTGTAGGAGATGGACCCGAAACATCAGAATGGATATAATCAAGGATTCCCTTACTAATATGTTTTCGAGTTTTAAAATTTTGTTTGCTTTGTTTTCCTTATAGACAATGTTTGTAGAAATCTAACTTGGAAGATTTTAAACTAGGAAGTAACTTTCGATTAGATAAAAATTTTAATCCTCTTTCGCTTATATGGCTCAACCGTTGATGTCATAGATGAACAAAATTACTGTCATTTTTAGATACTGTAGAAGCATGATATGACTCTGTTCTTCCTTCTAACTAAAAAATATTTCCAACTTTCTTTACTTTCATTACTAGTAAAATTCCTTTATAAACTTTCATTACTCCACCTTGAATAAAGGTTTTATATCCATTTGTGTCTAGTACTCCTAGTGAAATGAGATATTTTCTTAGTTTAGGCATGTGTCTTACATCAGTTAAAATTTTATTTGTCCCATCAAACATTTTAATCTGGATGCTTCCAATTCCCATAATATTACATGAGACATCATTTCCCATGTAAACAAATACATCATTGATTGATTTATAAGATTTAAACCATTCTCTATGAATGCACATGTGATTTGATGCACCAGAATCTAACAACCAATGTTGATCATGATTAAACAAAATAACTGATAACACTTCATCACTCATACCTGAAATGGATGTCGAACCTGTATCTGTCGTGTTTGCTTCTTTCTTCTCTGTCGAAGAGTCTCCTCTGGATGTTTGTTGTCTCTTCCAATAGTCCTTCTTCAAATGTATTGATTTGCCACAAAACCAGCACTTTACCTTACTCTTCTACCCTTTCGATTTTGACCGCAAGTTGTTCTGCTTACTGAAGCGTATTTCTTTAGAACGACCTCTAACCATCACTGCTTCTGATGTAGAGGTTTCTGAATTTCACCTTTTCCTTGTTTCCTTAGATAGCAAAGCTCCAGCAACATCTTCAAACTAAAGGGTTTCTGATGAACTAAGACTTATAGAAGTAACAAAATGATCCCATGACTCGGGCAACGAGCATAATAAAGTTAGAGATTTATCTTCAAATTCAAATTTTAATTCTATACTTTCTAACTTCACCAAGAGAGTATTAAAGGTATTCAAATGATCAGTAATTAATGTACCTTCCTTCATGCGTAAGCTGTACAACTGTTGCTTCAGAAGAATCCTATTGGTTAAGGATTTTGTCATGTACAAATTTTCAAGCTTTGTCTACAAATGAGCAGCAGTTTTCTCTGACACGATGTTAAACAAAACATCATCCGCCAAACACAATCGAATGCTACTTAGTGCTCTTTCATCCATGTCACTCCATTCGTCATCTGTCATGGCGAAAGGTTGTTTGGCTTTGCCCAAAAGCGCCTTCGCCACGCCTTGTTGCACGAATGGATCATGCATCTTAACTTTCCATATCTCAAAGTTGTTTTTCCCATTGAAATTTTCGATCTCAAATTGAGCACTTCGTGTTTTTGCCATTTTTAGTAGCTTGTGCCAAAAAATCTCCAATTTCAAATCTTAATAAATGAATATTTCATTTTAGTCAAAATTATTAATTTATTGCCCTTGGCTCAATATACTGGCATATTACAATAACTTTGATATATAATAAATATATATTATAATCAATCGATTTAAATACATATATCAAATGAATACATATGGAATTTGAATAGAACTCAAATATAAATCGATTTAAAAAAGTGCATTAAAAACAAATTGATTTAAAATGGTTCTTAAAAAATGCAAATCGATTTTTTTTTAAAATGGAATTTCACTTTAAATCGATATCAATGGAATTTTTAATATAAAAATTCATTTACAAATGGCATATCATAAAAAAAATTGATTTTAAATGGCACTTAACTCAATTCCATTGTGACATAAAACGCTTACCCAGCCTCCACGAAACATTCAACTGCACTCTTCATTGGACTTATATAATTGCAAATCGATTTTTTAAATGGCACGTTCAATAGTCCACTCGTTCAGAAGTCACCATTCAGTGCACAGGAGCTCACGGTTCAACGCAACAGTTTTGTGACCCAATCCAACTCAGCCACACGGTCTTCATCCTTCAAGCTGTGCTCAGGGTGCTTTGATAGTTCACGAGCTTGACACAGCTCACAGGTCATGTCAAAGAACTCAGCTTACACAGCAGCTTTTTGAATACCGACACAGCGCTTCTCAACCTCCGATACATCGTGGACCGAATCCAGAAACTACCATTAAATCAAGTCCAGCAACTATACTTCGACTTACACAGCCACGACTTGGCTCCACACAACAGCCTTCCACGCCATTTGCACAGTGTAAAAACGTAGCTACCAGCTCACGGCACTTATAGAGTTTCCGGAACTAGTGAGCGTGATCGCCCAAGTTAAGACGAACCGACGCACCAACAGGTCATTCTCCAGATGAGTCTGCACAAAACAATCATGGAAAATAAGGCTCAGCAAGCCTACGGCCTAAGTGGCATCTTCATCCAACGCAGACTTTGAGTGCTCAGTCCAGCTCTGATACCAATTGTAGAGCAAAAAGATAGCGGAAACAAAATAGACAATCAAACACAGAGCATTAAAAAACCTAAAACAACAGAGATTTAACGTGGTTCACCCAATCAATTTGGGCTACGTCCACCAAAAAGAGGCATCAATAGTTTCATTCAACAAAGGGAGAATTACAACAGATTTTTTCATCTGCACATCTCCTCCACTCACCTCACATTCCTCATGCTCATTTGCCTCTACGGGATTACATTTTATAGTTGGGAGTAGAAATTGAATCATAAATTCACTCACAACAAAATAGGATTCAATAACTCCACATCAAGATTAGATGGAGTCAATTTAGCAACAAATCCTATTGTTGTCACATTCATGAGATTTTCTCCAAATGTAATTAAAAGAAATCTCAACATTTTTTCGAGAATGGTGGCAACCATCCCATTTCTGGCAACTATGAAGTGAGTCGCCCAAAGTAGTTGATTATCCAACGCAAGGCAGGACCATCTTAAATTCATTGTAGGATCATAGAATGTGGTTTTTTTTTTTTAACTTTTTAATTAATACATTGAGCGATAACAGGTTGAATTTATCAACTATATTGAAGATAAATAATTTAAAATATTGTTAAAAAAATAAAATTTCAACGTGGAAAGTTAAACCATACAAGCTTTGTAAAATTGTGTTGGTTAACTAATAATGGTTTGACAAAAAAATCCCAACGCATTCTGTCGTGGCTGCATGGAAAATAAAGTATATTTAATAGTAAAATATTATAATCAATGTTGTAAAAGTAATTAGTCAATATTGTTTTTCACTTTCTTAGTTAAAATCTCATTTACTAAACAACAAGGTTTTTTTATATTTATTTAATATATAATATTTTTCCAAGTGTAATATAGAAAGTATTTTTTTTTGTTAGAAAATTAGGATGAGTATTATTTAGTTTCTATGCAAAGGGATAGATTTAGTCAAATTATGAAGATGAGATAATCTAGCAAAACAGATTGAATTTGTTGAGTTGGGTAAGAGAGCTTTTTATATAATTCACTGAGGGATTTAGATTTTTTTTTTAGATTGAGTGATGTGTAAGAGAGAAAGATTGCATGTAGGGTGATAATATGTGGTCTTACATTTTGTTGTTAAATTTATGAAATAGTGTTTATATTTATGTATACATTTATAAGGTTGAATTCATATTGTGCTAAACCTAGGCTAGATTAGATTTTGTTATCTATTGTAAGAATAATAATTTTTTATAATTAATAGATATTAAGTTTAAGTTCATAATCCATAGGTAGAAACTTTATTTTGAGGTTAGTAGAATTATTCCACAGTGCAACTTCAAGGTTTCTAGATGAAATGAAGCCTGATTTCTTAACACAAGGCACCTTAAAAACACCAAATATTGAAATTTTCAAAAAAATCATCAATGGATGAAATTGGATTATATATATATATATATATATATATAATTAATTAATTATAAAAGTTACAATATACATTATCAACTTCTTAAATATACCTTCCTTATCAAAGCCTAGATATTTATTACACAAATTCAATATAAACATGTTTTATTTTTTTACTTAAAAAAAAATAGATATTCTTAATTCTATTACTTAAAAATTTGTTGCTAGACATTTAATTATTTAAAGATTTCAATATAAAATCTTGTCCATAATCTAAATAAAAAACTTTAAAGGAAACATATATTCTGATATGATACTGTATAGATTTTTCTTTAAATATTATAGAAATATACATCTGCTATATTTATATATAAAAATAGAAAGTTATAAATTTCATTTATTCACTATAAACATTTAAATTAATTTATTATTTAATTTATTTTTGTGATTTAAAAAAACAAATTTAAATAATTTTTATTAATCAAAGAATCCAGAAAAATATTTCCACCCTCGCCCCATATACCTTCTTAAACCCATTACTACGTACACTGAAATCAACAAAAACTTTGGCTCTCCAAGCCTGCATATTTTCAAACAATATAACAGTAATAACCACAAAGAGACTACACTAATATAACCATGATAAGCAACAAATCATGCAATATTTACATTCATATTTTGTTGCACACCAAATAAACCACACGAGAGATATCTCCAGGGTGAAACTACAAACCTCCCTATGCTGTTAAGAGCACTCCAATGTTAACTCGTGAGAGTTAACCACCAACAACATATGCCTTTGCAGTGAGAGTCTAGGAAACATATGAAAGTCGCCAAAATGGAAAACATCGGACGCAGGTAGAGAACACAACCAAATAAAAAATAGTGGTGCAACTCTATATGCCTCTATAATCTTAATAAAGAATTTACCACCAAAGGGAAAATGAAAGAAAGAGATAGGTGATTGAGGAAAGAGACTACACCCTTCCCCTCCATCGACTTTCAGTCATATCCATTTCAGGAACAAATTTGTCATAACATGAGCACTTGGATCAGGTGGATCTCTAATGTGAACTCCATATGACTCATAAGTGACATGGGCTTCTATGTGTCTAAAGAAGCATCAATTCCATCTCTAGAGAAACGTAGATTCATCAACATTCGTTTAACATATTGAAGTGTTGTGAATGTGTTGTATGTTTCAATTTGTTTATCTTTGAGTACCAAAACCAATAGTGTCTTATTTTTCAATGATGACAAACTCAACTCATGTGTTGTATTTTTCTCTCTCTTGAGTGTCCAGGTTTTGGCACTTGTCTTGCTTGGTTTTATAGTAATTTTTAGTTAGACAAAGACTTTTTCTCCTCCCCAAGTTCCATCTCTAACTCCCTTATCTCCATAAGCACTTTTAATGGAATTGTGTTAAAATATGATGCCACATACTCATGAGAAATAACCTCTCTGCTATGTTCAAGCAGTAAAGTGCCTCCTCCACCATTTCTCCTTCTTTGTCTATGCCTCTGACAACATATGTGAGTTTCCAAGGGAATGGTTTGAGTCTTTCTAGGGATTACCCCTACCTACAAACTGACAAGCAAACCAAACCCTATCTCTCTCCACCAACTTTGGATACAATCACACCAACTCGTCACAATAACTCCAGATAAAATGGTTGTATTTAGACAACAATCCGTATGAGAAGGGAGAGGGTGACACAAATTTGACTACTGTCTTAATTTCCTCCACCATTGGACAAAGCCAGAACCACCATAAGACCAAAAAATAGCAATGACCTGAATGACAAACCCTTTCAGAGAGCCTGCCTAACACACAACAAAACTCACATGCCTAAAACACAATAACTACCCATGACAGAACTCAATAATAATAGACCCAAACTCACCAAGACCCAAGAAAAAATGAGAGAGAGACTCAACTTCCAAATATAATTGACAAGCCCTAGCTGAAAATTATGCACTATTGAAACAAATGGCCATTAAAATTTGAAAAAACTGATTACTAAGGAAAATAGAAAAACAAAGACAAAAATAATAGACTTACAAGCTAGGTTCTCCAACCTAGAATGAGTAGGAAACAACTCCGTCAACCAACAAAAGTCAAGAACACAAAACAACACATCCGCACACCAAAAGGTGACTAGCCCAAAAGCTTCTTTCGACTTCATGCAAAATGAGTTTCCACACCATTGAAATGTGTTTTCTCCTTTTTTATAGACAACGTACTCCATGGCGCCAGTGATTTTCCCTCGACTCTCGCATTCTCCTCCCTAGCTAAATCACCAACTCTCCACACCATGGCAAAAAAACCCACACCAAAATTTTAATTGCATTCTCATGCACGCAACGAAAATGCCGAATACCTCTAGATATTAAATGAGATATTAAATGACAACCCACACCTAGTTCTATCAAAATTAACACCCCGATTTTTCCTATTTAATTATTCACAGTTCATTGATTTACCGATTTCCTTTTCAGTGATTTTGCCAAAATTCTATTGCATGATAAATTTTAAAATATTATAATAATTACGCTGTAAGGCGTTATTATTTGAAAACAACTCCCCTAGGTGCCATTGTGTCCATGTTTGATCCATTGGATCAAATGTTAGACGATTGAAATGTTTTAGGCCATTAGATCCATAAGTAAATAGTTTTTTATATGTTTTTTATAATGTTGGTTTTTTTTTTCTTTTTAATAAGTTAGATTAATTTTAAGTTTTGGTGACTTTTAAGTTAAAATGTTGTTATTAAATTTTTTTTATATTTTAACCTCAGTTTAACATTTTGACTATGTCAAATTACACCAAAAAAAAAGTAAATTAAATAAAAATATTGACATAATGTAATGAACATTTTAACTAGGTCAAAATACAATAAAAAATAAAAATAATAAAATAAAATAACAATAAACTATAAAAACTGCCCATGGTATTCATGTGGAATGTAGTTTATTTAAAGATGGAAATTAAGAAGGTCAAGATCAATCTTAACTCTAGATCTACCAAGATCCAAGAGGGATGATATGTCTTGATAATCGATCCCTTTGAAAGTAAAAAGAGAATTGATCCCTTTGATAAACAATATAGATCTAAACTAATTATTTAATAAATTGAAAAATTAAGCTATTTTAAACTAATTTTGTTAAATTCATATTCTAATTTTTAGGATATATTTTTAAAAAATTCAAAGTGTGTTGAGTTTTTATTTATTACTATTTACTCTATATGTGGAGAAAATAAGTTTATCTTAAGTCCCAAACAATATTCTTCCTTCTCTTCATATTCTAGCTTGCACCTTGACACTCCTCCTCTCCTCCTTGCAAAAATTTAAACTATGAGGCATAAGGTAGTTGTTGCATATAGGAACATTTAGATATGATAAGAAAAATGTGATACTCTATTGTAATTTTCTCTACAAATGTGATGGCGAATGTGCCCTAAATGTTGAAAACTTCATGGTTAATGCAATATAAGCTACTTGAAAATTTACAGTCTTGTATACAAGATCAAGAAATCTATGCCCAATATCCAACACCATAGACCAAGACAAGTTCACCAATTCAACAACTGCTTCCAAATCTCTCTTAGTGCTAGAGTTGTTTTCTCAATAAACTTGTTTTTACTACTCTTAAACTAATGAAAGCCATCGTTGTTGCATATAGGATCATTTAGATCTGATAAGAAAAGTGTGATACTATGTTATAATTTCCTCTACAAATGTGTTGGAGTTGTTTTCTCAATAAACTTCTTTTTACAGCTCTTAAGTGATGAAATCCATCGTTGTTGCATATAGGAGCATTTATCTCTCTTAAGAAAAGTGTGATATTGTGTTATATTTTTCTCTACAAATATGTGGGAGTAGTTTTCTCAATAAACTTGTTTTTACTTCCCTTAAGTGATGAAATTCATCGTTCTTGTGCATATAGGAGCATTTAGATTTGATAATAATTTTATGATACTCTATTTTAATTTTCTCTACAAATGTGATGGAAAGTGTGCCATGAATGTTGGTGATTTCAGGGTTAATGTAATATAAGATAAATAAAAATTCATTTCTTCTACACAAGATCAAGAGAGCTATGCCGAGTAGCCAACATCAAAGAACAAGACATGTTCGCCAACTCCATAAATGCTACCAAATCTCTCTCGGTGTTGGAGCTATTTTTTCGATCACCGCCCTTGAAGTGAATAAAGCCACCTCTCCAAACATTTTTTACTGTCTGCACAAAGAACAAAAAAAACCAACTTCATATCAGCGATACTGAAAAAACAAGAACATGGAAAACACAAGGGACATCATCAGTAAAGAACAATGTGATATTTTGAATATTTTAAGGGATCATAAAGGAAATAATACATAGGTGACACAATAGGAATTGATCAAGGTTAAATATGGAGGAACTGCACCAAAACAACCTTTGATTTTGAAGGTAGAAAATCATGATCTATTTCTTTATTCATGAGGAATTCATGTTGGCATGATCAGAAAAGGTATTTAACTTAATTTCAACATAGGCCTCATGATTTGTAAGGCTCAAGGAAGACTATTGCATCAAGATTTCACTACCTGCTTCCATGGAAGAAAATTTTGATTTTCATTCCTCCATCATGGCTCCTTTTCTGCAACATCTTATTTCTTCTAGGCTACTCTTTCCTATGCCATTTCCTTATGGTGTTTCTTTTGCAACATGCGGTGCAATTGCTAGTTAATTCCTTAGTGTTATAATAGGATTGAAGGAATATATATTTAAATATCATCAAACTAAAAATAGCGATATTTAGTATTTAGAATCTGGATTGTAAACATTAGCAAAAAAAATTTCTCATACGAATAATTTCTTCAGACAATCATTTTTCAGAAATATATAATATTGGAATGAAAAAATATATATATATGCTGCCTTATTGTCATGAGAGAGATATGAGGCCCCTTGGTAGCTCCAAATATTCTTTCAAGATGGATTGAGAAAATAGAGAAATTATTTCGTTGTTTCCCGCCCTAGTTCGAAGCGGCTATACCTATATCTAGACCCTTGTTTATACAAATTTTAAAATACTATAATAATTAATTCCTTAGTGTTATAATAGGCTTGAAGGAGCATATATTTAAATATCATAAAACTAAAAATAGGTATGTTTAGTATTTAGATTGTAGACATTAACAAATTGTTTTTCTCATACAAATAATTTCTTCGGACAATAATTTTTCAAAAGTATATAATATTGAAATGAGAATATATATATATATATATATATATATATATATATATATATATATAAAGGGAGCCTGCGTTGTTGTGATGAGAGAGAGATGAGACCCCTTAGTAGCTCCAAATATTCTTTCAGGATGGATTGAGCACATAGATGTTGGAAATTAATTCCAACTGCTGAAGTCAAACAGTAGTAATTGTAGAAGTGAGAGATCAGCGGCACATTGAAGCCTAAGCAAAGGCGGTTGCCACTGTCTTAATGCAAATTGCAAAACGATTGGAAAGCCGCACAGGAGCAGTACAAAGCAGATATGATTTGACCCCTTTGATATTTAATCCAAGGCGGTAGCCGATTTCTCAAGACTAGAGTTTAATGTTAAGATTCAAAGTCTCGCCAGCAGCGTAGAGCTTTGATTACAGGTTGAATCAGGGTTTAAAGCCTTACCAATATAATCGGCGGCGTAAATGGAAGAGGCGGTAATCGCAAGATATTCTTGCAAGTGTCTTGTTGATGTGGCGAGTTCCGCAAGCGGAACGAACATACAATACCACAGCCCTTTTTGTTAAGGCCGGATGCGATCATACAAATCGCATGTTATATAAAAATCACCCTCCACTTTGAGCCGAGGCTAGCGGGTGGTCCCACAGACCACACGGCGTTGTTTTAATTCAATCGCAAAGTTTGAATTAGGGGAGCCTTTGTATTTGGCCCAATTGCACTATCAAATAGCGGACCCGACGCCATACTATATGGCGCAATTAATTGTTAAATCGCATCCGTTTTAAAATCGCAGTCGGAAAATTTGTTGAGCATAGCACGATGGAAAGTGTTGAAGCTCAGACCCGATCCTGTTTATGTAGCGGTATTAAATGGAGTCGTCGCATCCGATAGTCAATCGCAATCAGAAGTTTGGTTGAACATTTTATTTGTTATAACACGGACCCGATGGACTTATACAGGGGAATTAAATTCATCATCGCATCTGGTTATCAATCGGAGATCGGAGTTTTAAAAGGGTCGCACGTTATAAGTTAAGACCGGACCCGATGCATATATGTTTTATGTTTAATTTTATTATATGCGCGTGACATATATAATGTAAAAGCCCCGAGAGGCAAAAGATGTTGTGAATGTTATTATTATGATTTGCACGGCAGTGCGTTGTTTTAAAAAAAAAACATAACATTTTATTTTCAGAGAGATAGAGAGTTTTATTAAGACAGTGAAGTCTTGTGCGTGCACTGTGTTGAAGCAGCAGTCACTATTTTGAATCCCTCTGTTAGAGGAAGAATTTGTAACAGTTTTTTTTATGAAATAGATGTTTGTTTTTCATGAGTTGAAACTCTGTCTCCAGTGAGTAAATTTTAAATTTCTCTGTGTTAAAGAGGAGAGTATTATTCTCTCCACTGTTTATTCAGAAATTTTCAAAAATTCCAACAATAGAGCAATTATTCCATTGTCTCTTGCCCTAGTTCAGATCTTACCTCTTTGCTGGTTCAGAGCGACTATACCTATATCTAGACCCTTGTTATACAGATTTTTAAATATTATAATAATTAATTCCTTAGTGTTCTAATGGGCTTGAAGGAACATATATTTAAATATCATCAAACTAAAAATAGAGATGTTTAGTATTTAGATTGTAGACATTAACAAATTGTTTTTCTCATACGAATAATTTCTTGGGACAATCATTTTTCAAAAGTATATAATATTGAAATGAGAATATATATATATATATATATATATATATATATATATATATATTCGTCGTTCAATTTGGAATTCGTATCCCATGTAACTTATAACTATGCGATGACTCAAAACATTGTTCATTTAAAAATTTTAGCCCCTCCACATCAAAATAAATCTACACTCATTATAGAAGTCAAAATTTGCTAGGTAGACTACGACATTGTTTTAATAGGCGCAGTCTAACACTTCAAAAGACTTAGACTACGCGGTTTTAATATCCTCCTTTGATATATACAAACGTAACTACGAATGAAACATGCTTGACTCTTGAATCGTTCAACGTTTGAATATAGACCGTAAAGGATTGACCAACAAAAGATTTAGCAAGGCTTCGTAGGTCAATCAGGGTTTTCGATCACAACCAAAGAATTAGAATTGATCAACACAAGATTTAGCCAGGCTTCGTAGGTCGACGAGGGTGTCCCACCAGAACCAAAGGTTTCTTGATGAAAGTAATTTCAAACTCAAAATGTAATAGCTGGGGTGTGCAGAAGACTTCGACTAACAGAATTCATTTACGATGGATCATGTATTAGTCCAGTCATTCCATTCAATATGTGAAATGAATCCCTGAAGACCTTATTATACCCTACCAAGTTTCCTATGTTCTCATTTCCTCTCATCTCCGCGTGACTATATCCTATATATATTTGCATCTAAACACTATGATTCACTCGTATTATCGTTATTCCTCTTATGATATTCATATTCTTGCAATCAATAGCTGTGACTGTGGAGAGAAGAATTGTATAGGCTGCAGCAATATGGACATGAGAATCATATCACGACTAATAATATTGATTTCCCTGATTATGGTTCTCACGATGGTTACTGAAGTTTCGTCTTGCAGGTCGCTGAAATTCGAATTCATATTTGAAGAAGATCAAGTGGAGAATAATAATATTGATACGAAGAATGGGTTGCTTGAATCTCTTCCAAGAGGTCCCGTACCTCCATCGGGGCCATCGCAGTGTAAACACTACAGGTCTTCTGGTGGAGGTTCGTGTCCAGTTTAATAATCCAATTGTTGAGAGGAGAAATCCCCAACCGTAGAATTACATAGCATGAATACAATACGACTACTTACAATATGGCTACTTTTCCACTCCATAGTAGACAGATATGGACAATAACAACCCTAGATATAACGGATATGCACGTTGCTAAAATTATGAAAAGATGGTTTGTGATAAGAGTTTGCAATTGATCATTTGATTTCGTCCATTACATGATTGGAGAGAACTACTATACCTCATGGGCCACACATTATAATTTGATATTTGTCACATCTCCGTTAAATACGTTACGTTAAAATATTCTGTATTAATCCTGAGTGTATGTTTTCGGAGTCTTCGACAAAGTATGACCAAATTAAAATTAATGCAATGAAGGATGATATCTCAAACTACTGTTTGACGGAAAATATATCCAAGGTTTCGCTGAGGATGGATTTATTTATTTGACTGCAATTGTATATATCATTTAAATTTTTATGTCAAAATTTGATGTTATTCATATATAAAATAATATACTATCTCACACGCTTTTTTTTCAATTTCTACTTATATTTTTCTGAATTTACATTGTCATGTTCCAAATTAACATTCTTAAAAGTCTATTTCAAATTATCACGGACAATGTGCACAATGTTGAGTTCACTATTTTAGATGACCATAGATTGCTAGGACTTACATTTTAACTTATCTCCATAGAACATTGTATTTTCCTTCTCTAATGTCGAGGGGACATGCGTAGGGTACATTGTGTTTTCATTCTCTACCGTTGAGGGGCTATGCGTTGGTTACAAAGTGCAAGTATTAATAATACATATATTTTTTATCTCTGCTCTGAAATAAAATACATAGTTTCCTTTTAATAGAAAATTTAAATATTATTTAATTAATTTGAATTTTTTTAATCGAGACAAATTTTCTTTATAATTTAAAACACATGAAAATATTACTCGTCAGCAAGCATTTATCTACGTGAAAGCATTGCGGTCTACATTGTTTTAACATAAGCTATTCTCACTATCATGGATAAACTTTAAAAAAATATGCAAGTATTGTTATCCGTGAACCGAATTTCTATCGTGGATAAACTTAAAAACAATATGCAATTATTGTTATCCGTGAACCGAATTTTTTCAATATAAATATATGTAATTAGGAACATTACCCATATCAAAATAATAATGACGTATCTTGTACAGCTATCTCAACTTCGTTCTTTCAAAGCCCTTTCATCTTGAAAAATCATAAAAAATAGTCATTGTGACATTATGCATGTGGGTCAATACTTTACATTAGTTATTTCTTTGAATTTGTTTTTCATAAACTCTAAATTCCAATGATGAAGTGTTGGTTTCTATTCTCAAAACAAAAACCATTATATATATAGTATGAAAAAAATTAGGACACCAACATTGCCCCATTACAAAGAGAGAAACCCTAAATACAATTTTTTTGAGAAGTATGATCTAATTCTTATTAATTCTTTTATCTCTTTTTGAGACTATGTAATTAAATTATTAGAGAAACATTCATAAAACTGACATCCATGGCTAGAAGATAAGAAAACAATCGAGAGAATGGATAAATGATATGGACTTCTAATTTAATAGTTCTTACGTGATACTAATATGTGTTTAGTGCCTAACTTTGTAAATGACAATAATAGTCCTTATTGTTTTTTTTGTAAATCAATATTCTATCCATCCATCAAAAAGTAAGTACATCAGAAGAAAAATGCTGGTAGTCTCACTTCGACCAAGTTTGTTGACTACCACGATCAGCATATGACAAAGGTACATAAAGACAACTAAAGACACATCCACAATTTAGGAGTCCAAAAGAACAACAAAACACATAAAACAAGTAGAATGCTTGTAACCATGCTAGTCATTTGAAGTAATTAAAGTTGGGTTTTCCAGGGTTGTTCCAGGAGGAGGTGGAGGGTAGAAAGAACACTGGACATGCTATTCAAAGTGGACCATCCAAGACTCAAGCTTCTCCACCTTCTCGATTAAAAGGTTTTGGCCTCGCCAGACCACCATGACCCTCTCTCAGACCTAGCACTAGAAGTAGTGCATCTTGTTCAATGTGGCAATGAGCTCAACATGCTCTTCCTAACGTAGGTTTCCATGTGTTCTAGCACAAAATATCTATCAATTCCCTACAATTCTCCAAACAACATCGATTATCATCTCTCTCTCCATGCCTTACACACCATTCCTTTCCTCGTCTTCCCGTGCGTCCACATCACATCGCTCCACCTCATTTTTTAGGCTGCAGAGTGCAACTCGCAAGGTCGGCCACCGAGACACCACGACCATGACCCCCGTAGACTCTAGACGGCACTTGCCAGACTCCAGATGCCAGGTTTTGCCGCTTCCACCACTGTCACTTGAATTAGAGACTCTTGCTCCCCTTGTCCAACTGAGTTTGAATTCGAAGAGGAAGTGGACATACCACTATAGGGAATTGGGTGCATTTTAACAAAACCAACACCGATTTGAGGAGATAGAGCAAGCCAATGAACTCGTATACAAACGAAAACTTCAACCACCAAGGTTCACCCCACCCACTCTGGATGGACTATAGAAAACAAGACCTACAATTTACAGCCAACAAGATAGAGCTATGCCCGCACTTTGTCACCCTTATCCCTTCATTGGACATCCACTCGCCAGACCACGCCGAAAGTTTGTAGACCCTCGATGCAAAATCCACTGAAACTTACAAAACCTCGATGAAGAGTTGCGAAGGAGGGTACACTAGTTTTCATGTAGATGCAGAGAGGAGCCAACCCACTCAGAGCAAGACTATTGAATGACCTACATCATGAGAGACCCCACTCCTCTCCCGTGTGAAGACATTGAATTCTGCATACCATAGAGGAAAGTAATCAATTTAGATACCCATAAGCTAAGGAAAGGACATTGGCGATAGATTCACCACCTTTCCAAAACAAGGTGCCCTTTCTTCTTCCTCCTCCCACTCATAGAATGCCAATTGCACTCACCAAACCGATATCAATACGACTGAAAAATGAAATATTGTTTAATTAATTACTTCATTTTTTTTTAATCCACACAAATTTTCTTTATAATTTAAAAAACATGAAAATATTACTAGCCAAGAATTTATCTACATGAAAGCATTATAATCTACATTGTTTTAACATAAGCTATTCTCACTATCATGGATAAACTTAAAAAGAATATGAAACTATTTTTATCCGGGAACCGGATTAGTTTAATATAAATATATGTAAAAATACGATTATGAACATTACCCATATCAAAATAATAATGATGCCTCTTGTAGAACCATCTGTAACTTGTTCTTTGAATGCCATTTAATTTTAGAAAAATCATAATAATAGGTCTTTGTGACATTATGCATGAGGGTCAATACTTTCCATTAGTTATTTCTTTGAATTTCGTTCTGATAAAGTATAAATTCCAATCATGAAGTGTTATTTTCTATTCCCAAAACCATTATATTTACATATATAAAATACTTATAGTAGGACAAAAAGTAGGACACCAAAATTTCCTTATTACAAAGAGATTGTAACCATAAATACAAAATTTTTGACAACTTTGATCTAATTCTCATTAAATATCTCACCTCCTTTCAAAACTTTGTAATTAAAATATTAGAGAAACATTCATAAAACTGACATCCATGGCTAGAGGAGAAGAAAATTATTGAGGGAATGAATAAATAATATGGAATTATAATTTATTAATAGTTCTTACGTGCTACTAATATGTGTTTGGTTCCTAACTCTGTAAATGTCAAACATATTCCCTATTGTTTTTTTTTTTGTAAATAATCATTCTATTCATTCAACAAAAATTATGTACATTCGTAGAAAAATGTAGGTAGGATAACTCCGACTAGGTTTGTTGAGTACCACAATCATCATATGACAAAGAAACATAAAGAAAAATGAAGACACAAAACACAATTTAGGAAGCCAAAAGCACCAGAAAATACTGGAAACAAGTACAACTCCTGTAAACCCACTTTGTCACCATCAACCCTTCGTTAGATTTCCACTGGCAAAACCACCCGAAGGCTTCTACACCCTTGATGCACATACCACTGAAAATTACAAAACCTTGAGCAAGATTTGTGTAGGAGGGCAATCCAATTTCCACGCAGATGTAAAGGGGAACTCACCCACTCAGAGTAGGACCGTCGACTGACCTGCACCACTAGAGGTTCGACCCCTCTCCCACATGAAGACATCGAATTCCACACACCAAAGTGTAAAGTAATCAATTTAAAGACCCAAAATCTAGGTAGGTGATGCCAAATATAGATTCACCATCTTTCCCAAATTAGGTGCCCTTCATTGCTCCTCCTCCCACTCACAGAATGCCAGTTGCACTGACTGAACCAATACCATGCCTAGGACACACACAACCCTCCATAAACCATCATCAACCAGCTCCTACCACTTGATTCTAGGTTGATGGCGATTTCACATAGAATGCCTTAATGCCTCCCGTATACAAGTAGTTGTGAGAGGATGGGGAGGTTGACCCTCGTACCATCAGCCAGGTGGTGCTCATAATTTCCCATGCATTACCTTGTGTTCTCAACTCATAACCCGCATCGGCGAAGCCTCTTTCGATGCAGTAATTCTTCGAAATTCTGCAAGGTAGACATTTTGTGAATGTGGGGGCCAATCATAAAGGATTTCCTTATCCTAATGTTCACTTCCCCAATTGGTGAGTTTGTCCACTTCCTTGTTACCTTCACAGTACACATGCTCTGATATTGCATATGCAAAGGAGGAGAGCCTAGAATGAATATTCTCATCTATTAGTTCCAACTGCCAACTCTTTATTACTCTGTTGAGGGACGACCCATTTATGATTTTTCCAAAATGGTGATTGCAATCTGAGAGTCTCCCCTCACTTACATTTGAGGAAATTTTAGCCTACAACTTCCTATGAAATTTTAATGTAATTTCCATATCATACTATGTAAACCAATCAAAAGCCTTAAAATTTAAAAATATGTACATGCTATAAATAATTTAGATTATTTAATTTAGTTATGTGTGAAATATTTTATTATCAATTTGATTATTCATAAAATATTTTATTAATACCATTTATCTACCTTACCCATATGAATTAGAATATCAAAAAAAATATTAATGCAATGTAAATCTTAATATTAGTGAAAAAACATAAATTGAAAATATTGGTCCATTGACATTAATATCGATGCCCTGAAAAAATTACCCCAAAAAATAGTAACAAAATTAAATTAAAAAAATTGGACCATTTAACATTAATAAACATGCCCCAAAAAATATAAAAATATAATAAATAGTAATTTTGAAAAAACAATAACATTTATCAATTATTTGTAAAAAAAATAGTAATATTTCCCTATTTTCGTTTAATAGAAAAATTTACCAATTTTTTATTTTTTTTTAAATATTGTGAATTAATAATATTTCCAATCTTATAAGGCCATACTTTTTTTTAAATAGAAACATTTACAATTTTTTTTTGAAATATTTTGAATTAATAATATTTAAGATCACCACAAAACTATATATTATTTCCAAACCTTTGACAAATTTTTTTTTTCAAACTCATATACATAATTTTGCAAAAAAAAAAAAAGTCATTTTATGGTTTGCACATCACATCACTATTTTCCGGAAAAAATATTTTACGGTCTGCAATTAGCATCAGTGTTTCTAAAGAAAATTTTATTTCGAGTTTCACGTACTTTATTTCGGCAAAAAATTATTTTCTATTTTATGGTTTGTAATGAGGATGATTGTTTCTGGGCAAAATATTGTTCCCATTTCCTAATCTACAATTTCGATCAAGTGAAATTGATATGTTATTTTCATTGTATGGTGCAGAGATCAAAATTTGGGAAAATTTCAATTTTATGCAACGATGAAGTTACCTTTCGGCAGAGAGACGTCGGTTGAGAAACTCTGATTTTAAAGATTCCATGTAATTTAAAAGACACATCAGTTTTCTTAAGTATGCAAATACCATAGATTTATGGTTAAAATCATTTTTATTTTCTTCTACAGAATAGATTCTAAGACCTGAATGTTTCCCTTAAGGACAGTTTAAAAATATAGACACTAATATCATGCTTAGGAGGTGTCCATCATTAGTTCTTTTACTCTCTCTATTTCACTCCAAGAGCTTGGTGGCAATAGGTGCTTCTAACTCGATTAGTTCTTCCCTAAAGAGAGTCATTGTTGCTTGATGCCTACACAATCTATTTCTATTGGATTTACAGCAGTGACCATTCAATTCAATTAGCCAATTAGATTAGCCAATTTTATTATCACAGTTGACTACTGGAGTCGATATGTAATCAAGCCAATTCAAGTAGCCAAGAAATAATTTGTTAAATGGAATTTTCTGTCTTTTCTAAACACAAAATAGGAGAGACATTTTTCAAATTAGAGATGTAAATTCTAAAAGAACATAAACCTACACATATTTCTTCGTTGATATGTTCGGTACCCCTGGTGCACACATCTATTGTTGGGGATTTCTGCTCATGAGGCCTAGTTCTCTCTAAACTGGAAGGTAGCCCTAATTTAGCCCTTTATGATCCAATTTAACTAGTCTATTAAGTAGTAGAGCCGATTGTTGTGTATATCGTGGACCTTGATAGACATCCAATTTGGAATTCCCAATCATGTTGTTGACCAGGAACAAGAAACCATATATACATTGAAGTTTGTCTTGATCACTACTTGACCGGGAACTGCCTTGATCACTGTTTGACCCAGAAATGCCTTGATCACTTACTATTGGCTCAACTAGGTCTAGGAATAGTAGCATCAAACATATATTTATTAGTAGTTACAAAGAATATTGGGGCATCACTCAGTCACTGGTGTTTTCCTTTAAATAGAGCTAGTGCAAAATAGGATTAGAAATCAAAGCCTTGGTTAATCTCAATGGAATAGAGCTAGCGCATAAGAGGATTAGAAATCAATGCCTAGGTTAATCTCAACCGAATAGAGCTAGGTTAAATATGTTGTTGCAGTCTGAAGTATTTCTTTTGATAATGATGCTTCTAGAAACTTCCTCGAATATAATAAACATGCACCACTAAGGTTTTGTTGAAAAATCTACTTGCAACAAGCAGGGCCAAGTAAACATACAAATTATTATTTTTATTACTGGAAAGGACTTTTTGTTGATTGAAAATGGCGTTTGCAATATGATTCCAAGTATAGGCTCTAGCATTTAAAATACAACTAATATGACAATGGTGCCCATATTTTCTAACGATAACAACTCCTCTATTGAATTTTACCTTTACTGTTGGCTATAATTCTTAATAATGCACCCGATTTTAGTGGCGAGTTAAGAAGTTTAAATGGTGCACTTATATCTTCATAATGATAGCTCTCTACCACTATTAATCTGTTTGAAACAGACTTTGCAACAATGCACTTAACTACACAAGCCAAACACCCAACAAACATATGCATTTAACATATTGTTTTCTCTTGTGTTAAACCCAAAATTTTTTGCATCAGATTAGACAGAAGCATAGTTTCATATAATTGAAGCATCTTATCACACTATAGAAAGACATACCGCACTATATAATGAATCCAAAAATATCAAGGAACAATAGATTTTCCTACATCTTCAAACATTTAAGCAAATCAAATATTTGAAAACCCAAAAACAAATATCAACCATCATCATTTCTGTAAGCACTGATGTTTTCATAGCTATCATCATTTTTTTAAACAACTATGGATGGGATTAGCTCTCAGTTCAACTTTGGCTATGGCTGTCATCATTTATGTAAGCAACTGTGGCTGTCATCATTTCTCAAGTCTCAACTTTCTCAAAGCATTTACTAAAAATATGTGGTCATCCTTCCCAATTATCCTTGATTTAAAATTTAACACAACTCTAACATAAGTTGAATCCTTTCAAATTCTAATTAGTTTTCAAACACAAATATAGATCACTCTAGCCAATATTTGTTCCAAAAATACATACTATATATATATATATATATACACACCAATTTACATTTTTTGTGCTCTTTACCTGGAAATATTGTGGCATGTCTTTGTAATACCAAGAAAGCCTAAGTTATCTAATCCAAATTATAGATGAAAGCCTCATGATAAAACCCTTTTCCATCTATGGAAAGTGGGTGTTTTGGAAAATTTATATTAGTTCTAGAAAGGTGATTAGCATATGCAACATTCCTGTGTATATCTGAGGGAATGTATGTTATTTAAAGTTGAGGATGTCGTTGTGTAGATTGAGCATATGTTACTCGACCATATCTCCTCCATGCCTTTCATTTTCTTGGTTCATCTACGTAAAAGAGGTTCATATTGGATAAGTAATACTCACAACATTCATTGTGCAACCTCATGTCCCAACTTTCTCAAAGTAATTACTAAAATGATGTGGGCTTCCTTCCAAAGTATCTTTGATTTAAAATTTAGCACAACTTCAACATAAGTTGATTCCTTTTAAAATTCATTAGTTTTCAAAAGCAAATATAGATCATTTCTAACCAATATTAGTTCCATAATTCCATACTGGATATATACATCAACACCCATTTACATTTTGTGTGCTCTTTACCAAGAAATATTGTGGCTTGTATCTATAATACCAAGCAAGCCTAAGTTATGTACTCCAAACTATAGAGGAGTGCCTCATGATTAGACCTCTATCAATCTATGGAATATGGGTGTTTTGGAAAATTTATATTAGTTCTAGAAAGGGGATTATCATTTGCAACATTCTTGGCTACAACTGTGGGAATGTCTGTTATTTTAAGTTAAGGATGTTGTTTTGTAGATTGAGAAGATGTTACTCAACCATATCACATCCAATACCTTGAATTTCCCTTTTTCATTTAGTTAAAATATGTTCATATTGGATAATTAATACTCACAACTATCATAGTGCATCCTTAAGTCTCAAATTTCTCAAATAATTTACTGAAAATATGTGGTTGTCCTTCCCAAGTATCTTTGATTTAAAATTTAACACAACTCCAACATAAGTTGGCTCCTTTTAAAATTTCATTAGTTTTCAAATAAAAATATAGATAATTTCTAACCAATATTTATTCGAGCACTCCATATTGTATATATATATAAAGACCCATTTGCATTTTTTGTGCTCTTTACCTGGAAATATTGTGGCATGTCTCTATAATACCAAACAAGCCTAGGTTATGTACTCCAAATGATAGAGGAATTCGTCACGATAAGACCTCTCTCCATCTATGGAAAATGGGTGTTTTTCAAAAATTTATATCAGTTCGAGAAACATGATTAGCACATGCAACATTCCTAGCTATATCTGATGGAATGTTTATTATTCTAAGGTGAGGATGTTGTTGTGTATATTGAGAAGATTTTACTTGACCATATCTCATCCAATGCATTGAATTTTCCTGGTTCATCTAGGTCAAATAGGTTCGTATTGGATAAGTAATACTCACAACATTCATTGTGCAACCTCAAGTTTCAAATTTCTCAAAGATTTTGGGTGAAAATGTGAAGTTGGGTTACACTTTTTGCCCTTTTTTGAGAAGAAAATTTCATTTTTTTCGGTTCTTCAACTTTCTGCAGCGTAAAACAATTTTTTGTTTACAATTTCATTTTGCGATAAAAATAAAAGTTATCAGAATTTTTTTTAGATTTCTATTATTTATTTTTTGGAATTTTTTTATACACATTTGATATGTCAACTCTGCGTTTCTTTGAGTGTGTGTTTATTAACAGTCAATGGATTCATAAGAAGTCATGTTAATACACAATGTTGTATTCTTTGAAAATTTGTGGTTTTGAGAAACAAAATGTGTTACAACAATCTAGAAAGAGACTACTTCGGTTTCGTCATATCTACAAGCCAAGGGATGCATATCATAATTACTATAGTTTTTTGAACTGGTCCAAGATGAAAAACTGGATATTTTAAATATATTTCGTGACGAAAGAAATTTCTTAACATATAAGTTATAAACTAAAAATCTAAAAGCTACCCATTAGAGATGACAGACCAATGTAATGTACCATAATTTTTTCAATTTTTTTTACAATGTATTTTGAAAGATACATAATTTTGATTTCACTGAATCACAATGACCTTCAGAAATTGTTTGCATTCGTTTTATTACAAAATTAATTAAAATTAGTAAATATTTATGAAATTCCATGAAAATTATATTTCCTGAAAGTAGATTCAATTCTGAAAATTCTTGTCTAAGTTTCGACAGTTAATTAAGAAATTTTCATGGAGTTTAATCAGTCCAAAGTTGCAAAAACGTATTCAGGGCTTGGCTCTGCATAACTAGTGATACGTTAGTTCGGCCAAAATATTAAACAAAGTTCAACCAAACTGTTTTTTTGCATCGACGGCCCATTAAGTCAAATGACAAAGTAGTTCAGCCAAACTATTTCTTAAAATTTCGGCTGAACTTTTACCTAATTTTCCAATGGCTGGAAAGTACCATCGAGCCCCTCGAAAGAAACATTTTTCAGTAATATAAATTTCCGCGAAATCATTCATTATTTTTGCATATTTTCGCACGTTTGGTCTGATTTTACAAAATTCTTGATCTAATTTTGCAAATAATTGTTTTAAGTTTAAGGACTTTTCTTGGAGGTACATTCAAAGGACTTTTCTTTGAGACACATTATTTTCGTACATTTGATCTAATTTTGCAAGGAATTATTTTGGGTTTAAACAATTTTCTTGGAGGTACATTAAAAAAACATTTTTGAAGACTTTTCTTGGAGGTACATTCAAAAGACATTTCTTGGAGGTATGTGATACAATTTTTTGGGCTTCATTTTTTTTTAATGTATAGATTTGCGCTTAATTTCAAAAGGACATTTTTTTGTTTTGGGTTGAATTAAATCTTGTATAATGATTTTTAAAAATGAGTTTTTGTGTAACTTTTGAAATGAATTTTTTTTGTCGGAATTGGAAGGAAATATTTTGAACTTCGTTTCATTTTTATAAGACTTTTTTTTTTTTTTTTTTTTTTAAGTGTTTTGGATTGGACTATGTATTTTTTGCAAAATTTTTAAAATGCGTTTTTTTTTTTTAAATGAAATCTTTTGTGATGTTTTTTTTAATTGATTTTTTGTATAAATTTTTGAAGGAAATTTTTTGAAATTCATACTCTATTATCATGAGTAATCGAAGGAATTGTACGAGAAAATATGATCGAAAAAGAGACCCTGAGGAACGTAGAGAAGAGACGAGACAATCTCGCAAAAGAAAGATAGAAGCACTCTCAAATATTCAAGGGGAAAATCAACCTCAGCTAGAAGTTGAAACAGGTATGTAAATGTAAATATTATGGTTTTGATATATTTTAAATTTTCCTAGTGTAAAATGTGAAGGTTAATTTTTATTTGATGAGCTAATTTGAAAAATATTTTGCAATGTGAACAGAGAGAGATATTCCTCAAAACATTGATGATGAGATACAAAATTTTGAAAGAGAAAGTGAAAGAGATATTGAACCAATGATTGAACATGGTGAAAATGTTGAAATAAATTCAAGTGAAGAAATTGAATCAAAATATATATATATATATATATATATATATATATATATATATATATATATGTTGAACACATGCACGTATATTGAAACTATACATATATTTATTTGTTTAGTTATTTATTGAATATGTAAAATTATTATGTACTATTCATTCGAATATGTACAAATGAAATCAATGTCGATGATGAGATGGTATAAAATGTTGACACTCACACATATGGAGATAAAAAAGATGACCATTATTTACGATATCGTGTTAACCACATTTTTGAGAAGTATTTCATAAAGGAAAAGGTGATAGTTCAAGCCCAAATGTTGAAAGGTCTCCTATCATTAAGGAAATTAAAAGAAGCTACTACTTTATTGGGTATTCAAAAATCAACCAAAGATAAAAAAATGAAGGAAAATGTGATACAAAATATAAATAGTCCTATAAATTCAATTAGAAGATCTAGACAGAAAAATGTTTCAGTTGTATGTAGAGCAATACATATGGAAATGGTTTCATCAAGTACTAAAGAGAATCGCTTGGTGAAATCTATGGCACGATCATTAGGAACCTCATGAAAAACTTTGCACAAACATTGGAAATTTTGGTTGTAAATAGATGTATATGATGAAATCGCTTGTTAGAGAGCTATTTGTAGGCAACCATACAAAGATAAACTTGGAGAAAATGTTAAAAAAATAATATATGAATATTGGAAGAACAATTCGCGTGTTTCGCCAACTGCAAGGCATGTGATGTGAAGAAGAATAGCATGAAATCAGTACAAAGAACATGAAAAAAATTTCTTGGAAACCACTCAGATAGAGTTGTTCAACAAGTCCAAAGAAGAGAATCATCAAATTCATGTTTCAATCAGTGCTTTTGTTCAACAAAAAACATGGTATGCAAAACCTATCACCGTACGTGACACTTGTTGTTGTCATTATCATGTGGAATTTGAGTTATATTATGACACATTCCTTGATTTTGGTAGAACATTTTGGAAGGATTCACCTCCTCCTTCCACTATTCGTGATTTCATATCTCAAATTCTATGTGAAAGAGAAAGCGATGAACTATTTTACGAAAATAAATGTGTTGGTGGTAAAAAATGCGATGATTGTGGAAATTTGACTAAATTTAAAAAAAAATATTGTACTGATATAAATGATCAATCATTGTCCAACATGAAAGTGAAATGGAAGAGATATGAATATTTCCATACATCGATTCAAGGTGAAAATAGTGTTAAAAGAATTGAATTACGAGAAGAAGAAATTTTTGTGATAGAATTTTTGAGAAAGTTTGAGGCAGAAATTTACAAATACACCAAGCATTCCCTTAGAGTTCGATGGCAATACTTGAAATTCAAAAAATCCCGTGAATTTTTTCCACCAGGGACCGTTTTGTTAGTAATTGATTTTGCAGAAAACTACACATTTGTTCCACAAAAAGAAATTCAGAGTGAATACTATCATTCTAACCATGTCTCCATTCTTGTCCATATTCTATATAGACATGTTGAACAAAACATTGATCATATAGAAAGCACCAGTGAAAATGAACATATTATTAAATAATATCACTTTTATATCAATGATGATCGTACACATGATACATATTTTGTACAACATTATTTTGGAAAATTTTATGATTCCTTGAAAAATCATGGAATAACATTCAATGAACATTGGATATGGTCAGACAAATGCACAGGTCAATTCAAATCTACACGATGATTCTTTTGGTTGTGTTGTCTTCATAAGAAAACCTGCATTAAACATTGTTGGAATTTCTTTGAGACTAGCCATGGAAAAGGAGAACATGGCGGTGCAGGGGCATGCATAAAATAAGCACTTTGAAGATATAAAATGAACCCCTTTGCAAGCCAACTTGTAGATGCCAAATAAGTTGTTCAATGGTGCTTCGCTGCTCTAAGCCATGAGACTAACCGATCAAGGGAAGTGCGAAGGTCCATTCAATTCAATTTTTATTAGATATTTAATTTTAAACAATGTACATTTATCTCAATGATTATCTTCGATTGTATTTTGATATCATATTTACGTTCTTCTTTAATTTTTCCATATAAATGTTTTTTTGGCATATTGAGATCGAAGACGTAGACAGATCAATTGGAAATGGAGTTGAAACAATAAAAGGGACTCAAAAATTACATTCAATTAAAATAAAGTCATCCAGAAATGTGTTTGCATTAGATAAAAGAAAATATATTTTTTTTGTTATGTTTGCATAGACAACACAAAATTCAATGACGTTTGTGAAAACAAAACGTATGTAAAAGATTGGAAACATAAAGAGCTAAATAGAAAGGGAAAAATGTCCATTGCAATGTTTGAAGAAATGCAATGAGAGGAGACTACAATATCATCCGATGGTGATCTAGTTTCTGATCTTGTTAGAGAAGGTAGCATTTGAATTACTTTCTAATGATAAAGATCTAGAAATAAATTTGAATATGTATAATTTTGTTAAGATTGTTTTATTGTGTAGGAGATGTTTTTTCTATAATTGCACCTACTGACAATGATGAAAATGTGAAGTATTATTTGATGCATTACACTGAACGAAAAATGAGATTATTAAAAGACTATAATGATCACATATTTCCATATGAAAGAGGATATATTATACTGAAAGGTTATTTTTTTAGACAAACTAATCAAAGTGGAGATTTTGTTTACTTTGAAGACTATGGACCTAATTTCATAAGTTTTCAATATAGTCACTTGGTGTGTGTAGCACGCATAAAGTTTATCGAGGTTCAATCAAAGAAAAAAATGAAAATTAAGAAATGGAAAATGTGAAAATACGATCATGAACAAATTATTGAAGATGGAATTCCATTGGAATTTTTTTGATTGAACTACCCAACAATTTATTCTCTTTGGATTATATTTTCTATAACTTCCAGTACTCAATTAAAAATTGAGCTGCCTTGTTATGTTATTTGTGCAAGGGTTTGCACATGTACAAATTGTTTTCGTACATGCACACTCTAGTATCAATTGAAAGTAGCTTTTCTATACATGCATTGATGAAAAATGTTGCATGTGTTGGATATATATATATATATATATGTTCTAGAATGCAATTAACTATTCAAGTAGTTTTACTATGTGCATTGATGAAAAGTGTTTCATGTACTCAATATATATGTTCTAGAATGCAATTAACTGAAAGTAGTTTTTCTATGTGCATTGATGAAAAATGTTGCATGTACTAGATATATACACAAACTTAATTCACGCCCAGTTTTTCTTGTGGGATTTTTTGGTAAAAAGTATCCACATTGTAAATAAATCATCCACAGTAGAATTTTGTACGAAAATTCCTTTCAGACAAGAGACTCAGAGCACTTCTCTGACTTTTCGTGGGATTTGACCCACATCTCTATTCCTGATTGAAAATCTAGTAAAAAATTTGTCTGTCCAATGGCCGAATATGTTCTATGTGCATTGATGAAAAATATTGTGCATGTATTGGATATATATATATGTGTGCGTGTGTGTGTGTTCTAGAATGCAATTAACTGAATGTCATCAATTTACCAATCTATAAATCAACAAGGCTACCTAGTTGAGAGCATTAATGACATTGACCCAAATTCAACAAACATATATCTACTTCTTATATTTCCAATCAAGATTAAAGGGATTTATATGGGAAAGATGCAGAACAGATAGCCCATGAACTATTTTAGTTCATAGGATAATGAAGGTATCATCATGTGGGAAAAATGTTTCAAGAACACTTAATCATACTTAAAGGTAATCTTAATATTGGTTTTTATCTTTAAATACTACATACTATTGTTTGAGTGAAAAAAATTAAAAACTTACCAAATGTAATTCAACCATCCAAAACTTGAATTTTAATTTTAATTTTATTATATCAAAACAAATTACTTCACATGTCATGCCAATTTTAGTTCAACTATCCAATAAAAACATTAAAAATTTAACATTATATCACATTCCAAATGTAGATTGAAGTGGTATCCAAAACATAGTTTTAAAAACTTTTTTATTATATCACAACATTTCTTCACATGCCTAATGTACTTCAACCATCTAAAACTTGAGTTTTAAAAACTTTTTTATTATATCACAACATTACTTCACATGCCATGTCAATTTTAGTTCAACTATCCAATAAAAACATTTAACATTATATAACATTCCAAATGCAGATTGAAACCATTCAAAACATAAGTTTTAAAAACTTTTTGATTATATATCGTGCAACATTACTTCACATGCCATGCCAATTATAGTTCAACTATCCAATAAAAACATTTAACATTATATCACATGCCAAATGTAGATTAAAACCATCCAAAACTTAACCTTTAATTTAACAAATAATTATAGATCACAACATTACTTCACATGCCATGGAAATTGTAGTTCAACTATCCAATAAAAACATTTAACATTATATCACATGCCAAATGTAGATTGAAACCATCCAAAACTTGAGTTTTAAAAAATTTTTGATTATATCACAACATTACTTCACATGCCATGCCAATTATAGTTCAACTATCCAATAAAACATTTAACATTATATGACATGCCAAATGTAGATTGAAACCATCCAAAACTTAACTTTTAATTTAACAAAAAATTATAGATCACAACATTACTTCACATTCCAAATGTACTTCAAGCATCCAAAACTTAAGTTTTAAAAACAAAACAAATTATAACACATCATTACATAACATGCCAAATGTAGTTCAAAAGAAAAACATTAATTTATAGATGACAACATTACTAGTAGTTCAACTATCCAAAACTTAAAAGTTTTAAAAACCAAACAAATTATATAACAACATTACTTCACATTCACATGCCAAAAGTACTAAAACCATCCAAAACTTAAATTTTTGGAACAAAACAAATTATATTAACACAATAAAATATGTCCAAAAATTGTAGATCTCACAAGTATCAAGTATCAAGTTATATATATATGACTGTGCATCTAGATAATATATAAAAAAGTAAATTTAAGACTAGAAATCTTGAAATCAAATCTACAAATCATGTCCATCAAATACAGATGGATGTAGTGTCTTTCTTATCAGAGTCTCAATCCATGCGCTATCTTGCGAAGCATGGGGAACCTGTACACAATGCACATACAAACATCAAAATTTGATGTTTTAAAAATGAGTGAGAATATATAGAACTTCATGTAAAAAACAAAATATAAAAAAAAAATCATGCAATACCTCATGAGGTTGCCTCTCCATTTGTTCGCTTGCTACAAGTTCCCCCATGGAAACATCTCCAACAGTAAACTGTACAACATGTACAGTTATATATATATATATTAAAAAATTTCAGATGAAAATGCACATGTGTACATATATAAACTTTTTTCAATAATATTAAAAAAATGTTAGACAACTTGTTCAAATGGTTGAAATGGTGTGGATGTTCCTATCTCCGTCGCTAGAGTCCGTGGATTAAAGAAATCTTCTATAGAAACCTAAAATTCAAAATTTTAAAAGTATAAAATAACTCAAGATCAAGATCTCAATTTATAATAAAACTTAAATAAACTTCAATTTATAAATTATAACTTTTAAAAAAACATATATATATTTAAAAGTGAAAAATTGAATACTTTTGCAGGTGAATTTGGGACATCTCCTAAGAGAGGCTCCAAAAGAAAATCTCCAAAAACCTAAAATTCAAAAAATTTAAAATAAATCAAGATATAGATATATATATCTCAATTTTTAATGGAAATTTTTGAGGTGGAATATATATATAACTTAAACATAAATTTTAAAAGTGAAAAATTGTCCATACTTGTTGTGGATGTGGCACATCTCCTAAGGAAGTAGAAGGTACATCTCCCAAGGAAGAAGAAGGTACCGCCATCCCAAAAACATCGGACGGAATCGGAATATGTTAAAACATTTTATTATTATATATGTACATGTACATGTGTGCACAATTATTTATTTTAAAAATATCACTTAAAAAACACTAACATTTGTCAACATATCTTGATGGTGAGACCCATCTTCATTGTTTGAACCAGAGGCCCTGAACATGATATTAAAATTTTCGTCATTCATCATGCGTGACAACTGAAAATGGTGTTTTAACATATAATGATACATTTTTGTTAGATTAATGTACATACAAATAAATGTATACATGTACATACACATGTATTTATTACAAATTGTACACATGTATGTGTTAAAATAATTTAACCCTAAGATCATTAACACATACTGTTCCCGTGCCCTCTTCCTCATGAAGAATTAAGTATTGCCAACCATTGCGAAAATTCTTTGCATATATTCTGAATCTTCAACATTCATGTTGTCAATCTCTTCATCTATACAATACACAAAATTGGCACGTGCATTCTCACGTGCTCTCTGTTGATTTAGACAAACATCAACTCCACCCAATCCACTGTGAACATTGTCAATGATGACATCCCTTGCTTCTCGACTTATTTGAGAAGTCGCATCCATCTCTAACCGCAAAGTTTCGACCCGAAAAGGTCGACTCACCAATGGTGGCTCAGGGCAAGGCAACTCCACATCTCGCCTAGCGCCCCTACGGTCACACAATCGACCTTTCCCAAAACCAAAAAAATCTAACGGAAGGTCATTGTAATTGGGTTTCATTTCCAGAAAAAAATTCTGCATAAAAAAATTTTGCAAAATAAACAAGAACCTCGTCGTTCCATGGGAGCCTTCCATAGTCCACAAGGTGCCTATCATACAAATAGTGAGCTATATCAGGGTGCTTGAAACATTGCACCTTCAGCATTTTTCTTTTTGGCCCTTCCTTGAAATTAAACATTGACTTCGCCATTTCTTTTGTAACTCTTTGTTTTACATCCTCCCATTTATCGGGACCCATTACTGTTTCCTTTATCTTTCTCATGACTTCTACAAATGTATCAATCGTTGGCCCAAGATTTTTGTACACATTTACTAGTTCGCCCAATGAATATGTAACTATTTCGAGGCTTTGTCGACTCTCAGCAAGTAGAGTTAAAGCCATGAGATCTCTCCGCAATTTTCCATGAAGTTGTTGACACCTTTCTAAGGTGCATTGCGCCATGCTTCTTTCCCATGGTATATCAAAAATTTCGGCCAGATAAGTTATGGTGGGTAGACAACCTTCTTCTTGAATGTAGCATTCTTCCCTGCGCCTATTTTGACCAACATTTGGAACATTTTTAGCCTCTGCATCAATATATATATAATTTTGTATATTAGAAAAAACACATGTAAACAAATTTGTACAAATTCAATGAAAAAATATTTAAATTGATGGCAACCTTGACGTGGTTGGCTAGCATCTTCTCCACCATGAAACTGTTGAGAACCAGAACAACCCTGTTGAGAACCAGCACCACCAGTTGTTGATTGGCCTCCAGGGGAATAAATATCACCACCTTCACGCAACCTGCTACCACTTATTGATGGCCCTCTAAGGGGATTTGAACCACCACCAACCTCTCGAGAGGAGAGAGAAGCTTCATAAACAAATACAAAATTATAATCAATTGAAAAATACATGCATACATATAAATACACGTGACATATTCATTGATTAAATTGTGTTAAAACCGTACCACGACTGGGTGAAACATGGGCATCCATGGATGGAGTAGAGACCCTTCTCTTCTTATTAGCTCCTAAAAAATAAAATATGAAACTTATTAACAACTAATTTAACTCACAAAGTTGATAAAAAATCAATTCCATATGTACACACATGTATGGAGATTTAAGATTATATTTAAATTTACCATGAACAACTCTCGATCCCTGATCCCCCCCCCTCCGCCCCCCCCCCCCTCTTGTAGAGATATGGGATTATGTTGATCTTCGTCGTTCATCCTCCATGATGTATATATATCTAAGGTGGACATTTACAATTATTTTTTAAAATAAATTCAAAATAAATTTCAGAAAATTAATGTAATTTCAGAAAACACAACTTTCAAAGCACTAATTGATGTGTGAAACTTTAAGCAAGAAATTTTCTTTCTATCCCCTTGATTGGGATAGCAAGAAACTTCTATGCATAATTTCCATTTTTCAACCATATTTAATGGTTTTCTTATCCCTGAAAAAAATAAAAAATAAAAGTAAAAAAAATAAAAAATAAAATAAAATAAAATTTAATAAAAAAAAAAATATATATATATATATATATATATATTAAATTGACATTTATTGTCAATGCATGGGAGAAATGGCACATGATCATGAGATAAATGACATGTGCATGGTTTATCTTAAAGTTTGACTTAAAAATTTTATGGTAGAATTCAAATCTAGAATTAATGGGAGGAAGCCTTTAGTTTGTGGGAGAAATGACACATGTACACAATTTACCTTAAAGTGGTTGTGTTTTATGGATATTAAAGTGAAGAACTTCTATTTAGATCTATTCCAGAGATTGACTGTAGGGGAATTTACTAGATATGTCACCTTTCATAAAATATGAGATCCAGAGGCTACCTGGCCCTTTACAGACTCTGCCTATAGAACTTGTAGAAGTTAGTTCACTACCTGTCCCAATTATACCCTATGAAGGGTGTAGATGACATGTGGAATCACTAACACTACTTTACGTAGTCATAAGGGTGTATAAGAATGCATTTGTTTTACATTGGATATTAAAATGAAGAACTTATATTTAGATCTATTCCAGAGATTGACTGTAGGGGCATTTACTAGATATGTCACCTTTCATAAAAGATGAGATCCAGAGGCTACCTGGCCCTTTACAGACTCTGCCTATAGAACTTGTAGAAGTTAACACTACATGTCCCAATTATACCCATGAAGGGTGTAGAGGACCCGTGGAATCACTCAAACTACTTTACGTAGACATAAGGGTGTATAAGAATGCACATGTGTTTTACATTGAATATTTTTCATTTTAAATTAAAAGAATCTATTTGAAACAAAATTTACCTATATAAGGTTAAAACCTATGTTTTGTATCAAAACACTTTTTTTCAATGGGAAACTTTTATGGCTAAGTTGTGTTTTTTTCTCGAAATGTGATACACCCCATTAAAATGGGAGATATATCGAAATAATTCTTATGATGTAATAAAATTGTTTCAAGTAGTTTAAAGATATCTAGATCTGCATAAATTCAGTGAGCATAGATTTGAGATATAAAAGTCCAAAATGGAATAGTTGTTGGTGAACAAATTAACAGTGGATCACTATGGATATATTTGCTTCATTAAAAGGGATATTTCTAGAAGGATGGACTAAGTTGGAAAGCAGGGAAAAAATCACAATTATATGTTTTAATATGTGCATGTGTTTTACATTGAATATTTTTCATTTTATTAAGAATCTATTTTCAAAACAATTAACATAGTATTTAAGGTTAAAACCTATGTTTTGTATCAAATTACTTTTTGTTTCTAAATACTGTGTGTTTTACATTGAATATTTTTCATTTTATTAAAAATCTGTTTTGTATCAAATTACTTTTTGTTTCTAAATACTATGTGTTTTACATTGAATATTTTTCATTTTATTAAAAATCTATTTGAAACAAATAAACTATATAAGGTTATAACCTATATGTTTTGTATCAAATCACTTTTGGTTTCAATGGGAAACTTTTATGGCTAATGTGTTTTTCTAGAAATGTGATACACCCCATTAAAATGGGAGACATCGAAATGATTCCTATGGTGTAATAAAATGGTTTCAAGTAGTTTAAAAATAAAGATGCATAAATTCAATGAGTATAGTTTTGAGATATAAAAGTCCAAAATGGAAGAGTTGTTTGTGAACAAATATCAGTGGATCACTATGGATATATCTGCTTCATTAAAAGGATTTTTCTAGAAGGATGTCCACCAAGTTGGAAAGAAGGGAAAAAATCACAATTATATGTTAATGTGTGCATGTGTTTTACATTGAATATTTTTTAATTTATTAAAAATCTATTTGAAACAATTAACTATATAAGGTTAAAACCTATGTTTTGTATCAAATCACTTTTGGTTTCAATGGGAAACTTTTATGGCTAATGTGTTTTTCTTGAAATGATTCCTATGGTGTAATAAAATAGTTTCAAGTAGTTTAAAGATATAGATGCATAAATTCAATGAGCATAGTTTTGAGATATAAAAGTCCAAAATATAATAGTTGTTGGTGAACAAATATTAGTGGATCAATATGGATATATCTCCTTCATTAAAATGGATTTTTATAGAAGGATAGACTAACTTGGAAAGAAGGGAAAATAATCACAATTTTTTGAGTCCTGATCTTATAAAAGGTTTCCACTAAATCCATCCTATTACTTTTCATGTGAACCACATTCCCAAACCCAAACATCTATGTACCTACGAGCCAAGCCAAGTGTAAAAAGGGCTTATTTCATATTCTACTTTAACACATATATGTGATTAATTATCGTTAGAATTTATATGGTAGAAGTACATATAAAGAGTAATCCTTAGAATTTATATGGTATAAATACATATAAAGAGTAATCCTTACTATAGATCTATTTTGACTTTAAGGAATAAAGGTAAGTTTTTTAGAAATTTTATCTTAGGAGGTAGAACTAAACCTTCTATAACCCACAAAAGAAACCATGGCCCATGAGCATCACATGCAAACACAAGTTACTCCCATGTTTGAAACACCACCTCACATCATCATAAGGGATCCAAACCACTAAGCAACCCATACTAAGTTCCCTAGAAGGGATGACTATCATATTTAATGATTGGGTTTATCTCCAAGGTCAAAAGGAAAATCAAAGTTAGGAAAGGGAATTAGAATAGAAATTAAGATAAGACCATGACCTTTTACCCAATATTGAATGAAGGTGAGCAACCATATATATCATGAAGGAAGTTCAAGAAATATTATGATATAAGAAATATTAAATGAAAATAAAAGTTAGGAAGTTAGGAAAGGGAATTAGAATAGAAATTAAGGTAATACCATGACCTTTTACCCAATATTGAAGAAAGGCAAAGTTAGGAAAGGGAATTAGAATAGAAATTAAGGTAAGACCATAACCTTTTACCCAATATTGAAAAAAGGTGAGCAACCATACATATCATGAAGGAAGTTTAAGAAATATTATGATAAGAAATATTAAATGAAAATCAAAGTTAGGAAGTTAGGAAAGGGAATTAGAATAGAAATTTTAAGGTAAGACCATGACCTTTTACCCAATATAATGATTCAATTTATCTCCAAGGTCAAAAGGAAAATCAAAGTTAGGAAGGGAATTAGAATAGAAATTAAGGTAAGACCATGACCTTTTACCCAATATTGAAAAAGGGTGAGCAACCATATATATCATGAAGGAAGTTCAAAAAATATTATGATAAGAAATATTAAATGAAAATCAAAGTTAGGAAGTTAGGAAAAGGAATTAGAATAGAAATTAAGGTAAGACCATGAACTTTCACCCAATATTGAAAGAAGGTGAGCAACCATATATATCATGAAGGAAGTTCAAGAAATATTATGATAAGAAATATTAAATGAAAATCAAAGTTGGGAAGTTAGGAAAGGGAATTAGAATATAAATTAAGGTAGGACCATGACCTTTAAACCAATATTGAATGAATGTGAGCAACCATAGATATCATGAAGGAAGTTAAAGAAATATTATGATAAGAAATATTAAATCAAACTTAAAATTAGAAAAGGGAATTAGAGTAGAAATTAAGGTAAGACCATGACTGTTTACCTAAGAAATATTAAATGAAAATCAAAGTTAGGAAAGGTAATTAGAATAGAAATTAAGGTAAGACCATGACCTTTTACCCAATATTGTATCAAATCACTTTTGGTTTCAATGGTTTGTTTATTGGCTAATGTGTTTTTATCAAATCACTTTTGGTTTTGAAGTATATTCTGGAATATTCTGTAACCACTTATTAGGCCTATCAATATGTAATTAGAGCACAGTGGTTATGAGAAGTTGATAAGTCTTTATCTAGTTCTTCTATACAATCGAATTTTTCTCTCTATCACCATGAGGTTATTAGGTTGTTCATTAGCTCGAAGGAATGTAAATCTAATGGTGAATCTTTTAGCCAGGAAGAGTTTTTTATTTTACAGAAAATAATAGAAGATATGACTACACATTTTTATGAAAAAAGTGTTTTTAAAAGTGTTCATGGCTTGGTTAAACTTTTAATTGGTCCTGATCTTAATCAAGATAATGGGTTTTTAGTGGAAATGGATACATCATAGTCAAAAATTAAATTAATTACTTATTTATTTTGGACTTTTCATGAAAACAAATAAACAATTATTTTTAAGATTAAAAAAAAACAAGAAAACAAGTCTATCGTTATAACTTATACTAAAATAACTGAAATTTACAACTTTCAAGTTTCGAGTTTTGAGTTTCTAAAATAACTAAAATTTACAAGTTTCATGTTTCAAGTTTCTAATATATAGATTCTATAATCTATTTGATAAGTTGGGCACATGATCTTGACTGCATACTACAAGTCTCTAACACATATTGTAACCTAAGAACTGTAACCACTTGTTGCATACCAAACTACAAACTTAAATTTTTTGTAAAATTTGGAAGTGATTTATATACAATGATCTTGGATTCTAATATCACTTATATTCTAAGCGATATTCCAGTGATGCAAGTTTTAAAGTGATCTAAGGTGCAAGTTAAGTGATAAAATATCTTATAACGGTGATATATAAATACATCAATACTATGGACAATAGTAATGTATGACAGTATTCTAGTGATACTTGTATTATGACTGATTTATCTACAGTGATCTTGGATTCTGATATCACTTATATTCTGAGCGATATTCTAGTGATGCGAGTTTGACAACGATCTAAGGTGCAAGTTTAGTGATAAAATAAATTATAACAGTGATATATAAATACATCAGTACTATGGACAATAATAATGTATGACAGTATGCCAGTGATACTCGTAGTATGACTGATTTATATACAGTGATCTTGGATTCTGATATCACTTATATTCTGAGCAATATTCCAGTGATCTGCAAGTTTGACAGTTATCTAAGGTGCAAGTTAAGTGATAAAATAACTTATAACAGTGATATATAAATACATCAGTACTATGGACAATAGTAATGTATGACAGTATGCCAGTGATACTCATAGTATGAATAATTTATGTAGTATGATTGATCTATATACAATGATCTTGGATTCTGATATCACTTATATTCTGAGTGATATTCTAGTGATCTGCGAGTTTGACAGTGATCTAACTTGCAAGTTAAGTGATAACATAACCTATAACAATGATATATAAATACATCAGTACTACGGACAATAGTACTGTATGACAGTATGCCAGTGATACTCGTAGTATGACAATGATGATGTGTAACTGTGAGTATGTTATGTGGATGTCATAAAAATAGCTCTTTATTGAGAGTAATATGGCAAACTTGACAATCATATACATGAATGATTGTGGCTTTGTTGTTATAACAATAGATATATTATAGATATATTATAATAGTGGATTTTTTGATGCATAGCTTAAATGATATATATGGCAGTGACCTAGACAATGATGGATGGATTGACCTAACATTTATGTTTATGACAATATGGCCATGATGTATGAATTCATGAAAGTTATGATTTATGAACACTCTAGAAAACTATAACTATCAACAATAGAAGGATATGAGCTGCTTACCTAGTGGTTCGCTTAACGTTGTCGCAGATGATCAGCAACAGAGCTGCAGTAGCACCAGAGCAGCAGCAGTAGCACCAGAGCAACAGCCATGCCAGAGCAGCAGTAGCGCCAGAGAAATTGGACAAAATATAAGCAACACAGCAAAAAAAACGTAAATTATATCAGAAAATATAATTTATGATAACGATCAAACAATTCACTGCAGAAAACCATAACGATCAACAACACAAAGAGCTGCTTACATGGTGGTTCGCTTAACATCATCGCAGATCATCGACAATAGAGCGGAAGCAGTGCCATAGCATCAGCACCACCAAAAAATTCAACGAACTATCAACAACAGACCAGAAGAAACAGAGATGCGCGAAAACAAAAAAATTCACCAAAAATCATTAGCAACATAGCGGAAGCAGCACCAGAGCAGCAGCAGTGCCACAGCAATTCAACGAACTATTAGCAATAGAGTAGACAAAAAAGAGACACACGAAAACAATAACATTCACCGGTGATATATTTATAAACAATATTTCGGCCAAACTATTTTAAAAGTTTGGCCGAACTGTTGTTGCCGGTTTTCCCATCTCTGGAAAAAATTTTGTTTACCCACGCCATTAGTGCGATGTCAATCTAAACAGAAGAACGATTTTAGCCAAACTTTATCATAAAGTTCGGCCGAACTATCTAATAGTTTAGTCAAACTTTCTGAAAAGTTCAGCCGAACTATTTCCAAAAAAAATTTTTGCCCCTGATTCTCACAAAAGTGTAACCCAACTATACATTTTCACCCTTTTCCAAAAACAAATTGATCACCTTTTTCAAATATATTTTATTTAAAATTTAGCAAAACTCCAACATAAGTTCCAATATAGATCAAGTTCCAATAGAAGTTCCAATATAAGTTTTCAAACACAAATATAGATCATTTCTAACCAATATTTGTTCCATCAATCCATACTGTATATATACATAAACACCCATTTACATTTGTTGTTCTCTTTACGTAGAAATATTGTGGCATGTCTCTATAATACCAAACAAGCCTAAGTTATGTACTCCACATTATAGAGGAAGGCCTCATGATCAAATCTCTGTCCATCTATGGAAAATGGGTATTTTGGAAAATTTATATCAGTTCTAGAAAGGTGATTAGCATCTACAACATTCTTGGCTATATCTAAGGGAATGTCTATTATTTTAAGTTTAAGATAATATTATGTAGCCTTTGAGCAGATGTTACTTGACCATATCTCATCTAATGCCTTGTATTTTCCTGGTTCATCTAGGTAAAAGAGGTTTGAATATTTGATAAGTAATGCTCACAACATTCATTGTGCAACCTCAAGTCTCAACTTTCTCATAGGATTTACTAAGAAGATGTGGTAGCTTTGCTTGAGCAAGAAGCTATTGAAAGTTGTCAGTCCAACACTAGAGAAAATACAAATGTGGATGCACAGTTATTAGATCAAGATTAAAAGCTTGAGAGTGTAATTAAGCACAATCACAATAGTAGGAAATAGATGTATTCCAACTATATCTCTACTAAGCAAGGAGTATTAGGAATTGATTTCTAAATATAAATCAATTATGTCTATTGGAATTTCATTGTTATAGTGATATAGAGGAATTTTTACTTACACGCAAGTATAATATCTATTATTGTCATTTTTAAAAGAAGAGCATGTCACAAACCTCATCGATATCTCTCAGATGTTGCACTTCCCAAGCCCTCTTCATTTAGGGGGACATCAAGGTTATATTATTTATATTTCATTGGTGACATTTCTTGTTTAGAAGAAAATCACTGAAAGGAGGATCTACAAATATACCCTTACTATGAGAATACCATAAAGTCTTGTTATCCATATATTTAAAGTGAAAACCACTTATCCTATATATCAACTCAATCTAATTCTCGTACAGGATGAGGAATTTTGTAAAATAATTGGGCTCATATTGGACAGTTAAATTATCTTCATAGAATGAGGCATGCCAAAAAATTTCTAAATTCCTAAATGGTACTAAAAATCCCATCAAAATATTGTTTTTAATTATTTTGTAGACAATGTGAATTCTCCAACTTCTACATTCCAAAACCGAATATGTTCTCGGAATTTATGGATTGTTGTGAGAAATTAAGCTTTTTTTACACTTATCAAAGTTCTTATACATTCTTAACAATTTCAGTGACCTATTAGTGATACTCTCAGTTATCTCTAAAATTCTCACAAGCTCCAATCTGCACACGCCTTCTCCCCAAAAACAATTTCCTTTCTCTAAAAAATGTTCTTTTCTTCTTGTTTTTTAGGTCTGCATCCCAAGTATTAGTGTTGGATCCTATAGTTAAGTATCTCAGGAAGTTTCTACATCATTGTTGTCCCCCTTTTGTCTACACCATGCTTTTCTCTTCACCTTTCCAGCAAAGAAAATAAAATAATGGCTCATAGGGCTAAAATCCATTTTTCATCATGTAGCCATGGTATTCCTCCTTTTTAATTTTTTTTGTTTGTGCATGTGGCATAAAAACAATACTTAAGGTCCTTTCCTATTCTCTCTACAACATTTCCTCCTCAATCCATCCACCAAATCCTCTAAAATGAGACAATGATAAATTATCTCTTGACATATTATTAACATAATTTCTATTTTTTAGTTGTTTAATGTGTACTGCCTCATATGAGAATTTCGATAGTTGATATAAAAGTCACTAGCATATGCACTTACCTTTGTATGTTTATTGCAGTTAAATGTGTACTCGTAGATCTTCGGGAAAGTTGGAAACTATTATAGTCGAGAATGCAAATGATGAAATGGGTAATTGGATCCCATTTCACCTGTCGATTGTATCTTTGGTAACTTTGGCACCATAAAGGAATTGAATTTGGGCTAAAATAAGAGGAATAGATGATTTAAAATCACATTAGAAAGGTGTGGTAAATTAAATTAAGAGGAGCCAAAGGGATGAAAAAGTGCAAAAGGTGCTCATATCTCATGTGTATGAGTGAAAAAACATCCTCAAAGAGTCTATTTCCCAATAAAAAAAAATTCCTCAAATTGGACTAAATTGAAAGACATCTTCCCTTATGATATTTGAAGACTTCTTCTACTTTTGTATTAGAGTATTAAAATATGAATTACCTAGATTAAATGGATTCTTAATGTGGTTTATATATTTAATGCGTAGGTTTGTGTATTTCTAACTTTGAAAAATGTCAGTCCATGGAAAGTATTACTAGTATTCTAAGTGTTTTCCATTCAAAAATAGGGGAGTTACACTATGAGGGAAAGAATGTGGCATCATTGAGAGAAGAAAGGGGTTTGGTTTCATAAGTATGATTATTTTATTCCAAGTGGTAGAAGATTTGGACATATTAAATAATCCAAGTTACCTATGCTTCATGAAAGGGGTTTTCTAAATTTCCATCCAACATTAATTGATTGCATACATTCAAAACTAGTCCTTGAGATTCAATGGGGTATGTGGGAGAAGGGTGGTGCATGTGATCATTTTGGTATGCACCTCCCATTTTTGGTTTTTGTTAAAGTATTCAAGGAAAATAACTCAATTAGGATGAATAAGAAAACATATGTTTGCACAAGCCCCTCAATCATGCTATTATTTAAATTATTCTACCCTGGATGGGATACAAGATTACATATTGTGATTGGTGAGCAATTAAAATGCATGTTGATTGTAGAGACACTTCATTTTAGGAAATGTTTAACAATTTTCATTTTCCATTTTATTTATTTTCACAAGGTTTGATATCACTTTCTAGTAATTATTTTAATAATGATTTTAACATGCACATATTCACTAAGAATGCAAACACTCTATGTTTCTTTTAAATTTTGATGATTTAGAAAAATAAAGGATAATGGAAATTGGATTTGGATGCCAATTGAGAAAGACAACAGTGATGACACCCATTCTTCTCTAATATCCATTGATATTTTCAAGGATGGTGCAAATTTCAAAACATTGTCCACGGAAGAAAATTGGACATTCTTTGAAGTCAGAATACACATTGAATTCAAAGAGGAATAAAACTCCGAGGATGACCTCTATTTTATTTACAATGTTAAAATGGTGAGAAAAATTTATAGTTTATTTATGATGTGTGTTCATTCTATAAAACTAGTTTCTTACTCGCATCTTAATGATTTCCTCTTGGAATATTGGGAAAAGGTGAGAGAAGAGCATCATATGTGAAAGTTGCATTCATCCCCATAAATTAGAAATTTGAGGAATGTGACACAAAGCCATACTATGTCTATCATTGCTCTTAATGGTATTGTAAACCACCATATATGGTTATAGATTTTTTTTAAGATTATTTATAGTCAGAATATTGTAGTTGTTAAACATGACAACTTACATATGGATTCCTTTTTTTTCAAAACAAACTTTTGACACATTGTAAATTCTCTAAGAGAATAGTTTCACTGAATATGAATGGAATAATTCATCCATTGAAAAATTTGTTCATTTTCATTATGATTTCTTCTTTTTATGTATTCTTCCATGGTGATTTTCTGAGAATCTGATTTGCTATATTCTCTTCAATTTACATAATAAACTCTTAGATAAATTGGAATGGTATAAATTCTAATTCCAATACAATACAATATGATCCAAAGGTGTTGAAATGTATTTTTCTTCATTTTTGACATGTGCTAAGTACAATAGCTTGTGATGAAAAATGTTTTTGTAAAGAGACTATAAATGCATCCAAAGAGCCACCTCCACCACATATAGTTTAGGTTGAAATATTCATCAGAAATTTAAATAGCATTGTGAAAAGCATATGGTATATGTTTAAATTCCCAGACAAATAATGCACTAAACTAAACTCCTTAATCCAATAAATTATTCCTGCAACACTGACATGCCAAGTATAAGCACTGGAATTCGATGTTATATTAACTAAACATACATTTATGGATCATACATATATCATGTCCTATTTTCATTTCTAAAAGGTTTACATTCTTGAGTTAGTATAATTGATGGTTTGGTCATTCGACACTTAACTTGATAATCCAAATTTTTTTTGATCAAAATCTAAATATTCTTTTCAGTATTCAGCAAGCTTCAAGTCAAATTCCATGTTGTTAAATGGTACCTCATGTGTTGAATGGGATTATGTTTAAATTCCAATTAACAAGTCTAGTGGACGATGATCACAATTATCGTTTAAGAATCTGAAATTGTAAACCAAAATTTTCAGGTGTCAAGGAGAAAGACAACCTGGAAGAAAAAGTCTCTATTTATCTATATAATTTTGGATACATGATGTGTGTGTACTATAGGAAAATATGGAAATCAACTGTGACGTTAATGTTAATCTAATGTTGGCTGAGATTAGGTGCCATTACAACAACAATAATAAGAATCATAGATTACAATACTATTGAGAATATTGTTGATAGTAGGCGTGCTAAAAAATGTATTTCTAGCTTTAGCCCACTAATTCCTAGCTGCCATTAGTGTGATAAAACTTTGGTGCATATTGAAGGCTCACTGTGTTAATTTCGTACTAGATTTGAACCACTTGGTACCCCAAGGACAATTTTATCACATGGATAGTTGCATCCATTAGAGAAATGAGACGTTCTAGCCTGGTGATTGTTCTTGACTGTAAGTTGTCTAGATTTTTTCCCCACATAATTCAATCTATGAGACCATGCATGGAAATCAAATTCCTATAGAAAATTTGTAAAGATAGAATTTAATCAAACTCCTTTTAACCTCAGACGCTAAATCTTAACTTTGGTTTTTGGGTACAAAGTGAGCTTACTCCTGACACTAGGGCACACTCTTCTTTTTTACTATATAGAGAACTAGGGGGGAAATTTCATATGTATATATGTATTTATGTGTCTATTTTGGTGTTGAGACACGAAGTCTATATTTTCAAGCCATTATGTAAAAATTCTGACTTCTAAGATTCAACGTTCAAGATTGAAAGGATTTTGATTAAATTCATCAGGTATATTGTTGACTACATGTCAATTCTATCGCTATTTCTTATGTTGATGGAGAAGTGATTTCATTATGTACATTTTTTTTTTTCGAAGAGATTTTTTTTTCTGGTTCCTAGGAGGAAGACAACCTGGAAGAAAAAGTCTCTATTTATCTATATAAGTTTGGATACATGATGTGTGTGTACTATTTTGAAGCAACTATGAAGATAATGCCATGTCACATCCATATTCAACATCCAATAAAGAGTTTGATTAAGAAATTAAGGCCGACTGTTGAGTAGATGATCTCATTACCACTATTGACTATTGTGTTTAAGATGTCATATTATTTGGTACATTGCACTGATATGCCCACTTAGATGTATTGTCGGTCTCTGCAAGGAAACCACTGATCCAAGAAAGAGATTCATTCAAGTAAATTTCTACAATTTAGAAAGTTATTATGAAAAGTGCTTGAGATAATAAAAGACCAATTGTAGATGGGTATTCAGTGGCTGGTTCAGGTGTTGAAATTGTGCACTTATAGCTTCATAACGATATCTCTCTACCACTATTAATATGTTTGAAACAGACTTCGTAACAACACACTTAACTACACAAGACAAACACCCAACAAACATATACATTTAAAATAGTTTTCTCTCATGTGTTAAACCCCAGATTTTGTGCATCAGATTAGAAAAAAGCTTAGTTTCATATAATTGGAGCATCTCATCACACTATATAAAGGCATACCATAGTATATATTGAATCCAACAATATCAAGGAACAAAATTTTGTCCTACATGTTCAAAGATTTAAGTAGTTAAAATATTTGGAAGCCTAGAAACAAATATCGACTGTCATCATTTTTGTAAGCACTAATGTTTTGGTGGCTATCATCATTTCTGTAGGAAAATGTGGCTCATATTAGATCTTAGTTCAACTCTAGTTGTGGTTGTCATCATTTTTGTAAGCAACTGTGGCTACCATGATTTCTTAAATCTCAAATTTCTCAATAAATTTACTAAAAATATATGGTAGCTTCCCAAGTATCTTTGATTTAAAATTTAACATAACTCAAACATAATTTGGCTCCTTTTAAAATTTCATTAGTTTTCAAACACAAATATAGGTTATTTATAACCAATACTTGTTCCAGTACTCCATACTATATATTACATACACACCTATTTACATTTTTTGTGCTCTTTACCTAGATATATTGTGGCATATGTCCATAATAGCAAACAATCCTAATTTATGTACTCCAAATTATAGAAGAAATCCTCATGATCAGACCTCTATCCATCTATGGAAAATGGATGTTTTGGAAAATTTATATCAGTTCTAGAAAGGTGGTTTGGATCTACAACAATCCTGGACATATATATATATATATATATATATATATATATATATATATATATATATATATATATATATATATATATATATGATGGAATGTCGATTAATTTAAGCAAAGGATTTTTTTGTGTAGATTGAGAAGATGCGATTCAACCATATCTCATACAATGCCTTGAATTTTCTTGGTTCATCCAGGTAAAAGAGGTTCATATTGGATAACTAATACTCACAACATTCATTGTGCAACCTCAAGTATCAACTTTCTCAAAGCATTTACGAAAAATATGTGGTCATCCTTCCAATGTATCTTTGATTTAAAATTTAACACAACTCCAACATAAGTTGGATCCTTTTAAAATTTCATTAGTTTTCAAACACAAATATTGATCATTTCTAACCAATATTTATTCCAACACTCCATATTGTGTATATATACATAAACATACATTGACATGTGTTTTCCTCTTTACCTAGAAATATTGTGGCATGTCTCTACAATACCAAACAAGCCTAAGTTATGTACTCCAAATTATAGAGGAAAGCCTCATGATCATACTTCTGTCCATATATGGAAAGTTTGTGTTTTGGAAAATTTATATCATTTCTCTAAATGTTATTAGAATCTGCAACATTCCTGGATATATCTAAGGAAATGTCTATTGTTTTAAGCTGAGGATGTTGTTGTGTAGATTGAGAATATGTTACTCGACTATATCTCATCGAATGCCTTTTATTCTCCCGATTCATCTAGGTAAAAGAGGTTGATAATGGATAAGTAATACTTGCAACATTCATTGCGCAACCTCAAGTCTCAAATTTCTCAAAATATTTACTAAAAATATGTGGTAGCTTTTCTTGAAAAAGAAGCGATTGAAAGTTGTGAGTCCAAAACTAGAGAAAACAAAAATGTGGATGCATAATTAATAGATCATGGTTAAAAACTTGAGCATGTAAGAAAGCGCAATCACAACAGTAGGAAAGAGATGTAGTCCCACTATATCTCTACTAATAAAATATTTGTAAGCGTTTCTTTCTACTTATAAATAAATTATGTTGATGGGAATTACATTGTTTTAGTGAGAGAGAGGAAGCTCTAATTACACACAAGTAGAATATCTCTTATTATCATTTTAAAAATAATATTAAGGAAAAAGTCTCCTTGGTCTCTCTCAGATGTTGAACTCCCTAGGCCCTCTCCATTTAGGGGAACATCAAGGTGACTTTTTTAATATTTCATTAGTGACAATTCTTGTTTGCAATACATTCACTGAAAGGGGGATCAAAAAACATACCCTTACTCTGAGAATCCCATAATTTCTTATTCTCCATATCTTTATAGTGAAAACCACTTATCGTATATATCAACTCAATCCGATTCTCATACATGATGAGGAAATTTGTAAAATAATTGGGCTAATTTTTTATAGTTAAATTATCTTCATATAATGAGGTATTCCCAGAAATTTCTAAATTCATAAATGGTATTAAAAACACATCCAAAAATTGTTTTAATTCCTTTGTAGACAACGGGAATTCTCCAAAATATATATTCAAAAAATGAATCTGTTATGGGAATTTATGGATTTTTGTGAGCAAAGAAGCTTTGTTTTCCATTATCAAGGTCCTTAGACATTCTTCACAATTTCAGTGACCTAGTTCTCCATATCTTTACAGTGAAAACCACTTATCCTATATATCAAAACAATCCAATTCACATACAAGATGAGGAACTTTGTCAAATAATTGGGCTCATATTTGATAGTTAAATTATATTAATAGAATGAGGTATTCCAAACAATTTCTAAATTACTAAATGGCATCAAAAAACCATCCAAAAAGTGTTTTTCAATTCCTTTGTGGAAAACGTGAATTCTCCTACTTTTACATTCCAAAATCAACTATGTTATTAGAATTGATGGATTGTTGTGAGAAAAGAAGCTTTGTTTTCACTTATCAAGGTCCTTAGACATTCTTCATAATTTCAGTGACCGATTCCTTCGTATCTTTACAGTGAAAACCATTTATCTAATATATCAACTCAATCAAATTCTCATTTAGGATGAGGAATTTTGTGAAATAATTGGGCTCATATTGGACACTTAAATTATCTTCATAGAATGAGGTGTGCCCAAAATTATCTAAATTCTTAAATGTCATAAAAAAACCATACAAGAAGTTTTTTTCAATTCATTTGTAGACAACATGAATTCTCCAACTTCTACATTCCTAAATCAACTTTGTTATGGGAAATTATGGATTTTTGTGAGAAAATAAGCTTTGTTTTCACTTATCAAGTTCCTTAGACATTCTTCATAATTTCAATGACCTATTTCTCCATATATTTACAATTAAATCCACTTATCTGATATATCAACTCAATCCAATTCTCATACAGGATGAGGAATTTTTTCAAATAGTTCCGCTCATATTGGACAGTTAAATTATCTTCATAGAATGAGGTATGCCTAGAAATGTATAAATTCCTAAATGTTATTAAAAACCCATCCAATTTTTTTTTTAATTCCTTTGTAGATAATGTGAATTCTCTAACTTCTACATTCCAAAATCAAATCTGTTCTGGGAATTTATGGATTGTTGTGAGCAAAGAATATATGTTTTCACTTATCAAGGTCCTTAGGCATTCTTCATAATTTCAGTGGCCTAGTTCTCCATATATTTAAAGTGAAAACCACTTATCGTATATATCAAATCAATCCAACTCTCATACAGGATGCAGAATTTTGTCAAATAATTGGGCTCATATTGGATAGTTGAATTAAATTCATAGAATGAGGTATGCCCAAAAATTTATCAATTCCTAAATGGCATCAAAAACCCATCCAAAAAATGTTTTTCAATTCCTTTGTAGACAACATGAATTATCCAACTTTTATATTCCAAAATCGACTCTCTTCTATGAATTTATGGATTTTTGTGAGCAAAGAATCTTTGTTTTCAATTATCAAGGTCCGTATACATTCTTCGTAATTTCAATGATCTAGTTCTCCATATATTTATCGTGAAAACCACTTATCCTATATTTCAACTCAATTCAATTCTCATTTAGGATGAGGAATTTTTTGAAATAATTGGGCTCATATTGGACAGTTAAATTATCTTCAAAGAATGAGGTAAGCCAAGAATTCTAAATTCCTAAATGGTATAAAAAACCCATCCAAAACTTGTTTTTCAATTCCTTTGTAGATAATGTGAATCCTCCAACTTCTATATTTCATAAACAACTTTGTTGGAATGTATCGATTGTTGTGAGCAAAGAATCTTTGTTTTCACTTATCAAGGTCCTTAGACAATCTTCATAATTTCAGTTACCTAGTTCTCCATATCATTACAATGAAAACCACTTATCCTATATATCAACTTAATCCAGTTCTCAGACATGATGAGGAATTTTGTCAAATAATTGGGCTCATATTGGACAATAAATTTATCTTCAAGGAGTGAGGTATGCCCAGAAATTTGTAAATTCCTAAATGGCATGAAAATCCCATCCAAAAAGTGTTTTTCAATTCCTTTGTAGAAATTTTTTTTGAAAGGTGGTTGAGGTATTCAAATATCACTTGTAGAGGGGGATAGAGGGTTTCTCTGAAGTCAAAATTCCTAGAGGATGAAAATTTTCTAGAACACGAATATGGCCTAAATGTCATGGGGGAGAAAATTGCACTTTATAGCTATTTAAATAGTTGTAAATCAAGCTATATTAAGGAGAAAGCTACAGAGATGTATCCCATTAAATAAATAGTTAGGTATTATGCAAGGTATGTTAATAAAATGTTACAAAAAGTTTCACTTGGAACAGATCACCCTGAACAAAGATTGGACAATTTCAAATGAAGTTAGATTATAGGTTTATCCTTCACTTGGTATCTTCTAGTAACATAACTTCAAGAAAAGGTAGACCTACCTAGATGATCGGCTCCCACTTATTCATCTAGAAGTACTCAATTTTTTCAAAGCATAACTGCTATATGCTGGAAACATGGAGAATCGACCTACCTTTATATTATTACTGCCCATGGTCCCTCTTCATTTGATGTAAGAAAATGTAGGCTTTTCTTGTAAAAAAATGCCCTATTTATACATAACGAATATCTCATTGATACAAAGGAAGCATTTTTTCCCATAAAAAGGCTACGAGAAGAGAGTATTTAGACATCTAGGGCACTTCATCATATTTTCCTTGTCACGTTATATCATAGTAAATGCTCATCCATGAGTAAGAAGAGATCAGGGAAAAAATTAACTTGAAAGAGGGGTATTAATTTCACTTCTTCAATTCCTAGACAACGTTGTTCCATAGAAGATTAAAACAATTTGTGTGCCTTAATATGGGGGTTGATTGTTTGGTTGATCTAGAGAGCTGGGCTCTTAGCAGTGTAAATGAAATCACTCAACTAGAAACAGAATTTGATTACAATCATACACCTTAACATTGATCCAACATTAAAAGAAAATAAGAATATAACAATTTTTCAATTGATTTATAGCCTTATTGTCCATTAAACTACCTAGAATGGGGCTAGAGGTTACATATAAAGATGATGTAAGTAGCAAAATAAAAAACAAATATCAAGAATTGCAAGAAAAATTTCTTGAAATATAAAACACACTATATTGGAATTACTTATTCATTGAAATATTCCTGAAAATTTATTAGATTTTTCATATTTCAATGTTTTACATCTTCAATTTACAAGATCCAGTGATGAAAAGAGAAAAAAGGCCCAATCCTTCCATAGAAACATGGGTGCAAGGTAGTAAAAATATAGTCGTCGAATTATGGTGCATCCTCAATTTAGCAAGCCAATTGTGAAGATATTATCAAAAATAACATTGTATGTTTTCTATCCCTTGCTGACAATTCCATTTCACATGATTTAGTTGTTGAGAATTAAATAATATCAGGGGCCAACCAACCTAGGCTGCTGAATTACAATTCCTAATATAATTTTAAAACCATAAATATTAAATTATCAACATTGACTAATATTTCTTGCTCTTTCTCGAGGGAGGGACATTTAATTCGTTACAATGTAGCTACATAATTTTCGTAGAATTTGATGCCTTGCTAATAGTTCCATCTCACATATGTTTTTTGGTTGAGAATGAAATAATCTCAATAGAAAAATATCTTGGGCCCCTGAATTGAAAATTCCCAATACAACTGTAAACCTAAAAATTAGTGTCTTTCAGTTCATTCCTTGGACACTGACATTTGCTGGTACAGATAAAATAACACTCATGGATTTGAGTCTTATTAGGAGTATCCATAGCTTTATTTTCTTGCTCCCCATCCTCAATATATGAAATAATCAAGCTAGATAGGGTGAAATAATTGTTCTCGTCAAACTAATGCATTAGCGTTCCTACAATTAGAGAGTCTAATCTAGCAACTAGTTTTTTTGCATAAATTGAGATATTCAATGAGTAGTGAATATCCTCAATTACAGTAATATAGTTGTTAGTGGTATTTCTTAGCATTTTCCTTAGCTCTCCATTTTTATGGACATCAGTGAGCTCGAGATCATAGATATCATAGCCTAAGTCATTGGCCATAGCTGCAATCATGCTAAATTTTCCTGTTCCGAGAGAACCATAAAGAAAGTAGCCTATCTTCCAATATGCTCATGTATTCTGAAAGAATTATTTTTCTTTATCAAAGGCCACAAGGTATTTTATGAATTATCATTTCTAATCTCGATAGGGATCCAAAGTATCAAATAATATCGGATGTTTGAAGGGCACTATTTCCCATGGCAGAGACCTTGAATCCATATTTCCTCCTTTATAGTTTGTTTACAAAAAGTGCTCCTAATTATTCTTGTGATCTATAAGGCATGCTCCATCATATGATCTAGATATGAAATCAGGATTTGTTCCTTGTCGTTCATGTGTATACATAGAACATATCCTCTCTTCTCTCCTAGAAGATGCCTCCATGAAAATTATTGATTATATATTTACTCTATTGAAACAATACAAATTAATAAAATAGCTACACAAAAAATCATTGAATGAATTGTTGGGATAGGCTAAAAAAACATAGAGTAATAGACTCGAGAGAAAGTGGTGGTTTCGAAAGACACCATTGTAATGGTGGTGTCTAAAGACACTATTACACTTAAGCAAAAGATAGGAAATCCATCAAAGCTCAACTGTACACGAGATAGTTATAGAGATTACACTTACCTCATTTTTTGATAAGGAATACACTTACAATAAAAATGAATTGATTGTTGAAGGTCCTATTACTATAGGGTCACTTCTATAGAAAAAAATGATAATCAACCTATAAAATTCAATAAATATATTAAATGGAATAGATAGAAGATTTAACATTAAAATTTATTACCTTTTACTTGCCATTCTTGTCATTCTTGTGTATACACAGAACATATCCTCTCTTCTTTTCTGGAAGGGGCCTGCATGAAAATGGTTAATTCTATATGTACCATTTTGAAACAATAAAAAATTATAAAATATCTACACAAAAAGATTAGTGAAAGAATTTTTGGGATAGGCTAAACAACAACATAGTAATAAACCACGAATTTGTATGCCTGCTGTTTCTCTCTTATGATTTAAACACAAACAATTGTCAATAAATCTCACAATTAATTTAATAACTACATGTAACTATGAGGAATTACGTTGTTACACCTATAGGAAATTATATTAATGTGAAATCATGAACTTATATATGAAATGATGAGCGAAATAACACATTCTTGGGCTCTAATAATTTCTAGCACAAAAAGTCATCAAGTTGACATGTTTTGCTGCTTTTGAATTGAATATAGGACGGTGACAAATCATAGATCAAAAGGCTACTAATTATAGGAATTTGTAATGCATGCTCAAAACAGAGAAAATGCAAGAAATACATGCAACCCAACTTATGAATATATAAAATTCCTTTAAAAGTAGTATTTAATAGAAGAAAATGGTATACAAAGGAAAGATTTTGTTTTGATTCTTATGTCTCATATGAAAAATGTTCAATAATACATATAACAACTTCTTTTTCCCTGCTAGATTTAGTATTTTCAACTACAACACCATTATCTTCATAATGTACAAAAGCATACCTTGTTTGTAACTATTCTAACAAACATCTTAATCTACAAATTACAACTTTTTCACTGCTGATTACTTGCTACTTCTAATGGGCAAGAATTGGGGGTGACAGTTTAGAATCAGAGGCACTATGTTGAAGGGCTTCTTGTTTGTAAGAAACTTTTAGGATTATAGGTGAGATACATATTCCAACAAAGTTGCATAGAACTTCCCCATTGTATCAACCAAAAACACAAACACAAGACGCAACAACCGACATGGGGAAACCACGTTGCTAGGGAGGCTTGAACACTGGTAGAGGCATTATCAACACTCCATTTTGACCAACCATGCAAGCCCCTACTGACTATCATATTTAATTGTTACAAGTCCTAGGTAGTTATTTTAAGTGGGAGATTCTAGTTGTCCCTAAAAGTCATACCCTATGTCCCCATTTTCCAAGAAACTCATGCCATGTATGTATTTTCCCAAGTGATGGAAGAAGGTATGAAGCATAATCATGGGAATCACATTTTAAATCACTAAATCATGATTCTAACTCAAATCGTGACTCATAATCTCCAATTCAAATATGGCTGAGTTCTAATGACATTGACCGAGTTTGGCTCAATTAAACAAGTGAAATTCACAAGTTTGCACAAGTTGGGTGAGTAAAACTCATGATTTAAACCTTTGCAAGCCCAATGTGTATAAATACCATTATTTTTTATAAGTTTTCTTGTCATTTTCTATTGTCTATTTGATACAGTTTCTTCTCTGCCAAGTGAGAAACAATCACCAACATTGCAAGAGGACCAACTCATCCACAGTTATCCACCAATTTTTCTAGACACTTGGGCGTCAAAACAATCAGGGTTTTATTCAGAAAATGACTATAATGATGCTATTTCGTTGTCCTTTTCAGCTTTGGAGGTAACCCAACCAGCTGTTTTCATAGTGTTTTTCCTATTTAGTGTTAGAATTTAGTGTGCACAATCTAGTAAAAATTCATAAGCATATGCTTCTAGCTCTATGTTAGGAGTCAACTTAAATTGTGGATGAGATACCCATCCATAAAATTTATTTAAATCCATCACTTTTTTTGGTATAATCTTGCAAAAATCAGTGTATTTTGTATAATAGTTGAAAATTTGTCTAGTCTATTTAACTATGAATTTTCTTTAGTAAACCCACCTACACACGCTACGTTGGAAACATAAAGTTCTTATATTGATATATAATTAAGATTAGGCTTTTGTTTCCTGTTAAAAAAATCTCTTACTTTCTATAATAAATGACAAATTTTAAAAAATGTTGTTATAATGAGTCTGAAGAAAATTTTATCATTATGTTCTAAAATGAATCTCTTTACATGCAGGATGTATGGATTGACCAAACTCGCCCCCCTAGAAGAGAAGGCAACCATGAATGTCGTTGGAATGGTTGGCAGGAAAATGTATGCTAAAATAATGTGTGCATGGGGTTTACTAGTAGAATTGATGCAGGAAATAATCATTGTTTCATTATCAGAGACCTAGGTAGAACATATGCATCCACTAATATTTCTGCTCCATTAATTGGCAGATTCCCCAGAATGATTGTAGGCTACATCCACAGAAAATAATGATAATCAACCTATAAAATTAAATAAATAGAATAAATGGGAAAGGTAGAAAAGTTAACATGAAAATTTCTATCCTTGCACTTGTCATTCTTGTCTATACACAAAACATATCCTCTATTCTCTTTTGGAGGAGGCTTCCATAGACTAGAACATTTGAACCAATTTCCGATGGCCAAAATGTCGCTCTTTTGACACATAGGTGTCCCAAGAGCGACACTTTGAGGTGGGGCAAAACATCGTTTCTAATCGCGTTGCAATTCTGACACTTGAGTTAACTGTCAGTAGAATGACACTAATTCTGACGTTTTTTGGTAGTGTCAAAATTTCGACGTTTCAAATTGGTCGTTGCTCTTCTGACATTTCACACTTCGTCGCTCTTCTGATGTTGCAAAATTCGTCGCTATTCCGATGTCTCAACCTTCCTCGCTCTACCGACGGTTTAAATTTTTTCATTGTTTCGACTATTAACAACACCATAATCGACGTTTATAAGTGTCTCAATTGTAACGATAACTAACACCATAATTTACATTTATAAGCGTCATTCTTCCAATGTGGAAAAGTGTCGCTAGTTCGATGATAAATAAGACCCCAACCAATGCTTCTAAGCATCAGACTTCCAACACTAACGATAGGTTTACTTGTCTCTTCCAACATGTCTAACTGGTCATTGTGCTTTTAGTGTTTCCTCGTAATTGGACAGTAACATCGGAATACCACTGAAAATAAAAGAATATTGAAAAAAAAGTTGGAGGATTAAGAAAAATAATTGCGTGCGGTTTCAGTGTTTGTATCCCATATTGTCATTTTTCTTTTGTAATGCAACAAAGATGGAGATGGGGATGATCCTTTAGTATTTGGCCGAGGCCAAAATGAGTAAACTCTACCAATAGAGATCTGTATTCTCCTACTCACAACATGAGAAATAGATAATTCCACCCACATATCTAAAGGACCTTGCAATAAGGAATCATGTTCCTCATGTGGAAATGATTCTCCTATTTTGTAGGTTTACAAGCACACCTATTCGTTAGTTTTTTAAAATAGCAATGAAACATAACCACGATCTTTGAAATTCTTAAATATGTGTTTGATTCTCTAATATCCCCTCTCAACACCATCATTTGTAGGTTCAGTGAAAGCTAGAAGATGTCATGAAATTCTCACAAAATCAATTGTGAAAACCATTCTTCCTATAGGGATAGGTCCACAAAAACCTTTGAACTATGACACAAAAATAATAGATGTGACCTGTCGCTTAACGATAGACAATGCTGTTAAATAATCCATCAATGGAACGAGAAAATTTTGATGTTGGACTCCCAATGTTGATCCTATGATAATTATCATACATTTTATTGATTGTTCCACCACAATGCCATCATATATCTTTCTAAGATCTGAGAAGTTATCAAAAATTTCATTATTTATAGGAACTAATTTCTTAGTATATATAGCGAGATTTCCATTGTTCAAACTTTTCTCTTTCTTAGCTCTCATCCTAACAATTTCCTTATATTTATTCTTTCTCGGAAAAGACATGGGTGAGAACATTCTAGATGAATCTAACAGAGACTCCATATAGAGGAAATAAAAAGCATTAACCCTGCATTTAAATAACCATTTTCAGCAAATGTCACTTTCACCTATGGATACTAGAGCCAAAAATGCCAATTGTTCTTGAAATACTAGACAATAGATTCACTATATTCTAGATGTTGATCCTCTCCAATTAAGCTACCTAAAAAATGTGAGGAAGTCCAATTCAGTCTCATACAACCATCTATAAAGTGAGTGATAACAACACTTTATTTCACTCGAGATTTTCCATCATAAGAAAAAAATTATACAGCTTGCCTCCAACACTCAGGCCCTACATACAGTAATACCTTTATCCCACCTCGAGGGACAATAAATAGCTCATGCAAGCTTTCATGGTCTATGTCTAGGATATTACAACTTAGATATGAATGGCCAGTGTTTCTTCTAAATGATACTGACAATTGTGAATCAACAACAATTCCCATTGATAGGAATTTAAGTATCTTCATAAAACATGGAAAAACAATAAGTCTATGATAGCTATAACAGGTCTCCATGTTGGAAATATACTAGATGCACTGACCAACAACATTCCATTATCAAAAGAATACCTTTAGTATTCCTTGGGCCTTTTAGCATAGTCTCCTTGGGTTATTACTTCATTTTTCTGATGTATCCCATTGAACCTAGGAAGAAGAAATTTTTGAAAAGCCTCATTCCTATTGGAGAAATAAACCTATATAGACCCCGAAGCCACTACCTCCTTCAGAAATTGCAACAGGATGAATGCCATTTTTCCATCCATGTTCCTTTTCAACTTCAGTCGGTGTTTTGTTATCATTGCAACTTTTGCTGGCCTTATGTAGGCACTAGTAGACTTAACAATATGCTTACGTTGAGCCTTAAGTGTTACAAAATGATAAATTTCATGTAGACCTCCACACTTCTCAAATACCCAAGCTATATCAGATCTTCTAGCCCTCTCAAAGGACTTTCTAGAAGACATATAAGATAGATCCATACCCCAATTTTTTAAAAATTAACTAACCTCTTGTTTTTTATTTTCTATGTTATCCTAGTACCCTTTAGGTTTCTGATCACAATTCCATTGATCAATCTTTGTTTCATCGCAATTTCATGATTAGTCTTTGTTGGACAATTATGATTCGCAATGTGATTATATTTCAAGTGCATAGTATAAATTGAGTTTCAAGCCAACAATTTATTGTTCTGGTTACAAAATTATATATATGTATATCAAATTATTAAATCATGTTGTTGAATATTTTCCATTAAAGTAATAGACCCATTGTTGTTAGTTGTTAAATGTTTTTCATTAAGGTATAAGCCCATTGTTGTTAGGTTATCATAAAATTTGGGGCCCCTTGTCAAGCATTAAAAGTATATATATATATATATATATATATATATATATATATATATATATATATATATATATATATATATATATATATATATATATATATAATAACCTAGGCCATATATTTTATAGTGTTGGGGGAATCATGGCTGTAAATTTTTGCTATTAAAATATTAACCATATCATTTGGTGTTGTTTCATGACCCTCACAATGGGCATAAGAAAATTCTCTCACATGAACTTTTAAGTATGGCCTAGCCTTGCCAAAGTTAACTAATACATAAAATATGACCAATAATAAAATGGTGAAAGCTTACTCATCCTTTTGGATATTTAAACACTATGTAAGTTTCCAACACTCTATGTCACATACTCAGAGTGGTGCATGGTGTAAATTAAACCACACAAGGATCATCTATGCCATGCATCTAGCATTAATTGTAAACAAAATCAAAAGATCCATATAAGGAATTACAATTTTAAAATGGATATGCCCCTACCAGCAAAGGTTAGCATGTATACAACATGATAAAATATTGTCTATCACATCATCGTGAATGTTTATTACGTGGATGATATTGGTGTTGTATACATCCTCGTGTAAATAATCCTTATGAAGTCGTAAGTGTTTGGTCTGTGGCAGTATCAATTCAAATTATATAGAATACGATTTCGTTACTAGCTTAAGTTATTAGACGTGACATGATTTTATCCCACCACTCCCTGGAGAACACATCTTCATTTTCAAGTGAAGGGTCCGTTGTACTATACAACAACCCTCCCTTTTTCTTAAAATTTTAGAAATAAAATTCATTTAGAAATAGGGTCCCTTTTTCTTTTTATAGAAATAAAAGGCTTAGAAATAAGGATTCATTGTTTTGAAAAAGCTCATCTTTGCTTGTTTACAAACCAAATACAACATTCAAAACTTCCGATTCGATCAAATATAGAAGACCTTATCATAAAAAACAATTCAAGTATAAAAGTCCAATGAATAGTAATCGCAATCGGAAATCGGAGAAAACCCTTAGAGGAAATTTGACATACAAACCCAAAATCCTCCGATGCGATTAGTTCGATCACAAAACTTCAATCGCAAAGAGTTTAAGTTATTCTTTCACATACTTTCGATGCGATGCGACCAGTCGCAATCGCATGATCGGGATACTCTTTAATAATCTCTTTGCAGTCAAATTAAAATTCCCCGATGCGACGCGCGTTATTACAATAAACGTTTTTTAAAAGAAAACAAACATTTGTTCGTTTAAACGAGAAAACTTTTATATGGTGGACCCCACCGTCGGAAATCGGAGAAAGCTATTAATAATTCTTTTCGATTGAAACTTCCTGATCGCAATCTATAACAATCTAATCGGAAATCGGAAAAGTTTTCAATTGCAATTGGCAAATTGAGAAATTTGTATTGTGATATTTATGTGCCATTTGAAAACTTTCGATGCGATTGATAAATGATATTTATTACATTCCAAAAGTTCAGAATAGGTGAATATTATAATATTTCACAAGCGCCAAATCTCCATTTTTACGTGGTTATTCAATAGGAAATTGAATGAATATTGGTTGATGATTTCGTTTTTAATATGTGAGTGTGACCCAAAAAGAACATTTACGTGCTATACGAAACCAATAAATAACGAATCATGAGTTCATAATCGTTCCGTTCAAGTTGGTTGTTTGTCACGACTGAAATTTTATTGTTTTGTAGAGCCAAGGAGCACCAAGCCCTTTCATTCACAGACAAAGGGAAATAGCATCAAACGCAAAAATGTCGAAGAAAGCGAGAAGAGCCAAGACCGTTGTTCCAGTTAAGTTTGTTGAGACTCCTACAGTCCCAAAGAGAAGCCAACAAAACTGATATTAGTTACAGATACATCGTGCCAAGGGCTTAGAAGAATGATGTGGGAAGGATTTTACAATCTATTGGAGAAAGAAAACCCCAAAGTCACAGTGGAAAAGGCATCAGTTCCAGACGAAGCTAGCTTAGATTTCGACTCTGAGATTACTGAAAAATCACTTGCAAATTCATTTTTGCATCGAATTGCAGCCAAAGCAAGCATCATGCCTTATTATGATGTAATTTTATGGGTCATCGACAGTGTGAAGATAAAGGACAGAACATTTGTTTCAGCTTTTGGAGTGTCTTTTGGGTCGTTTAAAGTCGAAGACATTAAGGCAATGTATCATCTTTCGGATCCGCAGAAGGTGTATAACGAAGAGTTTATCAAAGAGTTTGCTGATAATAATAAAGTTCAATCTGATCCTATCAAAGATTGGAGGAAAAATCCTGAGAAGCACAAAAATGAAGCATCTGGTATGTATTCTATAGATTCCCTCTTACCTCCGTATTGCTATGTCGCTGCCATGATGTGTAGACTATTTGGCCATGATAATTCCGCTAGGTTTTCTATACAAATGGTCCCATTAATCTTAGCTGCTGTCAATTCCGACATTATGGACTGGGCTATTATTCTTTCTGATAGAATGGCCAATAGAATACTCGAGTACAGACAAGATAAAACCACTGGAAATTCCACTCCTTTTTTCTTTTGTGCCTATATTCTAGACGCTCTTTGTTTTAATTCCGAGTTTCCCTTGTTAGGATGGAAATGGACTCCCAAAGACCCTACCCCAATTCATATATATCATAAACTTCTTTGGAAAGTTCATTTCCAAGATAATGTGTATAGAATATGCCATGTTTTCCTTATCCCTGTCTTTCAAACCATTTTCAATCGCTTCCCTCCTAGATTCTCTGATAAAGAAAAAGCCGACTTATCCTCAATAGGAGATTGGTTTGGAGAGGAGAAATTCACATACATCGGGATTTTTGGGAGTATTGTGGAACCCCATGTTCTTCCTCTTATTGTTCCAGACAAACTTCTCGCCCAGGAAATCTCCTATCAATTAACAGTTGAAGGAATATCCAGAGCTTTAAACAATAGTAAGAAGAGAATGTGGCCTCCATTCCCATTCAATTGTGGTCAGTTTACTTTGAACGACTTCAAACATGCAGAAAAGGAAGTCGCCAAAATAAAGGGTTGTAAATTTGCGACCATTCCGGGGAGACAGTATGATCCACGACAGATAGCTTTTAATGTTACTTCTTCAGTTTCGATTGCTCGATTTGAGCATGAACCGGATGAGTTTGATGATTTTTTTGTTTCGTTGAATGATTTTCCTCAAGTTTATGATTTAGCCAAGTCTAAATTCCAGAAGGAAGAAATGAATAAATTTTTGTTATTCAGAAGTCAAATATTGTTGAGAGTTCCTCTAGACCAACTGAGAATTCCTATACAAGGGTCAGAGACAGAGGATACATTTGTCAAAACGCCAGGAGAAACATCTGCCGGTAAAGTCATTACACAATCGGCTATTAACCAGCCAACTGTACATACTGAAAAGATGGGCACCGATGGCAAACCTGATGCTCAGAAAAGGAATACTGATGGTAAATCCGATCGAAATACTGATCAGCAATCCACTGCTCAAACAATATAAAAATTCACAAGTACTGATACTAATGTGCATAATCAAAAAGGAGGATCGGATAGCAAAACCATTGAGCAGAGAGAAAATACAGAGAAAGCAGACACGCAATCGGGAGGAAAAGAAACTACTGAGAAAATTATAGACTCTGCTGATCTTAATGTTTCCTCTCAATTATTGAAACAATATGATCAATTCGCTCAGCAATTGGGACTGCAGGATAAAGATAAAGAGCAAGTAGAGCAGGATGTCGAAATCATTCCTGAACATCCTACAGGGCAGATTGTATTAAAGATTGAGGAGATCCCTCCTTTAGATGTATTTTACAGCCCTAAACATAAGGTTTTTGTTAGAAGATAGAGAAAAAGAAGGAAGATGGATTAGGACATGTTTTCTACTCCACAGGAAGAATTTATGAATATTGTTTACAAGAATACTGAAGTGAATCCATCTGAGGATCTCACTAAATTATCCCAATATGCAGGAGCATATAGTGCTGCAACAGTAGATAAAGCTGTAGAATTTTCTCATATGATGACTCAGAAAGATCTCCATATAGCTTCACTTGAAGAGCAAGCTAAGGAAAGTAAGCAAAAGATTACTCAATTGCAACAACAACTACAAGATCAAGAACTTAGGTCCAAAGAGTTAGAATAACAGCTTGCCAAAGAAAAGAAGAAAGTTGATGAGCAGGTCTTAGGCAAACATCAACAATTGAATGAATTTTGTGCAAAACTATCACATGCAGAACCATTTTGTGATATTACCTCATCCTTGATCCAGAACATTATTACTCTCAGACAAGAAATTGATGATGCTGATGAAAAGATTTCTGAATTTCTTACTTGGCAAGATACAGAAAAAGGAAGAGAAGCTAATCTTCCTAGGATAGAAGAAAGACATAAAGAAATCTTGTTTATAGAATGGGAACATCAGATAATGAAAGCCGAGAGAGCAATATCAAGAGCTAGGAGCATGATGAGTAATATCACGCAATTTATCAATGACAGCTTGTATTCAATCAATCTCATTTCAGACTGTGTTCCTGGTAGTTTGCCTAAATTGAAAGAAACCGAAAACAGATGGAAAGAAGAAATGATGAATAAAAGTCAACAAATCAACAAACTTCAAGCAATATCTTGGCAAAATATGTGGACTTATTTAATTAAGCCAAACAATCAACAAATGGCTATTAAATTCCTTTCAAATGTTGTCGATTGTTTAATTCCAGAATTTTCCGATGCCACCTACGCTGGACAACTGCATTCCGAGATGAGTCATCCACCGAGGCTCCAAGATATGCTGAAGATTTGCAACTTGGCTACATCAAGCGAGAAAGAAAAGCAATGAATCAGTTTCATTTAAGATAGCATTTCTATTTTTAATTTGATAGATTGTAGCAGTAGTAGTAGGATTTTGTTATGTAATTTCTTATTTAAATCCCTCTCATGCATTTAGAGAGGGATCCGAAGTTGTAATATTTTTTGGATTTGGAGCTTACATTTCTGTACTCCATTCCCTCTTATATTTGATAAAGGATCACATCTGGTGATTTTGTGCTGAAATTATCTTTGAAGTGTTGCATTTCTGTACCTTTGGATTTAATTTTACATCGGAGTTACTGGATTAGAGTATCACATTTCATTTGACAGTCTTCAAGATGAATGAGGTATTTCTATCTGTTCACTGTTGATTTCCTTTTTTATATGATATTCGCTTGAAAATTTGCTATCATTTATATATATGGTTTTCATAACTTTTCCTTTTATATATCATTTCTGAGTATAATTGAAATGTTATCTTTCATAAGCATATATAGATGGTATACAATGATGAATACAATATGCTAATATAACTTTGTTTAATTTCTTAAACAGAGTTATCTTTATTCGTTTATGCACATTTCAATTTAAATAATAATACATTTTCATGGTTATTGTTAAATTGGAACAATTTTAAGTTGTATTCACATATAAATACCCGGGTTAGTGTTAGGATTTCTTTATCAGTATTTAGTTTAATTAGATAGTTTTATTTCAGTCAATTTAGTCCCATTTCCACTCATCCAAATCAACCCCTCACCAACCCATTTAGTTATAAGGAAACTGGTCCTTTAAATCCAGTCGGAGCCACCATACCAAACGGAAAAGGAGCTGTCCTAAGGTCCCGACCAGGTGGTTTTCCCCAATGTTTGAAGCAGATATTTTCTAGGCTTCAACATTTTTGGCGCTAGAAGGAGGGCATGAGCTATGAATGGCAAGTAAATATTTATCCACAGGCCATTCTGAGAGCAAAACACCCTCATTAACTTCTTCAATTTCTTCTGAAATTCAAAATCCTAGAGAAGAAATTACGAAGAATATTCATACACCCACTACCAAAATCTCAAAATATTCAGACAAGCAATCTCCTGAGTCTCCTGAAGTACAATATTTAATCCATAAATTGAAAGGATTCTCATTATCTCTTGAAGAGTCTGAAATATCGGAAGGTAGTGTAAGTTCAAAATTTTTTCCTTCAAAACCTCTTACTAGGTTGCAAAGTGAAAAACTTGGTATTCCTCTGAAAGAATTTCCTTTACCTAGTAAGGGCAAGACAAAAAGAATTCAATCGGAATCAGAAAGTGATACAAGTTCATCATCTAATATTCAAATACCTATTTCCGAAATCCCATCTCAACAAAGTAAAATTGTTTCCACATCATCTTCTCAATCATCATCTATTCAGTCATCATCAATCTCAACATCATCTATTCCAAAAACTTATATTCAAACACCACCAGTTTCTACTACTCCTCCAATAGTTGTTCCAATAATGGCACAAAGACCATGGTCTACTCCAGGAGTAGTCAACATGGTTGCACCTTTACATGATTTACCAGACAATCCTGGAAAATGGCTTCCGAAATTTAGTCCAGATCTTAACATTCAAGCTGAAGAACATATCAATAACTTTATGCTAGCTGTAAATTTGAATGGAGTCACACATGAGGATGTTTTAGTCAGACTATTCCCTTATACTCTTCAAGGAGCGGAAGGATCATGGTACTTTTCATTACCTTCGGGATCCATAGCAAGTTGGGACATTTTTGCATATCATTTTTTAACCAAATTTGGAGATGACCGATCAATAGCTACTTTACTCAATGACCTCTCAAATTTGAAGATAGAACCAAAGGAACCCATTAAAGAATTCAACGCTAGATTCAACAAACTCTTGAACAAAATCCACACAGATTCACAGCCTAGTGAACAAGTCAGAAGTGAATGGTATATAACTGCCTTACCCTCAAACATAGCAATTTTTGTAGATAGAGCTGGAAAACCTACATTAGCAGAGAATATGAAAGAGGCTATTGCAGTAGAAAAATGAATTATTTCTCTAGAAAATAAAAATTCTATTGAGGAAAGGAAATCAAAGAAAGTCAGCTTCAAAGATGATTCAAAGAAAAAGGCCAAAGATCCATATGACATGGAGGGTTTACAGAAAGTTCTTAAAGCCATGTCAAATGAAATGGTTGAAATTAAAAGACTTGTAGCTGAAACTTCTACCAAAAAACCATTCCCAAATTTCAGAAGAAACCAAGTTGAATATAAACCTCCTAATGCAATCTCTAATGCAGAATCAGAGGAAGAAGAAGAAGAAGAAGAAGATACATCTTTAGTATCAGATGAGGAAGATGAGAATGAAGAAATAGTTGAATTGCATGGAATGTGGGATTTAATCCTCCCTAATTCTGATAGTGAGGTAGAACAAGAAGCTATGCCTGTAACTACTAGGAGTAAATCTACAGCAGAGCCTATACAAACAGCTCAAAAAAAGAAAATCACAACTCCAAGTACTAAAGAAAAATCCCCTACAAAGAAAGCTTCTCCATTACCTACTCAAAATCAGCCATCTTCTTCTAATCCTCCCACATCGACAACAAAGACTTTAGTGGTGTCAGATCCTATGGAGTACAACATTGTCGAAGACATGAAAAAGATCAAAGCCAACATCTCCTTACATGAACTCAGGAAACTAAAACACCAGCAGAAGTTGCTATTGAAAGAATTAAATGCTACACCAATTGCTCCTTTACCAAGTGGTGTAGTTGCAAAAGCAGCTAGGGGAGCTGGTAAACCACCAGATAAGGTAGATGCTACTGATACCGTGCTCATTGGATAAAAGTCAAATTCTCAAACTCCTCATTTTCTTCTCACTTATGAAATGTACAATAAAAATTTTCATAATTGTTTGATTGATTCTGGAGCTTCCTTTAATATAATGCCTACTTCTGTTTGTGCCAAATTGAATATCGAACCACAGAAATCGGCAATTCATATTGTTCAATTGGATCGCTCTAAAGTTCAAGTTGTAGGAGAAATCAATTCAATTACTATCAGATTAGCTTCCGATCCTAGAATTGTCCAAAGAATTGATATTTTGATTGCTGATATTCCTAAAATCTATGGATTGATTTTAAGCAGGGACTGGTCTACGAAACTTAATGGTTATATCTCGACTGATTATTCACATATGTGGCTTCCCTACAAAGGGAAACCAAATCAAATCAAAATTGAAGGAGAAAAACATATGACGCACACTGTTACTGAATTTGAACAACCTAATGAACCTGTGGCATTCAACAACAATATTCTTGGATGTTATTCTGCCGAATCATTTCTTGGAAACTTCGAAGCACCCCAATCACCTTTTTCTGTAAATACTTTTGTTTCTCAAATAGAAAATTTTTCACAATCCGATTCTTCCAAAATTGTAAATACTTCTAATGTAATTGTAGATAAGTCAATAGATAAATATTTATTTTGGTCGTTATATTTTGATGGATCAAATTCTAGTGATGGAGCTGGAGCTGGATGCATTTTGATTGATCTAGATGGAGAGAAAACCATGCTGTCATGTAGGCTAGAATTTGAGTGTATTAATAATACTGCAGAATATGAAGCCTTGGTTCAAGGACTTTATAAAGCAATAGGGTTAGATGTTAAATACTTGAAAGTCTTTGGTGATTTTGAAATTTTCATAAAACAAGTTAGGAATACTATTCATTGCATTTCAGGACATCTTAAACACTATCAAACCCTAGTACAAGATCTCACCACTCATTTTTTAGCATTCCATATTTCTCCTATTCCTAGGAATCATAATACATCAGCTAACTTGTTAGCTAATGTTGCATATAAACTCCTACCTACTGAAGATTGCAGTCCTGATAGATTTTCTGTAGAATTAATTTTTTGTCCATCTGTCCCAGAAAATGTCACAAATTGGAGAGTTTTCTATCATGATCAAGATATTTTAAATTTCATGACTTCAAAGAAATCATATGATGAGCAGATTATTGATGAAAATGATCATGATTTACAAATTGCTTCAAAAGGTAATGAAAACCCTATTCCGAAATATGTTGTTAAATTGGAGGACTTATATGATATTAAAGACATATTCAAGAAAGTCACTAATGCCAAAATTCAAAGTTCCACTTTGAAGTTTGAATTACTGAATCTTGGTTCTGATTCAAAACCTCAAAACGTTAATTTAGGACTCAATTTAACACCAGAGGAAAGGAATGCTTTCATTAAACTCTTGAACAAATATAAAAACGTTTTCGCTTGGAATTATGATGATTTGAAAACGTATGATACTTTGGTTATTCAACATACAATTCCAATGCTTCCTGATATTAAACCTGTTCAACAAAAGCTAAGGAAGGTTCATCCAAATCTTGAAGGACAAATCAAATCAGAACTTAATCAACTTTTAAAAGCCAAAATCATTTTTCCTGTCAGGCACTCCAGTTGGGTTTCCAATATGGTACCTGTAAGGAAGAAGAATGGTGATATAAGAATCTGTATTGATTTCAGAAATTTAAACAAGGCATGTTTAAAAGAAAATTTCCCTTTGCCAACCATGGAATAGATACTTCAAAAGGTAGCTGGTTCTGAACTTATGTCCTTTCTTGATGGATTTTCAGGCTATAATCAAGTCTTACTTCATCCAGATGACAGATTGAAAACAACTTTCAGAACAAAATGGGGAACTTATGCTTATCAAAAAATGCCTTTTGGTCTAATAAATGCAGGAGCAACTTTCAAAAGAGCCATGGATATAGCGTTCAAAGGTCTGATCAATAAGTCAGTTGTTGTTTATCTTGATGACATAACAGTATTTTCAAAAAAGAGAACCAATCATCTACATGATCTAAAGCAAATATTTGAAAGATGTAGAAGGTTTGGTATTTCCTTAAATCCAAAGAAATCTTTCTTTGCTTTGGATGAAGGAAAACTCTTAGAATTTTTTGTATCAAAAGATGGTATATACATTGATCCAGATAGAGTAAAAGAGATCTCTGATATTTCTTTACCTCATAACAAAAAATCCATGCAATAATTTCTTGGACAGATCAATTTTGTAAAAAGATTCATTCCTGATTTTTCTTTAACTATTTTACCTATGCAAAATATGATCAAGAAGAATTCAGTATTCAAATGGGGGCATAAAGGGAAAGAAGCCTTTGAGGCAATCAAACAAGTGATCATTAATGCACCGGCATTAAGTACCCCAGATTTTTCTAAAGATTTTATTTTGTATACCTTAGCCACTGAGACATCCTATGCAGCTGTTTTAACACAGCTCAATGATCAGAAAATTGAAGCACCAATTTCTTTCTTTAGCTCAAATTTGCAAGGAGCTGAGCTGAATTATTCCGATGTTGAAAAACATGCCTTCGTTGTGTTTAAATCAATCAAGCATTTCAGACCTTTTCTCTTGAAAACTCACACAAAAATCATTGTCCCATTCTCTACAGTGAGGAAATTATTAATTCAAAGAGAAGTAGGAGAAAAACGAGCTAACTGGGTAACAGCTTTGCAAGAATATGATGTTGATATTAAACCAGCTAATATTGTTAGAGGAAAAGGTTTTCTCAGACTATTAGCAGGAGCTCATAACATACTAGAAAATCAAGATTCAAATCAAGATATTCAAGTAATTCAGATAAGTGTTACAGATTCTGAATCTCAATATGTTGATCTCATCTATTACTTGAAAAATGGGTATGCTCCTTCTAATCTCAGCTATAAGAGAAAATGTGCTTTAAGGTTAAAATATATTAAATATGAAATCATTGATAATGTGTTATTTAGGAAAAATTATGATTCAATTTTATTAAGATGTCTTGAAAATACTGAAGCTGAAAAGGTTTTGCAGGAGTTGCATGATGGACCAACAGGAGGTCATTTTGGAGGTGATACCACAGCTCACAAAATAATTCGTGCTGGCTATTACTGGCCTACCCTTTTTAAAGATACACATGACTATGTAAGGAAGTGCAGAATTTGCCAAACTGCAAGTGGAAGACAAAGGAAACCAGCTTTTCCTTTACAACCAGTGAGTATTGAGCAACCATTTGAACAATGAGGGCTTGACATTATTGGTGAAATAGTACCTCATTCTTCCAAACAGCACAAGTACATCCTTACTGCAACTGATTACTTTACAAAATGGGTAGAGGCAATCCCTTTGAAGGTAGCCAATTCTGATGCAATTATTGATTTCATAGATCAATTCATCATAACTAGGTTTGGTGTACCTCAAGCTCTTGTCTTTGATAATGCATCTTATTTTTCCAGAAATAATTTAATAGAATTTGCAGTCAAAAGAGGTTTTAAACTAAAATATTCAGCAAATTCTTACCCACAAGGTAATGGTTTGGCTGAATCCACTAACAAAAATCTCATCAAAATCATTAAAAGGACTATTGATCAAAATCAAAAGAATTGGCACAAGTCTTTAATCTTTGCATTATGGGCTGATTGTATCACTGAAAAAGTTTCAATAGGAACTTCACCTTTCAATTTAGTTTATGGAAAAGAAGCTGTGATACCATCAAATTTAACTCTTCCATCATTAGCCCTAGTGCAATTTATTGAAGAAAACCCTTCTTCATCCATTCAATTGAGATATGATCAAATCCTTAAACTAGAAGAAGATAGAGATAAAGCTAAAATTGTTCATGAAAAACATCAACAGCTTGTAAAATCTTCTTTTGATACGAGTTCTACCAGCTCGAAAATTTTGTCAATTGGTGATCTTGTTCTGAAATGGGATAAGGCACATGAAGAAAAAGGTAAGCATACCAAATTTCAGAAAATGTGGCTTGGACCATTTCAGATCATTGAAAATATAGGCTCAAATACATTCATACTCCAAGATCTAACAGGTAAGAGAGAATCTCTTCCTGTGAATGGGCTTATCTTGAAGAAATTCTTTTCATAAGGAGGTAACCCCTTCTTAAACTGTACATATTCCTTTCTGCAAATTTTTTAATTGTTTTTGCAAATAAAGGTTGTTAATGAGTCTCTAATTGACTGTTTACTTGTTAGAAATTTCTTAGGAAGAATATTATAAATATTTATTTTGTGTAAATAAGAATTTTTAAAGAAATGATCATAGTCTTTTGATAGTTTTAAATAAAATGTTAAACTTTGAAAGATTATTCCAATTAATTGCATGATCTTTTGAAAAACTTGAGGGAAATGTAAATCATTATAAGTTTATTAAGCAGAGAAAAGTTATCTATAAAGGTAAAGATTATTCAAGTCTTGGTACTCAAAAAACTCTGAAAATTGTCATCCATTGATTCTTAAGGAAAAAAATATTTCACCCCATCCATTTAGGTTGTGATTTTTTAGAAAGTAATTCTAAGAAATTATGTTAAAATTTTTGAGAGATAAGAGGTCTCATCATGAGCCGACTTACCATATTCATAAGAAGTAATGAAACTGACATTACCAATACTGCACATCGAAACAGGGTAATGGCTTATAAATATAAGACAAGGGGTCTCATCACGAGCCAACTTGTTCAGTTTAATTACAACTAGTGAATGGCATTGTTATTAACTAGCTACCAAACCAGAACAATGGCTCTTAAAAAAAATAAAATAAAATAAAATACAAAAACATGAGATAATATGTCTTATGAATTTACCTTTTAAAAAGTCATAATCTTAGTTGGATGGGACAATGAATAGTTAATGGTTAAAAGGTAACCCTGTCGAAACTATGAACGTTTGCGGGAAACAGAGGCAATACCTATGACAATAGAGTATATTATAAAACCAAACTTGGAGAAATTCACTTACTTCATTATTAATACCAATCAAAGCTTGAGATAACCCAAAAATGTTTTTATTCTCAAGAAATTAGAAAGAAATTGTAAATAATTTTTATTCTTTTTCATAAGTTAGATTTTATTTTTGATTATCCTAGGATAGTTTTCATTATCTTTAAAAATCTTTACTTACTAAAAATATAGTATTCATTTTATTTTTTCAGAGATAACTGGTTCTTTCAGTGAATCGCCAATTGTTGTACTATACAAAAACCCTCCCTTTTTCTTAAAATTTTAGAAATAAAATTCATTTAGAAATAGGGTCCCTTTTTCTTTTTATAGAAATAAAAGGCTTAGAAATAAACATTCATTGTTTTGAAAAAGCTCATCTTTGTTTGTTTACAAACCAAATACAACATTCAAAACTTCCGATCTGATCAAATATATAAGACCTTATCATAAAAAACAAGTCAAGTATAAAATTCCAATGAATAGTAATCGCAATCGGAAATCGGAGAAAACCCTTAGAGGAAATTTGACATACAAACCCAAAATCCTTCGATGCGATTAGTTCGATCGCAAAACTTCAATCACAAAGAGTTTAAGTTATTCATTCACATACTTTCGATGCGATGCGACCAGTCGCAATCGCATGATTGGGATACTCTTTAATAAGCTCTTTGCGGTCAAATTAAAATTCCCCGATGCGACGCGCGTTATTACAATAAATTTTTTTTAAAAGAAAACAAACATTTGTTCGTTTAAACGAGAAAACTTTTATATGGTGGACCCCACCGTCGGAAATCGGAGAAAGCTATTAATAATTCTTTTCGATTGAAACTTCCCGATCGCAATCTATAACAATCTAATCGGAAATCAGAAAATTTTTCAATCGCAATTGGCAAATCGAGAAATTTTTATTGTGATATTTATGTGCCATTTGAAAACTTTCGATGTGATTGATAAATGATATTTATTACATTCGAAAAGTTCAGAATAGGTGAATATTATAATATTTCACAAGCGCCAAATCTCCATTTTTACGTGGTTATTCAATAGAAAATTGAATGAATATTGGTTGATGATTTCGTTTTTAATATGTGAGTGTGACCCAAAAAGAACATTTACGTGCTATACGAAACCAATAAATAACGAATCATGAGTTCATAATCATTCCGTTCAAGTTGCTTGTTTGTCATGACTGAAAGTTTATTGTTTTGCAAAGCCAAGGAACACCAAGCCCTTTCATTCACAGACAAAGGGAAATAGCATCAAATGCATAAATGTCGAAGAGAGCGAGAAGAGCTAAGACCGTTGTTCCAGTTAGGTTTGTTGAGACTCCTATAGTCTCAAAAGAGAAGCCAACAAAACTGAGATTAGTTACAGATACATCATGCCAAGGGCTCGGAAGAATGACGTGGGAAGGATTTTACAATCTATTGGAGAAAGAAAACCCCAAAGTCACAGTGGAAAAGGCATCAGTTCCAGACGAAGATAGCTCAGATTCTGACTCTGAGATTACTGAAAAATCACTTGCAAATTCATTTTTGCATCGAATTGCAGCCAGAGCAAGCATCATGCCTTATTATGATGTAATTCGATGGGTCATCGACAGTGTGAAGATAAAGGACAGAACGTTTGTTTCAGCTTCTGGAGTGTCTTTTGGGTCGTTTAAAGCCGAAGACATTAAGGCAATGTATCATATTCCGGATCCGCAGAAGGTGTATAACAAAGATTTTATCAAAGAGTTTGCTGATAATAATAAAGTTCAATCCGATCCTATCAAAGATTGGAGGAAAAATCCTGAGAAGCACAGAAATGAAGCATCTGGTATGTATTATGTAGATTCCCTCTTACCTCCATATTGCTATGCCGCTGCCATGATGTGTAGACTATTTGGCAATGATAATTCCGCTAGGTTTTCTATACAAGTGGTCCCATTAATCTTAGCTGCTGTCAATTCTGACATTATGGACTGGGCTGTTATTCTTTCTGATAGAATGGCCAATAGAATACTCGAGTACAGACAAGATAAAACTGCTGGAAATTCCACTCCTTTTTTCTTTTGTGCCTATATTCTAGACGCTCTTTGTTTTAATTCTGAGTTTCCCTTATTTGGATGGAAATGGACTCCCAAAGACCCTACCCCAATTCATATATATCATAAAATTCTTTGGAAAGTTCATTTCCAAGATAATGTGTATAGAATATGCCATGGTTTCCTTATCCCCGTCTTCCAAACCATTTTCAATCGCTTCCCTCCTCGATTCTCTGGTAAAGCTAAAGCTGACTTATTCTCAATAGGAGATTGGTTTGGAGAGGAGAAATTTACATACATCAGGATTTTTGGGAGTATTGTGGAACCCCATGTTCTTCCTCTTATTGTTCCAGACAAACTTCTTGCCTAGGAGATTTCCTATCAATTAACAGTTGAAGGAATATCCAGAGCTTTAAACAATAGTAAGAAGAGAATGTGGCCTCAATTCCCATTCAATTTTGGTCAGTTTACTTTAAATGACTTCAAACATGTGGAAAAGGAAGTCGCAAAAATAAAGGGTTGTAAATTTGCAACCATTTCAGGGACACAGTATGATCCGCGACAGATAGCCTTTAATGTTACTGCTTCAGTTTCAATTGCTCGATTTGAGCATGAACCGGATGATTTTGATGATTTGGTTGTTTCGTTGAATGATTTTCCTCAAATTTATGATTTAGCCAAGTCTAAATTTCAGAAGGAATAAATGAATAAATTTTTGTTATTCAGAAGTCAAAGATTGTTGAGAGTTCCTCTAGACCAACTGAGAAATCCTATGCAAGGGTCAGAGATAAAGGCTACATTTTTCAAAACGCCAGGAGAAACATCATCCGGTAAAGCCATTACACAATCAGATATTAACCAACCAACTGTACATACTGCAAAGGTGGGCACCGATGGCAAACCTGAGGCTCAGAAAAGGAATATTGATAGTAAATCCGATCGAAATACTGATCAGCAGTCTACTGCTCAAACAACAGAAAAATGCACAAGTATTGATACTAATGTGCATAATCAAAAAGGAGGATCGGATAGCAAAATCATTGAGCAGAGAATAGATACAGAGAAAGCAGACACGCAATAGGGAGGAAAAGAAACTACTGAGAAAATTATCGACTCTGTTGATCTTAGTGTTTCCTCTCAGTTATTGAAACAATATGATCAATTCGCTCAGAAATTGGGACTGCAAGATAAAGATAAAGAGCAAGTAGAGCAGGATGTAGAAATCATTCCTGAACATCCTACAGGGAAGATTGTATTAAATATTGAGGAGATCCCTCCTTTAGATGTATTTTACAGCCCTAAACATAAGGCTGTTGTTAGAAGACAGAGAAAAAGAAGGAAGATGGATCAGGACATGTTTTCTACTCCACATGAAGAATTCATGAATATTGTCTACAAGAATACTGAAGTAAATCCATCTCAATATCTCACTAAGTTGTCTCAATATGCAGGAGCATATAGTGCTGCAACAGTAGATAAAGCTATAGAAGATTCTCAGATGATAACTCAGAAAGATCTCCATATAGCTTCACTTGAAGAACAAGCTAAGGAAAGTCAGAAAAAGATTACTCAATTGCAACAACAACTACAAGATCAAGAACTCAGGTCCAAAGAGTTAGAAGAACAGCTTGCCAAAGAAAAGAAGAAAGTGGATGAGCAGGTCTTAGGCAAACAACAGCAATTGAATGAATTTTCTGCAAAGCTATCACAGGCAGAACCATTTTGTGATATTACCTCATCCTTGATCCAGAACATTATTACTCTCAGACAAGAAATTGATGATGCTGATGAAAATATTTCTGAGTTTCTTACTTGGCAAGATACAAAAAAAGGAAGAGAAGATAATCTTCCTAGGATAGAAGAAAGACATAAACAAATCTTGTTTACAGAATGGGAACATCAGATAATGAAAGCTGAGAGAGCAATATCAAGAGCTAGGAGCATGATGAGTAATATCACGCAATTTATAAATGACAGCTTGTATTCAATCATTCTCATTTAATACTGTGTTCCTGGCAGTTTGCCTAAAGTGAAAGAAACTGAAAACAGATGGAAAGAAGAAATGATAAATAAAAGTCAACAAATCGACAAACTTCAAGAAATATCTTGGGACAGTATGTGGACTCATTTAATTAAGCCAAACAATCAACAAATGGCTATTAAATTCCTTTCAAATGCTGTCGATTGTTTAATTCCAGAATTTTCCGATGCCACCTACGTTGGACAGCTGCATTCCGAAATGATTCATCCACCGAGGCTCCAATATATGCTGAAGATTTGCAACTTGGCTACATCAAGCGAGAAAGCAAAGCAATGAATCAGTTTCATTTAAGATAGCATTTCTGTTTTTAATTTGATAGATTGTAGCAGTAGTAGTAGGATTTTGTTATGTAATTTCTTATTTAAATCCCTCTCATGCATTTAGAGAGAGATCCAGAGTTGTAATATTTTTTGGACTTGGAGCTTACATTTCTGTACTACATTCCCTCTTATATTTTATAAAGGATCACATCTGGTGATTTTGTGCTGAAATTATCTTTGAAGTGTTGCATTTCTGTACCTTTGGATTTGATTTTATATCGGAGTCACTGGATTAGAGTATCAGATTTCATTTGACAGTCTTCAAGATGAATGAGGTATTTCTATCTGTTCACTGTTGATTTCCTTTGTTATATGATATTCACTTGAAAATTTGCTATCATTTATATATATGGTTTTCATAACTTTTCCTTTTATATATCATTTCTGAGTATAATTGAAATGTTATCTTTCATAAGCATATATAGATGGTATACAATGATGAATACAATATGCTAATATAACTCTGTTTAATTTCTTAAACAGAGTTATCTGTATTCGTTTCTGCACATTTAAATTTAAATAATAATACATTTTCATGGTTATTGTTAGATTGGAACAATTTTAAGTTGTATTCACATATAAATACCCGAGTTAGTGTTAGGATTTCTTTATCAGCATTTAGTTTAATTAGATAGTTTTATTTCAGTCAATTTAGTCCCATTTCCACTCATCCAAATCAACCCCTCACCAACCCATTTAGTTATAAGGAAACTGGTCCTTTAAATCCAGTCGGAGCCACCATACCAAACGGAAAAGGAGCTGTCCTAAGGTTCTGACCAGGTGGTTTTCCCCAATGTTTGAAGCAGAGAATTTCTAGGCTTCAACAGGGTGGTATTTGGTATACGCTTACTATAAATCTTGTCTAGTGCTTACAATGAAGGAAAGGAACCAGAAATAAATTATTTTAGAATAGATAAAACACATTGGTCATAGGTACATGGATTATCTCATCTCAAATTCCATTGTAAGTGGTTATTTTCCAAAATATTTAACTATTTTATCCATTGAACCTCATGCCATGAGCTAAGCCCAAGACCTTTCTTTTCATTGCTACCAATTTTTTTTGTTTCCTATTATGCATTCCATGAGATTGAGTGTTGTTGTTTAAAACTCCTCAAATAACCCTGCTCACCTTCACATTCAGGTTGTCATACTTAGCTTTCACTGTTTTCCTCAACTAAAAATATGGTTACACCACTTTGATCTCACTATAACTTTTAAAATTATGCATTCAACCACTCTATAACCCCCACACCAAACACTTATCAACATATTCCACAGTCCTATAAGTTCATTTTCCTATATTTTGGCTTGATGTAAATGACATGCTTTCATGGCTATCTCAACAATAAACCAAGCCTATGGCCTTAACTTACCTAATACAATAGTTTACGTATACTCTCACGCTTTTGTCCCAAAGCTTGATGCAACTATTTTCAAAATTGATTGGTCTACTATCTGGTCAACTAGCACATGACAAGCACAACCTACAACTATATTAAAGAATTTTTTGAGCAAAATATATCAGACCCTTTTCCTCTCTTAGGTTTTGTGTAGTATCAGTGCAGGGGCATTCCTATTCATTTCCTAACCCAAGCTAAGTATCCTAAAATATGGTAAATCCCCAACTCATGCTCAGCTTCGAAAAAATAGGTCTATGTCTCCTTTGTGGGAAATTGTATGGAAACCTACCATGCGAATCTAACTCACCGTATCAAATTATACGTTACCCTTGATTGCATAATCCTAATGAGTTGGAATTTTTATGATTTTATATGATTGAATAGCCTTCCATTTGCATTATGATTTTTGGATAATACCTACTACTCATGGACTTCCCACCATGGTTGTTGCTGAAACACCTTGGGTGACTCATCTTTTAAAAAAATGTTATATTTTGTTTGGTTTGATTGAAAAATTGAGCCTGACACGTAGTGAAAAAGATAATAATAAGTCCATGCTTGACGTTTCCCCAACCACATTCCACCATGCATGAATAGTCATAGAGTTCTTGGAGGACATGTAGTTCCTGCGCCTCAAATTTTCCTTTTGCTAAGGATATCCAAACTGTTGCGGGGATATATTAATGAGGCTATTCACATTCAATATTTGGGATATCTTGATAAGTGTTGGAGAGAATAGAATTATATCTTCAGTGACCTTTACAAGATGCAGTACAACAATGGATACTTTTGTGATAGCATGAAAACAACACAAATACCATAAGAGTCATAAATTCTCCCATAAGAGGAAACTAGTCTCCAACCATGGGAAATTGACTTTGTAAACTTAAATTCTATTCATAATTGTTTAACCATAATTTGGAACTCCATGTGGCTTAAACTCCTCCAAATTTTCCGTTATATAAGCCTTATTTTAATGAAGCTTTTAAAGGTTATGTTGGAAAGCTAGAATTAGAAGTCCCATGAAAAATAGCTAGAGAGAAGGTTTTTATTTTTTTAGAAATGTGGGAGTAGCTTCTAACAACTTTTGAATTTTTCATAGGTGCTTGCAGTAGAAGGCCTTAAGATAACTTTGAGATTAAATTTACTAGTATTGATTTTGGAAAGTGATATTAAATGAAGTTATGAAGCGACATAATGAGCAATCAAACAGCATGATTAGAAGTTGAACACTGTGCTTCAAGGGAACAGACAATTAATAAATACCCCAATCACTATTTTCACCTACAGGGGCCAAATTCATAAGAAATCAAGCCCAAATCACATTGATATATTACTCAAAATTTATAGGTATTTCTGCTCATTTTAATTTACCTACCTCAACATGGTTAACCTTACTACAAAACTATTCATACTATACTCATTATTTAGTTTTAAATGTAAATGAGTGAACTTCCATACCTTTATGAAATACAACTCTTCTGCATATATTTGCTTTAGCTATAGTCATCCTCGAGAAACATTTGAAAGGATTCGAGAAGCATGTTTCTAGAAATTCACTCAACAAGAAAAACTATTAAATGAAAATGCGAGGTAGGAAAGCATAGATAGATATTATAATTTATATGAAAACTATGTAAGGCATAGTATAAATGTTCTATGTTTTTTCCCTTTATCAGGCATATTTGTGGATGAGTTTTGCGAAAAATCCAACCAAAAATTGTAGGAAGCAAAAACTTGAGTTGTGAAATCTATATAGAATGAGTGCCTCAAGGATTTTTCAGAGCGCCAAATCCATTTATATATTTAAAAATACATTTCAAAAAATGAGAAATATCCATTCACCAAATATTTTATCATCGGATTCCAAAAAAAAGGAAAATATACACAACAATTAACTTCGTGTACCAAAATTTCAGGACCTTTTAATGTCCATTTTATTAAGAGAGTTAATTTGTGACTTGCAGAAAAAAATTCGATATTTTATTTTGTTCAAGAGAAAATAAAAGATATTGAAACCACAATATATAGAGAATGTGTACCACAAATTGTATCAGACAAGAATATAAACTTGATTAGAAGAGGTCAATGGTAATGAAGAAGCTTTCTTAATCAAGCAAATGTGATAAAAAATAATAGAAGAAAAAAAATCATCTAACTTGTGCAGTATATCTCTTTAGCATGTGCCAGCAGAAAACATGGATCAATCTTCGAAGATGGTCAAATCAAACTCTATGCAACAATATAAACTTGAGGTTGACTAGGGCATTGACAAGTGGCATTTACAAGTTACTTGTTGATCCTGTGGCATTGTATATTCCAATGAGAAACTAGATGAATCATCTATAGTTGAGGAGGCACATGCATGGAAAGATTCCAGGTGACCTGTTCAAAAGCTATTGCAGAATTGAGGGTTGGCTCCATGCTTGAAAGTAACTGGGGTGTTGTAGAGTACATTGACAAGGTCGTTCTCCCAAATAGAAGGATTTCACCTCGATGATACTCTTGCTTCAATTCTTTCACAAAGAGGAGGTTGACATAGGATAGGTTGGTTCTATGGTAGCTAGTATTTTTCGAATGTGTAAGAGGAATTCCAATGTTCACATGTTGTTGATAGCCCTATGGGAGTTGATATCCCTCGACAACATCGGGTCACTTAGATATTTACATAGAGGTACAAAGTTAAATTGGGGACACAGGTTGCAATAGTGTTCATGAAAAGGAAGTGGACCTAGTGGAGCACATTTCTTAGGAGGAGCATTGCAGTCCTCAAAGGCTTGGATGAGTATCAGACACATATCATGGTGCGCACTTGCATGGAGCCTTTAGACCTTGACATGTGTATATCCATGGAGGGTATAACTTAGCATGTGAAAGACTACATGTTACCTTGTAAGTTGGTCCTAGGCCCACATATGCATTTTTACCTCCTTTACCTCTCGCATCTCTATAGGAAGGAGAGATTTTTTCATCATTATTGTACTCTTTTCTTTCTCTTTACGTTCTTGAATGTACTATGGTTCACTATGGTTCTTGAATGCACTATAATTTAATAAATGGCACCCAGAAAAAGGTCTAGGATCATGCACACATAATGAAGTTCTTTCATATAGGTGGTAAGCATCTATTTTCCTAAATGGAACCCACAGGAACATGTAGGGCATAAACAACTAATAAAAACTAACAATACTGAGAAGATTAAACATGACTCGAGAGCCTATGCCACTCAACTAAAATAAAGAATTTCCCTCCTATGGTAGACAATAACCACAAAGATATAATAAAAGAATAATTTTTATTAACATGCAGATAAAGGTCAAAATGAATCCCATGTTCCCTGGAGTCCCATTCATGCATTCACAAAAAACAAAAGATTACTCAAATGACTAGTAGTAACCGATCGTCTTCAGGCCATTATACCTAACATTCTGGTGATCAACATCAAGGAAATAAAATTTCTCAGTAAACCATAGAAATATTCCAGTAAACAAAAAATAAAGAAATCTCAAAATAAGTAGGCATGATAAACCACACCTTCATCTCACTTATCACTATATATGTCAATGTTTTCACCCTTTCTCAGTACATTCAAGTCATGGGATAATTTTCACTGAAAACCCTTGCCACATTTCCCAGCCTTAAATAATTCACATACTATATATTTGGGATCAACACATGCATATTTAAAATCATATAATCCAGATCAGATAAGTTAGCACAACGATTAGTTCAAGGGATTAGAATCATAAGATCATAGTGATACTACTTTCATTTTTGTATGTATTAAATAACTTGGGGAAAACAAAACTTTTATATATGTGTTTCTGTGTGTAACTGCCTATTACAAAAAAATATGCTCAATAAAAGTGAGAAAACTAGTGGTACTTACATTTCGAACAATAAATTTAGTATTTAAAGGCAACCAGTGAGTGATGTTGTAATAAGAATACCCTTGACAGAATGTTGTAACAAATTATACCACTTTTATATTTGATGACATCTCTAAGGGTAACCTTGGAATTGCAGGAGTTGGAGAAAATTAGAAGTGATCAAAGAAAATAAATAAATAAATTAGTTGTTCCTTATTCCATGGGTTTGAGTAATCCGACTTTAATTGTATCTTCAATGAATAGATAATGGTTATTTTCAGACTTCAAGATGGCAATAATTGACAACATAAATATTGATGTAATATTGTCATTTTATGAGTTCCAAAGTGCATAGCCCAAGGGATACATAGATTATAAATTGGAGAATTGTAACATTTAAAAATTAATGAAAATTATGTGATGAAGATGTACTCAGGTTACCCACCTAGAGAGGCAGCAAGCATCATAGTTGGTTAAATATTTTGACTTGATCAATAAAGGTAAATCCATATACATTTCCCATCATAAACAACAATAAATATTTTTCTAATACTTTCACTTTATAATTTGGTAGCATGTTACCAATGTAGGATTAAATATTGGAGCTAGGAGTTAGGAATAATATAATGGTATAATGAGAGGGAATAAATTGATAGAGTGGTACTTTTATGTTGGGGCTATCAATAATTTATTTCGGACTCTTATACAACATTGCTACATTTCTTATTCTCCCCAAATTTTAGTGTTAGTATCATATACACCTATATGTCAATTGGGTTTATCACAGTTGGTTGGGAGGAATGACCGTCATCTTAGCCACCCAGATTTGATTACCACAAGTACATGTTGAGCTCATGACTTTGAGCCCTATTGTTGTACAGCCTTGTGCCCTATGGAATACCTTGCCCTTTCCTACATGCTGGAGGGTGAGGTATTGTGTTACATAAGAAGAAACAATCATATACACCTATATAAAATCCTATAATAATCTTAATAAAAAAATTAAATAAGGCAAAGAGATGGAATATAATGAACCACCTTATGAATGGGTAGACCTAACAAACAAATTTGAAGATATCCATCTCTTCATTTAGACCAATGTCTTTGAATGGGATGGGTGATTTATGGCTCATATTATCTTTCATGAATTTGGCTTAAGAATTATATTATTCTTGAAGATGAAATTATTCTTGAAGCTCTTATAAATTGGTATCGAAGTAGTTCATCGAACCTTTATGTCAATTTCGGGATGCTAGAAATTGAACAAGATGTTGTGACTGAATTTTGTAACACCTTCATGGAATAAATGACAGCAAACATGAAAAGTCTAGGGATGGAACCAAAGACATCACTACGGCATATAAAAGGGCTCAAGAATAAAACCTAGCACAATTGGGCTTCTTAAATCTTCTAACAAAAACTTATGATCTTACCTATGCAAGGAGAAAACTAGTTTAATATTTCCCTTTGTATTGATCAAAATATTTTTCTAACTTGAACCATTGCATTGATTGTGCATTGCTAGCAGTATTATGTTTACCAACATACATACGGCTATAATAAAAATGATCTCTATAGTGACAAAGTCTCGACCAATACCACCCTCACCACCCCTGCCCCCCGCGACCAATATCACACCACCCCCCCACCCCCAAAAAAATAGTACTATAAATGTCGTATTCACATTAACAAAAAATAGCTTCTCATAACAAGAAATGTTAATATTATCTTATGTCTATCCCCCACGGTGTAGATCAATTCCTGATAAAATGCACAGTTAAGTGCACTCTTTGTGCCATAACTGGTTCAAACCCCCAACTACATCTGGGGGCCACAATGGTACATGTAGTAGTCGAAATCAACCCCATGTGATGAGAGTAAGAAACATCCCTAGTTGTTGATTCCACCTTTTATATATATAATTTTTAAAGCACTGATGAAGAATTTTAGGATCTCTAAATTAAAGGGGCTATTAACTGAGTAAATTATGACTGCAGTTTGAACAAATGGCCACACTTAGAAGGACTTTAACCTCATCTAGACTACAATAAAAATGTAGGGAATAAAATAAACATGATAAATATAAATTAATTAAAATATTGGCAATGAAAATATTAATGATATGTCACATCATATTCAAAACCCTTACAGTTGAAACTTTAGTCTGCTGAAACTTAAGAGTTGTTGTTCACACTGCATCTTAAAGAATGAAATTTCATTTACAGGAGTTTATTCTCCTCTAGTGTAAAAAATGCGGGGTGGGGGAGGGGGATATTTAAATAATGAAACCGAATTAAATGGAAAAAAATGATGAAGAAATTAAGCATAATTTCAAAACCCTACTTCGTGGAACTTTTGGCTGACTGACAACAACTTTAAACAGGTCATTCAGTTCCTTCTCCCTCTTTTTTTCCTCTTCCTTCTTTTCTTGCAAAAAAAACAAATAGATCAATCAAGACTACGAAACCCAAGTAAATTTTTATCTCCATGCCTTTTCAAGCACCATAAACCCTGAAAAAAACATGGGAAAATATTACCTTGGTTGTATTAACTTTGTCGTCGGGTTTGGGCTGCACTGATTGCTTAAGGCTCTGGACATATTTCAGAACATTTTTTCTCTTGTTCTTGTTCTTGAGGCCGAAGGTCTGGTCCTCCGCGACCTTCAATTTTTTAGCTACATTGGCCTTGGAATATTGCTCCAGAGCCGAGGTTATGCTCAGTAGCCTAAGCCGGTAGAGAGCCAAAAAAAGAGGAAATTTCGGCCTACCCCTTCAACAAGCAGATGGATTGAAGGATTGAATAACATAGATGAGATTTTTGATTTGATGATTGGGATAATCGCATGTTGTTAAGCCCATTTTCCATATGCTCATTGGCATTTTAAGTGCACTTTTTCACTTATCCTTATTCCTTTTTCACTTGAGTGGGGTTTAACTCCGAGGAGGCTTAGCTTAGCTAAAGTGGAATACCTTGAAAATTAAATTTAGATTAATTGTGGTATATTCTTTGTTGATATAGTTTATTGCATTAGTTTTAGGGGTTGAGTACTTTGAGCTTTATTTAAGAGGTATGGAGATTTATATTTGAGGTTAGTTTCCTTTCTTATATTACAGGTATAGCTTAGTCATTTGGTTTAATCGTAAGTCTTCATAGTTGTAACTAATAGGTCACAATATTTGGAAAGTCTTTGTAGTTGGAACTAATAGGCCACAAGTATATGATTTATGCTAGTTCATTGCAATTAAAATAACATTTTAGTTCGCCATTTTCAATTGGTACCAATTGACTCTAACTTGTTTCATTCAATTAAATGGTTTATTCTCGATGTTGTGACATCAAACAACCTTTTCAATCCTCATCTCCTATTAATGATAGGGATGTTGATCAAGGTACGGGGATTGGTAGCAAGTTGATGTATGCCCATTTAAGGGTTGTAATTACCACTAGTGAATCTACAGTGGGTATCATACCTACAAAATGTGACGAAATGTTGAGGGTTTTCTCGTAAGGTATTACCTGCGAAATATTCATAGAAATATTACAAGATGGAAGCATTCATATTGTGTCTTGAGCTTCTCACCAATTGATCACCATTATTTGACATCAAAAGTGGAATAATGTCAATCTGTTGAGATTGGAACAAATTGATAGTGAACAAAGGAATATATTAATTAATTTTTGACTGAATACCCTTTCGAGAAACATATAATCCAAAGCTTGATTATAGAGTAATGTTTGCAAACGATGAGAAATATTTTAGAATTTCAGATTCTGTGATCCATCATACATATTTAGAATTATTTCAGTAATAATCACATGATTTTGCAGCTCACTGACAAATTCCATCCATGGGACTAGATTCCTCTTTTCAAGAGGACAAATTTTGACTATTTATAAATGTTCAATTTGGGAAGGGAAAGTGTACTCCTTAGGAAAAGCCCACATGTGTACAAAAGGACACGTCAGCCCAAAAGAGATATTGGACACCCATAGATGGCTATAAATAAAAGTCAAGTGACCCTCATTTTGGCATCATCATCATGATAATTCTTCTCTATTTTGGTTTGGATCACATAGGTCTGAGGTTGGGTCGCAGAGATTGGTTCATACAGGTCTGAGATTGCAAGGTCTAAAGCTCCCACATGTGTCGATGGTTTTGGTTTTTAGCCGCAGGGATGGCACAGGTAGATTTTGGTCACAAATGCAAGCACACGGGCTCATACATGTAATTGGATGGTTTTAGCTACACACACATCACCTTCTATGTGTGAATGGGAACCAGGATTTGATTTTAACATTTTACCACATATTTCATCAATTGACTATAAATTTTAGTAGCTTACTGCATACCATGACAGTTGATCCCATGATTTTAAATCAAGGTTTTGATTATTAGCTTTGTTGGGGTCATCTCATGGAAGTTTTTTAGTTGATTTTGTTGGATATGATTATTTCTAAATATGTGGACCATTTTAGACTCTTTTGATGAATCATTAAACGAAAATCTAATAAGAAGAATAATTTGAAAGTTTTTCCCCGTAGTGGGTTTTTCCCTCATCTTTGACCAATTCTGGTGTCTCTATCTCTGAATACTTTTCTTATATTGTTCCTTTATGTTCTGTTGCATTGATGATGATATTATTCTTTCTATGTAATTTCATATGTTTTTGAATAATGTTTTAAATCTAAATAATGTTATGATGTCGTGGGGTGAATTTAATATGAAAATGAAGAAATGCTATTATCTAAAGCAAAGAACAATATATCCCTAAGAAAATTTAACATGGTATCAAAGTTGGGTTGAAGAAAATTCGTTGAAGATCACCCTATGAAGACACCTTTGTTGGAAGCTAGAGAAGATGGTGGAGACCTAAAAGAATGATATTGTTTGAAGGAAACCTTAGGAAATTTGGTTATTAGGGTTTGATGAATATTTTGAGGTTAGGATTTAGAAGAAAACCCCAGATTATGGCAAAGATTTCAGACCCTAGCATGATTAGTGTGAAGATGTTCAAGAACCTTTGATGGGTTTAATGTAGCAGAAGATGGGTTAGTCGTAATTAGACTGTGGTTATGAATGAATTTTGTTGACATATATTTAAGGAAATAGTGTTATATGGATAATGGATAGTAATGAATCTTGAAGGTTGGTTAAAGAGGGAGATGATCACTTCTCATTGAAGATAAGTATTTTTTCAATTTATGTTACTCCTTTATCTCTTTACTCTCTTTCTATATCTATTGATTTGATCATTGATTATACTTCCTGCATGTATATTATACTTGATGAACACGTTGTACTAGGATCATGCACTTTACATACATTGATGATGGAGGAAAATTATAGGGGTTAGGGGTGAGGGGTTAGTGGGGTTAGGGTTTAAGGGATTAAATGGATTAGGGGTCGGGAATTATGGTTTAAGGAGTTATGGGTTAAGGTTTTACAGGTTTAGGGTTTAGGGGGTTAAATGGGTTAGGGGTTTAGGGGTTAAGGATGGTTTAGGGGTTAGGGTTAAAGGTTTAGAGTTTTAGGGTTTAGGGGATAAATGGGTTACGAGTTTAGTGTTTTAGGGGGCTAAATGGGTTAGGGGTTAAGGGTTTAGAGGTTTAGGGTTTAGGGGTTAAATGGGTTAGGGGATTAGAGGTTTAGGGGGTTAAATAGGTTATGGGTTGGGAATTGTGGCTAAGGATTCAAGCTCTATGGAAAAATCTAAGGTCATCAAAAACCTTAATGGTTTGGAAGAATTTTCTAAAATACCTTCTGTAATAGACAAACCCCATTTGCTATAGAATTCAAAATTTGTATTTGTGGCAAGTATTTAATCTTAAAAGGTGGAGGGAACTAAACAAAAAGTGGAAGGAAAAAATATATTGATTAAAAACTAAGACTAATTGTGGAAAACAGTCAAAAGGAATATTTATAGATAGAGGGAAAAAAAAGTATGACTATGAAATGGAGCCTTAGAATAATAGAGAGGCTCAAATATAGTTCCTTGCATTTATAAATTTGGTTTCTTGGCTTACAATGCAATCTAAGTACTGGTTCATTTTGTTCATACTTCATTCTGAAATGTTGGAGGTGTTTTCTTTTATAGATTATATTTAGCTATCTAGCGCCCCAACATGACTTGATAAGAATGAATACATGTTTACTTCTGTTTTTAGTTGTTTTTGGAAGGAATCCATGTTGGTTGTTTCATAAAGGAAAGAAACATTGATGCAGGTTGTTTACCATTTTTTTTAATCAAGAAAAATCCAAAAAAAATGTAATTTTGTCCACCAGAGAAAATGTCTACCATATAACCTTAATTTTACAAGCATGTGCATGTTTTATTAATTTGAAATCACACACTTATGTACTAGAAATTCAGCATTGGCTAACCCACAACCTTGTACTAGAGCCAAATCCAAAAAGAGAAAAATAGGCTAGGGAATCAAGATCCCCATAAAGAAAGGATGATGACCCAATGCAGATTCTATGGAGAAACTAAGGATAACCCCAAGCAAGGCAGACATACCCTTGGATAGACATGACCTGACCTGACCCGACTCGCTCGAATGCATTTCCTTGGGTGCCCTCACACGACACGACCCGACCTGACTTGCTCGAATGGGTTTCCTTGGGCATCCTCACACAACCCGATTTGGACGCGTTCCTTGTGCACCCTCACACAACCTGACCCGACCCGACCCACCCGAACACATTTCCTTGGGCACCCTCACATGGCACAACCCGACCTGACCCAACCCAACGTGTTTCCTTGGGCGCCATCACACAACCTGACCCAACCCTACCCACCCAAACACTGAAGGCATGAGGGAGAAAATGGAAAATGGATCACAACATCATCCTTCTTCGTAGAAACTACATAGTTGACATAGTTTCCTTGGGATCCCTTGCTCGACTCGACCTGACCCACACGAAGGCATTTCCTTGGGCACCCTCACACAACCTTACCTAAACTGACCCAGCCATCCTGAATGCATTTCCTTAGGTGCCCTCACATGACCTAACTTGACCAAACCTGCTCGAATGCATTTCCTCAGGTGACCTCATGACATGACATGACCTGACCTGACCCAAATGGATAGACCCGAATGTATTTCCATGGGCACCCTCACGTGACATGACCCAAACTGACCCTACCTGCCTGAACACGTTTCCTTGGGTGCCCTCACACGACACAACCTAACCCGAACTGACTTGCCTGAATGTGTTTCCTTGGGCAGCCTCACACGACACGACCTAACCCAACCCGACCTGACCCACCCAAAGAGGTTTCCGTGTGCACCCTCACATGAACTGACATGACCTGACTCAGACGTGTTCCTTGGATGCCCTCACACGACTCAAATCGAATTGACCCGCTTGAACGAGTTTCCTTAGGTGCCTTCACAATACAGCATGACCCGACCCGACCTGACCAGAACGCATTTCCTTGGGTGCCATTACATGACCCGATTCGACTCGACACGCCCAAACGTCGATTAAGGCACGAGGGATTGAACAACATATGGGTCACATGAATATGCACAAGGAACAGGGGAAGTCACAACTTAGCATTTTTTATATGACCTCCCTCACACAATCTGACCCAAATGCATTTCTTGTGGCATCCTCACATGACATGACTTGACCCGCCCGAAAAAAGGCACAATGGAGAAAATGGAAAATAGATTGCACAAACATGCACAAGGCACACGGGCAGTCAAAACTTAGCATTTTTGATAAATCCACCCTCACACGACCCGACCCAACCCAAACCATCCCACCCAAACACGTTTCCCTGAGCACCCTCACACGACCCAACCCGACCCACCCTAACCCACCCGAACGAATTTCCTCATGCATCCTCACATGGCACGACCCAACTTGACCTGCCTGAACATGTTTCCTTAGGTGCCCTCACATGATGCGACTTGGCCCACATGAACATGTTTCATGGGCACCCTCACATGCCCCGACACGAAAGTACCCGACCCACCCAAACACATTTCCTTGGGTGCCCTCACACGACCTGACTTGACCCGACATGCTCGAACACATTTCCTCAGGCACCCTCACATGACATGAACCAACCCGACTTGACATGCCCGAATGCAATTCCTTGGGTGGCCTCAAATGGCATGACCCAAATAGACTCAACCCACTTGAACGTGTTTCCTTGGGTGCCCTCACATGACCCGACCTGACACGACCCGATCGGACCCAACGTGACATGACCTGACCTGACTTAACCTGATCACATGACTTGACCTGACTCGATGTGACTCGACCTGACCCGATCCATCCCAACCCACTTGAATGCATTTTCTTGGGTGCCCTCACATGACATGACCTAACCTGACCTACTCAAATGTGTTTCCTAATTGGGTGGCCTCACACGACATGACCGGACTGGACCCGACCTCACCCACCTAAACGCGTTTCCTTGGGCATGCTCACACGACCCAAGACAACCAAACTCGAAAGCATTATTTTGGTGCCCTCACATGACCTGACCCAACCCAAACTAACCCGGCTCGCCTAAACGCATTTCCTTGGGCACCCTCACATGACCTGACCTAACCCAACCCACCCAAACATGTTTCCTTGTGCGCCCTCACATGGAAAAACCAAACCCGACCCAACCCACACGGATGTGTTTCCTTGGGTGCCCTCACAAGACCCAACCCAAACAGACCCAACCCACGTGAACGTGCTTCCTTGGGCACCCTCACATGACCTGACCTAACTTGACCCACCCAAGCAGCAGCCTCACACGGCATGACTTGAATGAATCTAGACCACCCAAACACGTTTACTCGGGTAGCCTCACATGACACGACCCGACTGGACCCGACCTGACCCACCTGAATGCATTTCCTTACACTCCCTCACATGAACTGACATAACCTGACCTAGAAGCGTTCCTTGGGCACCATCATATGACCCGACCCTACCCACCCAAATGTGTTTCCTTGGACGTCATCACAGTATGACACAACCTGACCCGATGTGAACACATTTCCTTGGGTGCCATCACATGACCCGACTTGACCCGACCCTCCCGAACATCGAAGCCACGAGGGATCAAACTCCAAACGGGTCACAAAAACGTGGACAAGGCACATGGGCAGTCAACACATAGAATTTTTTATATGAATACCCTCACATGACCTGACTCGACCTGACTTGACCCACCTGAACATGTTTCCCTATGCGCCCTCACACAACTTCAACTGACCTGACATGCTCGAACGTGTTTCCTTAGGTGTGCTCACACAACCCAACCCGACTCGCCCTAATGTGTTTCCTTGGGCACCCTCACATGGCACGACGCAACCTGACCCTCTTGAATGTGTTTCTCTACGTTCAGTCACATTACACAACCCAACCCGCATGAATGCATTTCCTTTGGTGCCCTCACACGACCCGACTTGTACCAACTCGACCCGCCCGTACGCATTTCCTTGGCACCCTCACATGACCTCACCTGACCCAACCCGCCTGAAGTCGTTTCCTTCGACACAATCGCATGACACGACCCGACCCGACCTGACCCACATGAACACATTTCCTTAGGTGCCCTCACAAGACCCAACCTGAATCGATCCAGCCTACCCGAATGCATTTCCTTAGGTTCCCTCAAATGACATAACCTGAGTCGATGCACCTGAACATGTTATCTTGTTCTCCCTTACACAGCACGACTCGACCGAACCCAAACCTCCAGAATGTGTCTCCTTAGGTTCCCTCATAGGACAAGATTTGACCCGACCCACCGAATGTCTCTTTGGATGCCCTTAGACGACCTGACCTGACATGACTTGACCTGACATGACCTGACCTGACACGACCCCACCTGACCCGACCTGACACGACCCAACTTGACCTGAACTGCACATGGCATGACCTGACCCGACCTGACCCAACCTGACACAGCCCGACTTGACCCTCACATGGCATGACCCAACGCGACGTGTCGTCACTATTCTGATGTTGCGAATTTTTCGTTGCAATTCCGACGTTGTTGACCTATAGTTTCAATTCTGACGATGTGACTCTTTCATCACTATTCCGACGTGTGGAGTGCTTTCATCGATCTTGCAACATTTGCAGATTTTCGTTGCAAGTATAATTTGTAGAAGTTTCATCGCTATTCGGAAGTCTAACTTGTGAAATTTTCATCACTATTATGACGTTCGGAGCATTTCGTCGCTTGTCCGACGCTTTTTGGGGGGATTAAAAAAATTGAGAAAAAGTTGGGAACTTTCTGACAATACGTCAAAACTGTCAGAGCTAAAGTGATGAAAAATGTACCATATGTATTAGTGACAAAGATGATTGATTTTATATGTACCTTGTTGAACAATACAAATTTATAAAATATCTGCACAAAAAAATCAGTGGAATAATTGTTGGGATAAGCTAAAAAAAAACATAGAATAATAAACCTGAGAGTGAGTGATGGTTTAAAAAGACAACATTGTACTGGTGGTGTCTAAGGACACTATTGCACTGAAGAAAAATATAGGAACTCCATCAAAGCTCAACTATACACAATATAGTTAAAGATATTACACTTACCTCAAGGAATAAACTTACAAGAAAAATTAATGGCTTGTGGAAGGCCCTGTTACTAAAGGGTGACATCTACAAAAAATAATGATAATTAGCCTATAAAATTCAATAAATAGAGTAAATGGAAAAGGTAGAGAACTTAGCATGAAAGTTTCTTACCTTTAACTGGTCCCAACTAAACCTTCATAACCTTGGATATCTTTGGTTTTCTACTTAGTTGTGCTTGTATTATGACTCTATGATGGTCAATTTTTTTTGGAAGGTGGAATTTATTCTTAAATCCATCCATTTTACGTCTATAAAATGTCTGACCCATTTGGACAACATCTGAATTATTGGAACCCCCTCATTTTTGTGTGCATCTATGGTAAATGGTACAAGCTAAATTATGCAATTTCTCCATACCCGATGCACCCGAGATGGCCAAGCTTCCATATTTCCTTGCAAACAATCACCCATGTGCAAAAAATTGTTGCTACAAACATAAAAAGTTAAATTTAAAGTTATAACACTAAATAAAATGTACAAATTCAACTTAATTTATAATATAACAGATAAAATAACGAAAATCACAAAAGCCAAATAAAATTCAATATGCATACCATATAATGTGTAATATGATTCTCCCCCCAAGCTTCTTTCATTTCTTTGATGAAGTTTGTAATAGCTTCTTGGAATTCCATTGCATCACCTTCCATTATTTTTTCCATATCCATAAAGAAAAAATTATGAAAGTGACCTCCACACAGATTTCTTCTTTCTGGCCAATTCCTTCCCTCCATTATCATGATCATGCTCGGCATCAATTAAGTTGCTGTACAACCCCCAACATCCATTCCCACATTTATTTTCAAGAAAATGACGTGCCTTGACACCTGAAATTGATGCCTTTCTTGGAAGATTGCCTCCTGTACCTAACCTCTTAATATATTTTTCAATTTTGACATGTCCACCATACAAGCCTGCTTTTGAAAGAACACATTCAATGGCCTCAATTTAATTTTTACTTTCAACTTGTGGGGTTTTGTTCCAAGAAAAAAAAATTATAAATACCCCATTTTATCAATAATCTGCACAAATTCATGCAAAGGGCACATGTGCACCCTAGTCAATGGTATGGAAAATATGGGATCTAGATTTGGGTCATGTTGATCACGATTGGGACGAATATTTTGAGGAAACTCAAAATACCACATTTCCAACTAAAATATGTTTGTTTTTTTATGCAATATAGGCAACTATGTGTTGAATTTTTACGATGAGAAATATTTTACATGCACTTGAGAGTTTTTAAATCAAATTCTAGATGCCATTCCACAGAATATGAACCATACCCCTCCACATGTAGTTTTTCTCCTACAATATGTGAAGCAAAAAATCATGGTAAAGATGTTTTGTTGAAAACAAATTTCAAGGACTCATGGGACTCCTTGATGACATGAAAAATTCTCAACCAAAAAAGGTGATCTTTGGATTGAACTTGAAAGTATTCGTCACTTGAATTATCAGGTTTTGGATGTAATGAACGATTCATTAATGTAATTGAAACTCTTTCATATTTTTTTTCATTAACTAGCTCCATATTATATATCTTAATGACAACAATCAATTTACCACATTCCTCCTCAATAGAGATGTTGTAGTACCTAACCATCAGCTATAATACTCATTCCAAGTCAAACAGTAGGTTATTTTTTTTTAAATAGTGGAATGATTTCACTTGATTCTTTATTTTTACACTTACTTGCAACTTCATGCATTGCTTCTAATTGATATGCATCTCCTAATTAATAAACTATTTTTTTTTAAATTTTGCAGTGCATGCTCTTTCTTCACATGATAAGGGCTAAGAACAAAATACTTTTGAATGCCAACATTCAACATTCCTTCTTTTAGAGCTTTAAAAATATCTCCATATGCTTCCCTACTAATGCCTCGTTCATCACAAACTCCTTGAAAATACTTTACATCAATTGTTAATTTTGAAATGAATTGGTTAACTACTTATTTCCACAAATCATCATATTCAGGTTGTTTAATCATTTCCATAGTGTCTTTCTTATTTAACACAGTTTTGCACAAATCCATAGAATCTCTACAACTTGGATCTAATATGGACTTTAAAGCATCCACTATTTTTCTAAACATACCTCCTACCTTTGCATAACCTGACATTTTTTTATTTTTTTAATATATTCCTCCACCCCATTGGAGTTCCTTTCATTGTAGAGTCTTTTTTGGAGATGAAAAATATTAGTTTTCAAACTCTCATTTTCTGCTAATGATTTGGATGAGGCCTGTTGTAATTTTTTATTTTCTTCACACTAAGCCCTATATATCTGATGGAACTGATAAATTTCCATATTAAGGTCATGAATTTTCTGTTCTAAATACATATGAAGGTCATGATTTTTTTTTTCCAAAATAAATATGAAGGTCACGAATGTTTTGTTCCTAAGACATATGATTAACTTCCAAGTTTTTACAGTATCCCAGAAGGCGATTTTTTCCAAGGCATATAAACCTGCATAACCTATTTATTGATTTGAAATCAGGATGAGAGTTTGATAGAATATCTATTTGATACAATTCTCCTTTTACCCAAAGATCCACATTTTTAGCTCCAGATTCCCTTAAGGAATTGTAATCAATGTTAGCGACTGATTTCTAATTTTGTTTTCTTATACTCACTATATGTGTTTGACATCCCTGTAAACAATCAAAATTGCAAAAATTCAAACATAATATACAGATGAAAAATCTAGCTAGCCTAAGGAACAATTTGTGAGATCCTCTAAGAAAAACCAACCTATTCATATATGAAGGCATACCTCTAAGTTATCCAACATATTGTACAATATGGTAAATCCAACTAAGCGTTTATATCTGGATTTGAGGACCAAAAAAATTAAAGATTAGTGAGTAGAGAAGAACACCATAAAAGTAGTCTTACAACAACCAAGTGACTATTTTAGAACAAGAAACCTTAGTCACTAAAACCATGTTCAAAGTAACAAAACCATAGAACATGAACAGAAACATTTTGGTTCACGTTGTCAACATACAACATTGTTTTATATGAAGACTTCTTGAAAACATTTGAAAAATGATATTGAACCTATGCTTAAGTATAAATGGAAACATAATGTGTACCTCACTACTGATGCAGGGCCATTATACAAGTTTTTCCCCAATTTTTCATTTGTTACACATTTCACGTGGAAATACCAAACAACGAGAAACAAAAACAAGGAAACAATAAAGGAGATCTACATGATGACAAACTCATAGTTGTTTATTTTTACTAAATTTTTCCATTCAACATGAGTAAGTGACAACTATTGTAAATGATAGAATCAATGGGCATAAATTTTTTTTCGTGTCATAGAGGGTGCCCTTTGGAATAAGAGGCTACCAGTGAGAGTTATTTATTCCAGTAAAGTTAGAAAAGAAAAATAAATACACTACTTTTGGGAATACTTGAACCATGGCAGACATAAATTCACCAAACTTGTAAGCCAATGTTGACACTCATATCTTCCATTCCACAATATGTTATTACATTTTTTATTGACAACCTTATAAAAGGCCATATTCAAAAAATTAAAACAATACCTCATTAGCATGAATTAATTAGTTGAATAATAACACACATACCTCATAAACGTAGATAGGGTATTAATCCCTCTTTCATAGTTAGTCCAAATTTATTATCAATCAATATTATTAATAATTTGAGATTTTTTAGACATATTGTCACTGTTATGCACCATCATCTAATATCCTCCATTGATCCTCAAAAATCATGTGAAATAATGAAAATATCAAATTTAAAAAGTCTTTTTTAGTAACTAATACCTCAGTAGTTCTAATCATTTCATTTAAAGTTCTGGGTTCACTTTAGACTTAGGGAAAAGTTAATAAAACCATTTTATAGGAGGGTTTTCCATATGTTTAGTAATTAGTTGGGTCACTGGGCGTAATTACATATATTAATATGATATATCCATTTCATAGGTGGGACCTTACCAACACATTGTCAAACAAAGGTCATAGATATAGGAAGGAAATCACTTGACGAAGAGGATAATGGCCCTAAAATAATAGAAGTTTCCAGAGAGAAGGAAGCAAATTTTTCAATATGGGAACACCCCATATTTCAAAGAGCTTTACGTTTTCCCCTCAAATAAGAGAAAGATAAAATTTAAAGAGTCTCACTCATAGCATCAGTCTCAACGGGAATAATTACCATACACCTTATAATGCCATTCAAGCTATATTCTTAGCAAACAAATTTAAACAATAATGTAAAACAAATTTTTTAAATAAAAAAATGGCCCAATATCATTTATGAAAATAAATTACAAATTGAATTTATATGAAATCTAAGATAAATATAAACATAAATTACAAATTTGCGTTATAATAAACAATTTTATAGCATGTTAAACCTGTCCATTCTTAACCTGGAAACTAGGTTACCATACTTTGATCCAATAAATTAAATACAATAGTAAGGGAGATGTCGAGGACTATAATTAATAAGAATGAGTTAGTATTTGTAGTTAATGTTCAACAAATTATTTCAAGTTTCTAAATTTGTATTACAAGGCTTCCTATAAATGTTATAATATTTTAGACTATCATATTTTGGTTCATGTTGTCAACATACAACATTATTTTATATGAGGATTTCACTTATGCTGTAATATGTTCCCAAAAATAATCCATAGATCTCTATACAATTGGAACTAGCTCTATACAAAAGTTTAATAGATGCCACTAAGTGAAATGAAATAAATGATGAAAATTCTAATGGGATTGTTGTTGATCAGTGAAGCCTAGATTTTATTGATGTAAGATGGTAAGATATCTCATGCATATTTCATAGTTGGGTCCAGCTTGTTCCATGTTCAATCACCTTATTTGGATCTATATCTACTGGGAGCATATACTTGTTTTTAGGATTTCTTGTGTATTCCCTTTGTACTCTAGGTGAGGATTCTACAACTTTCATAGATTTTGGGTGCTGCACAGAATCGATGGTTGTGAATTAGTTAAATTTCTGGAAGTTGACGAGACTCCACCATAATTTATATTATAATAGGAAGATCTTGTAGTTTCTGCAAGAAGTTCTAATTGGGGTATGCACATAATTGTGTTATGACCAGAATGTTCATAGAATCCTTAGATTTATTTTGTCAAAATGAAAAATGCAGAGGATGTGTTAAATGTTGAACACACACATGGTGTATGAGGAAGATGAACACACACACACAAGAGACTCAACACACAATGAAGGATAAGTGTGAGGCTTTCTTATTTTCCATTATACAAAGATGTACATTTATAGTTCAATGGTGTGACTCTTGGTTTCATATTCCAAGGTCACTTGGACTCCATTGTGACTTTTCGCATTCCACACCTACACATGGAGGATTAGGTGTTCCAACATCCCCCCTTAATCTGAAGGGGTATGTGTGAGTCCAAGAAAAGAGTTGTAATACAAATCTGCAAAGCATACATGGCAACACTTGGGCTGAATCAACTGTCTGAAATGTTGGAGAAAAGAGATGGTTTAAGGATGACCACCAACACTGGAATGCAAAACTTGTTGCAGTTCCCAGAACTCTTCCAAAACTGGCAAGAAGCTGAAGGCTTCTGCTAGAGGAATTGTCCCTCATAAAAAAGGGAGACCTTCAACCTAAAAGAAGGGAGTTCTACTACTTGTGATGGTTTTAGGATTGCCAACAACTCTGGAATGCTTGAAGCATTTCCTGGAACTCAACCAATGCTTGCAAGAAGCTGAAGGCTGCTAAGCTGAAGGCTTCTGCTAGAGGAAGTGTTCCTCATATATGAAAGGGAGACCTTCGACCTAAAATAAGGGAGGTCTACTACCTGTGATGGTTTTAGGTTATCCACCAACCAAAGATGATGGTTTAAGGTTGTCCACCAACCGAAGGCATGCTCATGAGCATCCGTGTCTCTGGCTACATCTTTGAATCTGGAATGGCGAATTATGGCTCAGGCTCGCTTGAACTGTTGTGTCTCTGGCTACAACTCTGAATATTGAATGAGAGATTGTGGCTCAGGCTCGCTTGATCTGTCGTCGAAGCTTGTGCATGACCACCATTTTCCCCCCTGTCAGGGACAAGGTGAGATGATGGCGAAAACTCAACTGCAAGTTTGATAAATATCCGTGAACATGTTCTGACATGCGACTTAAACATCTTCTTGGCTGCTGACGCCCATTGCCAAGAAGCAATCCATCCAGGATGAATCTTTGTTCTTGCAGGAGGCTTGTGTCTGAAGCATCTGTCTGAAGAATGGGTGCGCCGACCACAGTGCTTGCATGGATGAAGATCAAAACAATGATCTTTCATATGGCCAACTCGATCACAGTGTTGGAATTTGTCAATCTGTTGTTGTGGAAGCGGAACAAGATCTGGAACAGCTGCAGGTGAACTGTCATATAGGAATCCAGCACTCTGAAATTTAATGGGCTTGGTGTAGTCTGGAATATGAAAGGACACATCCTTGTCATATCCAAGACCAATTCTATGCTTGTTGTGGACAAGCTCTTCCCAAGGTCTGATGATGGGCTTAGGAAGTGCAGGCTGAGCTGCTGCATCTGCATGTACATCTATTTTTGTGCAAGGAACTGAATGTGAATCATCTGCAACTTTATCTTCTTTCTTCTGATGAGAGTCCTTCACAATATTCTGAACAGAAACAGGTTCAGAATGGTGACTCTTTTGCTGAAGTTCATCTTGCTGAAGCTGAGTTTCCAACTGCAAAAACTCAATCTTTTCTTGTTTATCTAGCAAACAAATTTGAATGTTACAAAGAGCATTCTTGCTCATTTGTATCATGTCATCAACATTGGAATGAATGAAGTCATTCAACAACTCTAATGCCTCATTGATTTTAGTCATTTTCAACAACTTAGGCTCAAAAAATGAAATGGTGTCGGCTTCAACCGAAAATGCACCCGTTTACAATGTGATGCAACACGAAATACAAATGACTCAAAAGAATTTCCAACTATGGAAATCTCAAAGTACAAAATCTACTCCTCAAATGATGGAGGGCAACCAACAATGACTTATATTTCCAACAACTCAAACACTGATTGCAACTATGAAGAAGCAATAAAATGTCAACTCAATACAATATTTTTGCAAAATATGTTCAGCTGAAAACAGTTGTGCAAGAGGCCTTTAAGGCAGCTGAATTTTCCTTCAAAAAGTTGTTTTGCAATGATGGAAAACTGTCTTCAAATGTAAATTTCTTCAAAAAAACACCCTTATGCCACAAATCACACAATGTCAAATCTGCAATATGTATATACCATTTCCTCAAGTGTCATTTCTTCTTTTACTGTTGTTCATTTCTCTCTCCTTCCTCTCTCTCTTTGCTGTTTTTTTTTTTTTTTTTAATTAATTAAAAATTAATTAAAAAAAATGGGAATAATTAAAAATAAGGGGAAGGGGATTAATTAAAAGGATTGGGAATTTAAAAAAAGATGGAAAATTTATTTGAAATGGGAGGGGGGTATTATATTAAAGGAAGGGCCAATATTAAAAAGGGAAGGAAATTTATTTGGGGGTGGTGAAATATTATTAAAATATAAAAAATGGAAGGTGGGAAATTTTAAATTAAAAGATCGATTTTTTAAAAATTGAATGAAAAGGTGGTAATGATTATTTTGGAGTGGGGTATTGAATGGAGAGGAGGCGGTAATGGTTGGGAAGAGGGCATATGGTTAAGGGGTCACAGAGAGCCGATATGGAAAAAGGGAGGCGTAAGGAGTAATAATGTGGTCGAGTGTGTGTCGTTGGAAGAGAGAGAATTGGAGCTCGTGGGTAGAGGGCAGAGTTTAGTAGTCGAATAGTAGTGGCGTGGAGATAGTAGGTAAGGGTAAGTTGAGTGGTGTGAAAGCACACAGGTGAGGGGGCGTAGCTGTGGAAAATGGGAGACTGTTGTATGTGAGAGAGGCGGGTAATGAGAGAGTGAGAGGTGATGTAAGGGGGCGGCAGTGAGAGCGTATGAGGGGAGGGAGAGTTGACGAAGAGAGGTTGTGAGGGGGTCGGGATATGAGTTGTGTGAGATTGGAATGCCGATGTGAGAGAGGGGGCGGGTTAGCGTTTAGGGGATAGGGTGAGAGCACTGTAGAGAGGGCCGACCGTAAGGTGAGTGCTTGAGTGTGAGGTTAGGTAGCGAGCGTAGATGAGAGTAGTGTGAGAGTGAGGGAGTGTGCAGGTAAGGGAGATAGGGAGAATGTGGTTGGAGCAGAGTGTGAGTAGAGAAGAGTGTTGAAGGATGGGGGTGTGTAGGAGATAGCGCAGAGGTGGAAGAGCGCTGGTGACGGGAGTAGAAGGAGGGCCGAGGGCTGTGTTGCAAGGATTTTTTTTTTTTTATTATTTTTTTTTTTTTTTTTTTTTTAAAATTTAAAACAACAGAGAGTAGGAAATAGCAGAAATTTCAATTTTAAAAATAGTAGAAATTTTTCAAGTGTATGGCAGAAAGAAATCCAGCAGCAACAGAAAGTGCAGAAATGAGGACAACTGCAGAATTTTAGTCCTCAAAACAGCAGATTTTTTCAAATATATAGCAATCTACTCCGTTGCAGAATTTAACAGTGTTCAGAAATCTTTTCCATTAAAAAACCCAAAAACCTCTTCAGAAACCCTCTTTAAACTATTTTCCAGCAGCTCAAAATGGTGCAGAATTTCAAATGCAGAGATTGCAGGAAAAATGAGCAGTGAGAAAACCTTCAGATGCACAGTGCTGCTTCTCTTCAAAACCAATTTCTGAGTGCTGCCACGTATTTTCAATGCTACTCTTCTCCAAGATAAAATTTCTGAATGTTGCAAAATCACTTGCTACAAAAACTCTGAGTGCTGCAAAAATGCCAAGAATTTTTGCAGATATCCACAGGCCATAAACATAAATGGCTCACTCAAATTGAAGCAGGGCCAGCAATCGCCCGCTCTGATACCATGTTAAACACCATGTTGAACACACACATGGTGAATGAGGAAGATGAACAGACACACACAAGAGACTCAACACACAGTGAAGGATAAGCGTGAGGCTTTCTTATTTTCCATTATACAAAGATGTACATTTATAGTAAAATGGTGTGACTCTTGGTTTCATATTCCAAGGTCACTTGGACTCGATTGTGACTTTTCGCATTCCACACCTACCCATGGAGGATTAGGTGTTCCAACAGGATGGTCTCGTATCACATAAATTTACTCTTGCAGCTATGGAGAATCCTTTACACACTATATTTTTACAGTGAAATGTAGACCTAAAACCTACAACAAATTCAACATGAAACCATCACTAAGAGAAAATTCTTGGGCCTAGTGACTATACATACTAGAATGATCATTTCTATTTAGGATTATTGTAAATATCAGAATATCTAAATTTCAAGACAAGGGCTTGTCATATTCATACCATATTGCAAAAGAGTGGAGGAGGAATCATAAAATTGTACAGATTTTATGTGGAAACAATGGGGAAGGTTGCAGGAAGGACATATCCTAGGTGATTCATTGAAAAGGAGTAATATTTTTCATTAATATTAGGAAAATAAAGTCTTCAAAATCGAAATAATGGGTTTGGACACAAGTTCCTTGGTGGATTTGATAAAGGAAGTGGCACAGAGTGTTGGAAATGTAATCATTCCAACATCTATTGTAATGGTTTTTACTCGCTTGTGAAGGCTGATCTTCTTGGATTTACATGTGTCAAAGTTAAAATATGCCCAGTAGTTGACATGTCTAAATCAGTAAAAAGTGACAGATCTCAATCCTCTGACATGTTTGTGGAAGCCTTTTACAAAATAGGATGTTGATGATATAGTGGCATTATCCTTTTTTTTTTATAAATGGAATGTCTTTTAATATGGATTTCCCTCTGTACATTCATGACACATTGAGATAAATTTCAGCATTTGAACTAGGGTATCAATCTCCTATGACTAAGAAACTAGAAAGTACATTGCAGGGGAAGGAGAATGGAAGTATAGATAAATATTTTCCACCAAAATGTGGGTATTGGCCTTATGGGTTGTATTGTTCTTTGTGTTGATTCCTGAGATGATACAAGTAGCTGAAATCTTCTTCATGTTCTTTAATCATGTCCCAAACGAGTGGTGTTTCTAAGATTAGTTAAAAAAATTAAATAAGAGAATAAGCAGGAATTTATTTCACGTTAATTGATGGCCGCAATATTATAGGTTGGGACAAGAAATGGAGTGAAAATAGTAATAGATGCAATGGTTCTATGCAAATTAACTAGAACACTCCTACAAACTGAGTACCCTCAAATATTCTGGACACCATATATTTCACATTCATTGGTTTTGTTTTTGAAGGGAATTATTGTACCTATTGTTTCTGTGCTAGGGGAATACAATAGTATATACTTAATAACCATGCTAAGGATTATATTATTACAAAGCCAATTTGAAATGTCTAAAAAAATATAAAAAATAGTTTGTTTCCAATTTCATTTTCATCAAAGGGATTGTTGACTTGGAGAGAGATTTATAAAAAATGACTGTAAATTATGACAGGGATAAATGGAAGTTGTCATCTTTAGAAGATAGTTCTATTCTACAAGCTGCAGTCATAGGATTTTTGACTAATTATTCCATCAATGAAAATTTTCATCCAGACGAGGAGCATGTCAAGGGAAAGGTGCTATCAGCTGAGAATGTGCCCATTGATAAGGAAGTGATGCAATATGATATTGTGTTTCAAGTATGCCAAGATGTAAATTTGGATATTGTTTCGAAATTCTGACAAGATGTCGTGGCAGAAACAAGTAACGTGATGTCCACTTTAGCCTACAAACTTTCATGTTTTCTACGATGTTAAATATTAAATCCATTTGCGCAGCACTTTCATGACTATGAATTTGTGGCTCCAAAAAGTTATATTCAGTTACAAAACACAAATTAACATGCACAAGAATGTCTTCATTGCTAGGAATGAACCTCCAAAATGGAGTAGAAATTTGTTCAGTGCTTTGGATTTTCTGACATGGTGTAGAAAAAATATCAGACGTGGGAACTATTTTGTGGTTCCATAATATTCATGATAATCCTTTTCAAATATGCATTAATAAAGCCTATAGTTTCCAATCCCATTTTACACATACAGTGAATGGCATCGTTGGGTCTCAAGTACCCAAATTGCACTTTCAGATCTGTTTACAAGTACCACATGACAATGTAGTATTCGCTATCCAAATATATCCACAGATGGAAAAGGCTTTCTTTAGCATTTCTCTATTGGAAAAAAAAGGAGGCCCATCAAAATATACAGAAATTTTATGAAGAAAGAAATGTGCCCCACCAAAATATTTAGAGTTTATGAAGAAATAAATGTGCCACATCAAATAGTTTTTAATTATTTCAATTTTGGAGAAATATGTTCCATCAATCTATTTGAACTTATAAAAAAATACGCTTTTCGAAATTGTCAAAAAATCTATTCATGAGATTGTTAAATTATTTTAAAAATATATACATTTTTTAAATTATTTTAATAACATACATGAATTATTGAGAAATGTGCTTTATTAAAATATTTGAGACAAGAAATTATGTATAAATAGGTTTTGTTTTTTTTCAATTTTATTTTTTTTAAATGAAATGGTAACATTTTTCATTAAAAAAAGAGCTGGAAATAAGGCCATAATAGCTGAGATGGTATTGTTTTGTCTTATGTTCTGATTTTGTTTTTGTGTTTTCATACGTTTTATTAGGCTTTGCTATTATACACTTCCATAACAGGTTTTTACGATGAGCTAGTTTTGTTTTATTTTGTCCTTTCCATTTTATTTGTGTTTTCATAGGTTTTACTGGCTTCACTAATATCTTAAAAAAAATAAAAACTCGTAAAAACATAGAGTTTTAACTAGATGACCCTATTTTTGATATTGTGTTCAATTGACACATAAATTCGTCAATGGTTACAAAATTTTCATGTTTTCTACGATGTTATATATTAAATAAATTTGGGAAACACTTGCATGATTGTGAATTTTTGGCCCCAACAGGTTCTATTCAATTAACAAACACAACTTCAGATGCACAAGAATGTCTTGATTGCTCGCAATGAACCTCCTAAATGAAGTAGAATTTTTTTTAGTGTTTTGGATTTTCTGATAGGGTGTAGAAAAAATATTAGCGTGCGATGCATTTCATGGTGCTACAATGTTCTTGATAATACTTCTCAGATATGTACTAATAAAGCTTGTAGTGGCCTTTACCCTTTTACACATACAGTTCTTGACATCATTGGGTTTCAGGTACCCAAATTTCACTTTTAGATATATTTACAGGTACCACTTGAGAATCCAGTATTCATTATCTAAATAGATCAATAATTGGAAAATGCATTCTTTAGCGTTATTGCTCTATTGTCAAAAAGGAGGGTTTCTTCTAAAGGAGACGAGGTTGTGTATAAGAACCAAGAGGAGTTCATGGAAATACAAGGACGCCTGCTTATGCGTTACCATTATTATCCGAAAAAAATCTAGGCATGTATGAAAAAATACTACTAGAAAATAATGAATCTGATATTAAATTTGGGGGTTCATTTATCATTAATACAACTCAACCCGTATGTCAAAAATAGATTTTGAAAGAAATTAACTACCTAGAGTTGTGAATACAGGTTTAAAATATTTGTACTTCACATGGCTTGGCCCACGATGCAATCCTAGGTACACTGCTAAGATAATTTGTTTTCAGTTTCCCAATTCTACTTGTGAAGAGTAGCCATACACTCCTCTTGAAGAGTCTGATAATATAAAGAAACTTGGACCATCACACTTGTGAAATTTCCTTATAAGTGAGGTCAAGAGTCAAAGTAGTCTTACGAGAGGCAGAGTTATAAGATTCAATTTATCTTGCAAATATGATTTCTTCTGATAAAGAAGAGGGTCTTTGAATACAGAAAACATGTATAATATCCTATGAGAGTCCTCCGAGGAAGATATATAACATAATATCATCTCGGATTAAAGGAACATGAACACAAAGCATCATAAAATGGTTTATGAAGTTTGTCAAAATAGATCCCCAGGTCTATATTATACCTTGGATGATGTGGAGACCATCCTTATAGCAGAGTTATAGATGCTAGATTGTTTTGGACCTCATTTAATATTGTAGCATGCCTATCATGTTAATCAGAAAATGTAAGAGTGTGAGGTAGCATATAGTATAAAGTGTGTGGAGTTTCTGAGATTTTGAATTCATATTGCACATAATGTGAAACCATCACCAGGAATTTGTTATGTAAAAACTATGTAGGCACAAAATTATATGGAAAATTTGTAGCTCATCTTGTTAATTTATTGAAAGCATTTGAAAAATCATATTGATCCTCTAAATTAAGTAGAAGAGAAAACATACCTTGTACTGGCCTATTGATGAATCAACAAGATCAACTAGATAATCAAAATAATATATTGAGGATGCTACAAAATGCTCTACAATCCCCTTCAGTTCGTCTGCTTACTGTAGCGTGGAAGAAAATAAAATTCCTTACTATCCCTTGCGATTCATCTACTTACCAAATCGGGCCATAATGTCTTTAGCTAGTCTGGCAGTCGTCGATCAAGAATTTCTCTAGATGAAACTTAACCATCTCTACCTCATTCTTGGCATGCTACCTTTATTGTACATAAGCTTTATTAATGAAATCTTCTTGCTATGATCATTGCTATAATCAATTTCCCAGGAGAAATAACTAGACAAATTTTGCAAACCCCTATGAAATCTTGATAAAAAAAATTTGCTCCTAGAAAAATTTGTTATTGTAATTAATAAAATAAATTTTTTGTTATTGTAATTAATTTTTATAGCTAAACAATAATATTAATAATATATTTTTTTTAAGATGATATAATTTTAAAAAAAATTCATAAAAATAGGGGTTTTGGGAAAGTTTAAGAATCAATTATATTTTGCAAATTTAATCTAGAAAAGTCAAAATGTAATCTAAATTATAAAATAAAATTATATTAGTGTAGTCAATTTTACAATTAAGCAATAATATTAATAATCAATTTAATTTTTTTAATACGATATCGTTTAAAAAAATAATCATAAAAATAAGTGTTTTGGAAAAGTTTACGATTTTTTTATAAATTTCAAATTTTTTTCTCATAAAATATTAAAAGAATTTGTATAGTAAATTTGTGTGAAAATATAAATTCCATAATAATAATAATAATAATAATAATAATAATAATAATAAATTAATTAATTAATTAATTAAGAAAGAATAATGAAAAAAAATTTATTAAATGATTTTTGTTTTGTTTTTTATATAGATTATAAAGTTCCTTATATTTAGTATTTTATATAAAAAATTAAAACAATTTGGTTAACGAATTTTCTCTTTTATTTAGAATTTTATATAAAAATTTGAAACAATTTGGTTAGCAGGTTCTATTAAATAATGAGTTTATAATTTAATTTAAATATAAAATATATATAGTTATTTATTTTGATAAAAGTGTCATATTTCGATAAAAGTAAAATAATAGAAATAATATCTTAAATTTTTTTATTAAATCAAGCGCTAAGAAATCTTGTGGAACATAAATAAAAGTGAAGTAATATTAAAAAAGTGTCTACATGGCAGTTCTTATTCATTTCTTGAATTTTCCTTAGGATTCCACCTTTAGGCTAAAATTTCCTCTAATGAAGGTTTGTCACTCCCAACTCCATAACGACTTGTAGCCCTTTCTCCAATGCTAGAAATTATACTGCATTATTGGTAGAGGTGCCACATGAGGATGCAAAAAAATTCTTTTCTTACCCCATGTCATTGCGAATTACCCCCCCCCCCCCGTCGGTCCTGGGTTGTCTTTTTACCCCATGTCATTGCGAATTACCCCCCCCCCCCCCCCCCCCCGTCGGTCCTGGGTTGTCTTTTCAGGAACCATCAAAGTTTAGTTTAAATAACCTTCTTGGGGGGTTGAAGAAGGAGTTGGGCGAGTTTTCTCTCATTGTTGGATGCCCAATGGTCCAAGAACTAGAGAACCCTGGTTAAGAGTTAGATATTTCAGAATGTCACGTTCCCTACTTTCCGCATTATAGTCATCCTACGAATAACGATAAATAGAAATAATCTCCTTCATACTACACAACACAATATTTTATACCTGATTAGTTTGGATGGCTTCTAAGTGGAATAATTCCCTATTTCTTTCTCTCCATAGGTTCCAGAGTATAAATATTTGTGAAATAAAACACGCTCTATCGACAATGGGGTTTTTAAAGAGTGACCATCACCACATCTCCAACGTCTCAATCGAGATATTAGCCCACCATTCTATCGCCTGAAACAATGATGTAATACAATCCCAAATCTCCTTTTCCTTTGAGAAGAAGTTGAGTAGGTGGTTTGTTTTTTCTTCCTCACTACAAGAGAGAGGACACTGGGATAGACCACAAAAACACCTTTTTATGAATTTTATCCCATGTGTGCAATTAACCACAGAAAAATTGAAACATTTGGCCAGAGTTTCGATTACCATATTCGTTTCCATAAAGGGTCAAGATTCTGGTCCCTTGTGAAAGATAAAATAGAATAAGCTTCTTTTAGAGATAACATAACTTTCAAAAGGTGGCCCCATTGCAGTTTATTAGGTTCCCCATTGTTTACAATAGGGAATTCTCAAAGAATCAGAGTAAGGGCTCCCCACTCCATAGGTGGATCATGCGCTGACCAATGTGCTGAGGTTTTCCACTCCCTCCATTTTGACAACCAATTAGTCTCTTGCCAGAATTCCTTAACTCTCTCAGCTCCCAAATGAATGGTAACAGATTGGAGATCTATGAGGTTTTCCTCTGTGGTTAGTATAGGGTGTTGCATGTAGGCCTCCTCCCAAAATCTATCCCTACAATCGTTCCTTATTTCCCAAAACCTATGTTCTCGTATTAAGTCTCGGTGTTCTTTTTCAAGATTCTAAATGGAGGAGCCATTAGGTAGGTTATGGGATCCCCTTTACGTAACCCCCTAGACACTCGAAAGGTGCGGAAGAGAGTCCTATTAACAAGAATAGAATTAAAATAGGGTAATAATAATGGATTTGAACAATGTAATCCTTGGGGGGGGAGGGGGGGGGGAGAACTCGAAAGAATTAAGGACGGACAACATATAATTCCAATTTAGATGATCATAAGATTTTGTGAGATCGAGTTTTATAAGGATATCTAGATATTTAGATGACGAGAGGGAGTGAACAACTTTATGGGCCACCAATATACCATCCATAGTTTACTAACCTTCCACAAAATATCATTGTTCAGGCCCAAAAATTTCATACGATAGGGCTTTTAGCCTCCAAACTAAAATGACTGAAATGATTTTATAAATTACATTTCCTAGAGTGATTGGTCAGAATCTACCTGGGTTCACTGTCACACCTTTCTTGGGGATAAGAGTGAGAAATGTTGCATTCAGACTCAACTAGATTCTTTGATAGCGATGAGAGTCTTCCACTAATTCATGGATTTTAGCCCCTAGAAAGTGTGATCCCACTTTGAATATTTCAGAAGTGAAATTATCCTGAAAAAGAGTTTTATTTGTTTGGAGTGCCCATAACACTTCTTCCACCTCCACATAGGAGGTATCCTACATGATGACCTCATTCTGATTGTTTGAGATTAAATTTTGTATACATTTTCAGATTCGAGAGATAGGTTCACTTCAGTCCTGATCAGGTTAAGTGAATAGAGTTTGAAAGTGATCAATCAACTCTTCAGATATTTATTCATGTTGTACCATTTGCCTGCCATTTGAGACATTGAGGGAGAACATTCGGTTTAACTGTTTATGTTTTACCATAGTCCTATGAAAAAAATTCATGTTGCACTCCCCCTATATGAGCCATTGGAATCGTGATTTTTGTCACCACAGGGTTTCTTCCTGTTTTAGTCACTTCTCTAGATCATTAAGTACATGACGCTCCTCAGAAGTGAGGCCTTCAGTCCTCCCTTCCATACTTAGTTTCTTCTAAATTGATCACATTTCTTCATCCAACTTCCTTTTTTCCGAATGAATATTGTTGAAATCAGATTGATTCCATTATTTTATTTTCCTTTTTAATTCCTTAATATTTAGTTGGAGTGTTTCCATTGAATTATGATCAGTCACGAAGATGGATTTCCACCATTATTCTAGCTTTTAAAAGAAGTTTGGCTTGTTAAGACTAAAAGATTCAAAGCGAAAGGGGCGGTTACATGGGATCATTCATAGATCAATCTCTAATCATATGGGCCAATGGTCCAATATTAGGCAAGGGAGGATCGATTCCTAGAAAAATAGATCATGCTAGAGGATATTATAATAAATAATAAAACAATCAAGACATGATGCGATATGGTGCTTACCTCCCTTCCTGGTATTCCAAGTGAAAATGCATTTTTGAAATCTAAGTCCTGTATGCCTAGATATTGGATCTTCTCCTAAAAGGAGATGGTGACCAGATCCAGCTTCCTGACTCCTCCCTTTTTCTCTCCTAGATCATCAATCATGTGAAATTCCCCTGCCAAGATCCATTTTGTATCACATAGGAGCTCCTTTAGGTGGCTCAAACTCCTGAGAAACTAAACCTTCATCCCTGGCAGTGTAGGGCCATAAAACCCTATTAGGAAATTTTTCTATGGGGAACCTATATATTCAAATTGGCTAGAAAGGCATTTGGGTAAGCGATCCAACTCTCAAAGGAAATGGATCTGGAATTCTAGAGGATACCCAGTCCTCCTACATTATCCCTTGCATCTAGTTTCATGCACTCTGTCGTAGACTACCTTGTACTAGCTATTTCACTAAGAGTTTCTCGTGTTACCTTAATTTCATGAAAAATTAAGATATCTGGTTTCTCCATTTGAATTTGTTCCTTCAAGTACCTCAACTTGGCCTTTCATTTTAGGCCTATTATGTTGCATGATACTAGATTTATTGGGGGGGTGAGGAGAGAGTGTTGATAATATTCCATCACGACATTGGCTTATCATGAGTTAACTAAGATAACACTTTATTCTTGGATTAATTCATGGGTGGGCCTTCTGCCTTTCTTCCTAAATCCCATGCTAGATTGCACCCATCGAGTGGGTGTTTCATCATATCGTATAGCTATATCCACTTTAGGAAGGGATTCCGCAGAGGTTTGGCGTTTCTCCCAATATTTATAGATTTGATGGAATTTCTTTAGTTGACCTTGCATAATTTCATCCGATCCATATTTCGCACAATTTCACAGGAATGCCATCATAACCCTTTCATCTGATTTAAGTTGGCCCATTTTGACATCATGTTCTAGAGCATAGCGGATGTGGGTGACAACTTTCTGGATTTATTTTCCTATAGAATGACCTTATGGTGAATTGCATCTACTTCGCTATTTATTTTTATGGTTTTAATAACCCGTCTCCACCTCCATTGCCGCTTGTGGTGGAGGAAAAACCGTGGATACTACTGCCTGTTCTTTTTCAGTCAGACCTGCTAGGGGAGAAAATAAATTACCAGAAGGGTGACATGGGGCCACTTGAGATGTGCCCGACAAGACCTCAGGAGGAGGGGATTTATTCGTTGGAGGTCTCCTTAGGACTTCTTGGAAGCTGTCTAAAAAATGAGCTAACGGGGGAGCCATTTCATGTTTTGGTTAGTTAAGAAACGGGTGTCCATATTTAGGATAGATTTTTCATTTAAAAACAACATTCTCATAGTCTAGTGGCTGGGACCATATTTCGTCCGAGTACCCTATTTCCATTGATTATGGGAGGGGTTGCGATATTCTCATGTAGAAATAGATTTGGGCATAGGAGGACAACCGACAACGCCTTGTTATCTCTCAGACTTGGAAAAATTCTCCTATGGAGTTTCCTATTAACTCAAGAATATCTATTTAGCAAATTTCCTCTAGTAGGGAGTACAATCGGACCCAGATGGGGGTAGCTAGAAATCGTTCCTTCTCAATATTGTAACAAGGTTCTAGTGCCTCATGAATAAAGCAACATTGTTCATGAAATAGGGTCCATTGTCTAAAATTCATTTGCGGTCTTCCAGATCTTCAAATATCACTGTGAAAAAACCCTTGGCTTGGAGGCAGAGGTCAAATGGAGCTTTTGGCTGCCATTTGAGTTGGATCCATCTAAGAATATATGTTTCTCTGCACCATATTCCCATGAATTTATAGATTTTTGCATGATACTGCATGAACTGGCAAGATTATTCTAGATGATCGTTAGGAATCACCACTCTTGGACTCTTTGCTACTTTTGGGAGGCATCAACCCCACATTTGGGACTGCCATTGAGCATCTGAGGCTAGCGTTTCATGTCGGCTGCTTCTGTGTTGTCTAGAACTAGATGATGGATCAACGTGGGGTCGATGTGCACCAGTAAGTAATGATTTGAAGGAGGGGTTTGATCCCTCTTCTACGGGAGGACCTGAGATGTGCCCACTTAGCCTGAGGATGGCACCAGGGTACTTCAATGGTTATGTGATAAAGATGAAGAGACTACTGCATGAGGTCATGCAACCTGAAACCCTTGTGCTGCAAGAAACCCTGTAGAACCAGAGTGAAACTCTTTTTTATACACAGTCCCTAATGTTATAAGAGGAAAGTAGGAAATATTAATTTTACAATCAAAATGAAGTGATTTAATATTAAATATGTTGAAGTGATTTCCACATTATTAAAATGTTCACCCTCTACATACAATAAATGATAGTTTTGAATATTTTAAATTCTAAATACAAATTGAATTGGAGTATATTAGAAAATAGGAAACAACTAATTCCTCAAAAATATATGAAACAAGTGACACATAGTTGTTACACAGTATTTTGTCACCGTCCCTACAATCCCCCGTCCTGCACATTGGAGGGCTTATTCCCGTTACTTGTGAGCAGTGACATGACCTGACACCACTTTCATGGCATCCCCTTTCATAAGGACAAGCATTCTTCTGAAGAAATTTTCCTCTAAAAAGCCCTAAAAATAGATCTTTTAGCCTTGATGCGACTAGCCAGTTCAACCCTTATGACAATGGGGGAAATCCACCATAGAGGGTGCGTCGGTGCTCTGTCCCTGTGTCTCACTCGTGACAAGCTTAATAAGGAATTTTTTTTTTTAAAATAAATGGCAGAAGTTTGATTCCAACAAACTCCTGAATGAGTCACTAAAAGGAGTTGGGTGGTTTGGCTCCGGATCTCCATGTATGGGAAGTGGTTTTCCACTATCATGGAAGCTTCCTTAGAGATAGGGCCAATCCCATGATTATAGGGATCCCAACTCCCCTTCCTCCATCTATAAAAGCTCGCCTTCTCCCTTAGCAAGCTAGCTAAACCTATAGGAAGGAAGTTATAGCCATATAGCTATTGAGAGGCAAGCCAAAGAGAGAGAGATTTGTCCCATTTCTGACAAGCCTTGTTGAGATGTCCTTCGCTATCAGCCCCGTCGAAGGAAGATAAAGCGTTAGAGCTTTGGGTTGTATATTTCCTTTGTTATTTTAATGATAAGTGACTTTTATTATGGTTCCATTCATGCGTCTATTTCTTTTATGCAATGAATTACATCTTCTCTGACAGATGTATGGTTACAGGCTCTAGATTTTACGTTGTATATCGTTGTATCCTTTGCATGTGTGCAGGTGTTCGGATGTGTCGATCAGAAGAAACATGATCTGCCAGGCGAGGGACGGGAAGCGTCATCCTTTCTTTAACGACCACTGCGTAGGATTTGAGGTAGGCAATTCGTTATGATTTTTGTCGTTTTGTAACTAGGAACCTACGTCACTATGTGACTGATTTTCTCTAGACCCGATCTGGGCTAGTAGGGATCACCTCTATCCGCAGAGGGGATTTACCTCTCCAAAAAACTGGCAACTCCTCTGAGCTTATCGAAGCATGGTTCCTCTTCTTGTGTCAAGCTCCTAAAACAATGGAACAAGCTACTTCGAGGAGAGTTCTTTTAAGTGTATCAACATCGTTAAATATAATGAAACACGATCTCATTCAATTTGAGTTTTTTTAGATCGAATCTCTTGGGTTTTGAACCTTCTCTCCATTTCCTCTAGACTTAAGCTTGGGGGGCATGTACACCACGAATTGATTCATCATGATGGGGGGCATGCATATCTCATTTTCAAGCATAGTTTACATTTGTGTTTTAAGCTTGCATAAAAAATAAAACTCATTTTCAAGCATTGTTTGCATGTGCCCTTTTAAGCTTGTGAAAAAATAAAATGTGCGGTCTGATGCATTTTGTGATCTTTTAACTTTTCCATTGGATCATTTTTTATGTAACTAATGCATTAGATAACGTTGTATTAGAAATTTTCATAACATATTAAAAACATCATCATATGTGAAAAAAAGATCCATGCGGAAATATATATATATATATATATATATATATATATATATTTCGAATGTTTGCAGTGTGTGTGCATCACATAAAATCCAAAAAATATACATGTCTATTTTAATAATATCTAGAGACAACATGTCTCTCAAAAATATGCATATGAAAATCCTAGGCGACTAATTAGCATGGTGCTCATGGTAGCATGTTACTGCCCACACCAATCGCCTCAGTAAATGATGAAGGTGACTAGGCACCTTTACGGTGTTCCTCTGATAAGCCATAGGGACATCTTCTAGCTGAGCATAATCAGGGATCGCATGGGAAATTCCCTCCAATTTCTGAACTATCTTGTTCCCCTTGCCCCCCTCACCTTGAGGGTCATAGGCGAGACGGGTCCTCCGTGCGATCGACGACATCCCGGCGGGCCTTTTTGGGCCAACATCTACATACATATAGGATCATCGTTAGAACATGCATGTATACCCAAAAAAAAATTCATAAAATACATAAAATAAAAAAGAGTCTTACCTAGCTTCTCATTCCAATCCTTTCCTTCTGGGAGTGGAAGGTCTGGGTCTCTTGTGAAATCAGTACCAGAATAGGGCCAGTCCTCTATGATGATCAACTATCGCTGAAGCCATCCGAAGAACTCGAGCTGCCATGACATTTGCTGGCCCCCTCCTACTCTAGGCATCAATGTTGCCCATCGAGCCATCCATGGCTCTCTCCAGGGTGGATTTGCGACTATCGCCCCTTGGCCCTAGAAGATAGGTAGTTGTTTGAAGATGAACGATACCAAGATAGACCCATACCCAAACTGCTTCAGTTTGGCCTTTTTACTCTTATTCAATTGTCATTTGATATTCATGGTTACGGCTGTAGCCCAATAAAATAATGTCATGTTCATACATTCTGAAGTCAAGAGGAGCTGTGTTTTGGTAGCCTCATGCAGCGCTTGCGACCCCGCAGCCCGCATAATGGTATGGAGCACCACTCTGAGTGCTAGATCGGGAACAGTGTGAGTGTCCACTTTGCCACTGCCTGATCCTGTTTGTGCCCCTGGGTACACTCTTTCCATAACCATTGAGATATTTTCACCAGAATGCCTAGTACCTATCATGATTGGGACTTGACCTCTGCGAGACAATCCAGTGATGAAGTAAACATCGAACGCTTTGAGCTCCAACACTTGATCTCAAAGCCTAAAATTCTCTTCATTCTCATCCCAAATACTGATCAAGTAATATAACAATTATGTTTGTGCCATGAGACATGGTGTCAGGAAGAATTTCTTTAAATTGCAATCCCGAAGAACATTCATGCATTGCTCATTCCCCATTGCCATTTCATCCTCTTCACTGTGCTCCCTTTATTTCCATTCGATCATCATTGTGGCTTTATACCGACATCAAAACATTCATAATAACATCATAAGATCCCTTGGGCATTCAAAAATTCTATTTATTGGTTCATTTTTGTAAAAATTGAGCGGAAAATAACGTTGCGCGGTTGGCGCGACTCTTTTGCTGACAGTCGCGCCAGCTGGCGCGACCCCTTTGAAAAAATAACTTGATTGGTGCGGGTCCATGCCTCATACCCATGCCAACTCTGCGAGCCCTAAAATTGAAAATTCTCTACTCAGGGATCCCAAATCATGATGGAAAACTATGAAAAATGGATTGAAACATAGCTAGTGGAAGCGCCTCTTACCTGGAAAAGAGGGGATCTGAAATGATGCACTGGATCGTCCATAATCGTCACATAAGATTGCAGGAAAATAACTCATTGTTGCTCTCCACAAGAGGTAAAAATAAAAAATTAAATATGTTTTACTATTTTGATCATATTTATAACTTTTCTAAATAAAAATAGGTTTTGAAGCTTATTTTTCCAATATTTTACCATATTTGGTTGAAAAATGGGTTTTACGCTTTCTTTTTGTGCAGCGACAGGTTTTCACGTGACTGGGACGATGATACTAGTTGTATTTTATACTTTTTCGGACTTGGTAAGAACAAGAAAAAGTCACTACTAGAGTCATCTTTTAGCTCTTTTCTCACTCTCTAAAAATGAAAATATTGCTGAGTCTCTTGCTGTTTTGAGCTCTTTAAATTGGCTACGAAACGACATGTACCTAGTATACGTTTACCACTTTTTTGGGTTGGGATAGATTATTTATGAAAAAGGAATACCCTAGCCTATCGCTATAGGAGGTTTTCTCAGACGCAGTTTTCTACCTTTTCAGATTTGAGGAACTATCTATGAAAAGGGACTGCTAGAGTTTTCTTTTCCGCTGTCTTTTCAAATTCTCTGAACATGAAAAGACGCCGAGTTCTTCCTTTTTCAGACTCGTTAAAACCTGATGACATCGGACACCGTCGTAATGAAAATACTCGATTTCCTCCCTATGGCTCGTTAAATGTACTAGGTTGGATTTTTTCAAAGGACAAACTTACATTACAAGCATATGCTATCCCCTTCAAGCTTGTTTCCGAAAATAATTGGGGTACTCGTTAGAAATTGTTGGGAAAAATGGAACCAGTATCATCGTCGTGTCAGCAATATGTCGCTCTTGAACATGGCACTTTTCTGCATTGGTGTCAGGTTGTGGACATCTCATCTCATTTTCTTCTTTCCTCCATAGGTTTGGATAATCCTTTTGAATGCTCATCTTCTCTTTACCACATCATCATGACCTCAAATCCTTTGATGTCAAATACATCCAAATCTAGTGTCATGTCGCTGATATGTTCAAGAGAATTTGGCCTCTGCAGTTTTCAACCTCCCTCTGATTCTCTACTGATCCTGATTCACAAAAATTATGTTCCTCGGTCTCACGTCGATGATGTGGGAAATAGTATGGCCCACCTTCGATCAGGGACACTTCCTGTCGACTTTCCCTCATTATCCAGGAAGTTGATTTAGAGACTCCCTTCAGGTACCTTGGAGCCTGCATGCCCTAATGGAAGGTTCTTTGCATTCAACGCAAGGTTTTCATCATTGGCCTTCGATCGAATGATTCTGTGGGTGTTTGATGTCAGCTCACTGTTCACATTCCATGGATTGTTCCTATAGTACCTTGAGGGCCATCCTCACTATTGGTGGTACCTCTCACGTCTGTTAATAGCTTTCATCATTATCTGGTAATTAGACGATGTCCTTGCATGTTCGACTTTAGCTCACTTATTCACATGCTTGGACTTGTACTCTGTTCGGGTCGAGATGAAGCAGAAAACCCTGGATTTTGTCTGATGAGATCCAGGCTGTGGATTCTTTATGCATTGTCATGATTAGTTACATGACTAATTTGATTGGATGGCTACGACCATACCCGAGTCTACTTGTTGATCCTTCTTTACTAGATGGCTGCGTCCATACCATGGATCCTGATTATTGTACACTCTATTATGGATGGCTGCGCCCATACCACACATCATGTATTTCAGATATCAGTTTTATTTGTATACTTAGGTTTTCCGACGGTAGTGTTTTCAGCTGGGCGCATTCTAATAAACCATTTCACCCCTCTCTCTCTCTCAGGCCTCATGCTTTAGGGGCATCTGTTACACAGTATTTTTTCACTATCCCTGCAACCCCCGTCCTGCACATTAGAGAGATTATTCCCATGACCTATGATTAGTGACATGACCTGAAACCACTTTCATGGCATCCCATTTCATAAGGACAAGCATTCCTCTGAAGAAAGTTTCCTCTGAAAAATGCTAAAAATAGATCTTTTAGCCTTGGCACGACTAGCCAGTTCAGCCCTCGCACCAATGGTGGAAATCCACCATAGAGGGTGTGCCGACTGGTGCTTTGTCCCTGTGTCTCATTCGTGCCAAGCTTAATAAGTCATGTGTTTAAAAAATAAATGGCGGAATTTTGATTCCAACAAACTCATGAACGAGTCACTAAAAGGAGTTGGGTGGTTTTCCTCCAGATCTCCATGTATGGGAAGTGGTTTTCCACCTATCATGAAAGCTTCCTTAGATATAGGGCCAATCGCATGATTATAGGGATCCCAACTCCTCTTCATCCATCTATAAAAGCTTGCCTTCTCCCTTAGCAAGCTAGTTGAACTTGTAGGAAGAAAACTATAGCCAGAAAGCTATTGAGAGCCAAGCCGAAGAGAGAGATATTTATCCCGTTTGTGACAAGCCATGTTGAGAGGTGCTCCGCTGTCAGCCCAGCTGAAGGAAGATCAAGCGTTAGAGCTTTGGGTTGTATCTTTCCTTTGTTATTCTAATGATAAGTGACTTTGATTATGGTTCCATTCATGTGTCTATTTCTTTTATGCAATGAATTACATCTTCTCTGACGGATGTATGGTTGCAGGCTCTATATTTTACGTTGTATATAATTGTATCCTTTGCATGTGTGTAGTTATTCGGACGTGTCGAGTGGAAGAAATGTGATCTTCCAAGCAAGGGACGGGAAGCATCATCCTTTCTTCAATGACCATTGCGTAAGATTTGAGGTAGGCAATTCGTTATGATTTTTGTCGTTTTGTAACTAGGAACTTGCATCACTGCGTGACCTGATTGTTGCTAGACCCAATCTAGGCTAGTAGGGATCGCCTCTGTTCGTAGAGGGGATTTACCTCTCCAACAATAGTAGCTTCTCCCTTCCACTTAGTATAGTAAAAATATGTGAAATTATTTGATAGCTATTGTAATATATTAAAATAAATCATTACTATGATTTATAAATGTAGTTGTAAAATGTATATTACAGGTTCATGCTTGAAAATGGATAAACACACTTAAACAATAAAAAATTCAACAATTCTTTTTAGTAATAAATTTTTTTAATAAATATGTTTTTTTAGCGATAATTTGATAAAACATTAAAACTGAAAATTTCAATTTTAAAAACAAAACATATAAATTATAAAATTATATGTGTATTTTTTTTTTTAAATTGTGAAATATAAATTCAAAACAAAAAAAAAATGTAAGAATTTTTGCTTTATAGATTTTAAAATATTAGCTGAAAATTTAAAAGTTTGAAAAATATTTCAGGTGACTGAATTTTGTTTACACATTTTAATAATGATACATTTATAAGATAAAATTTTGAAAATAAATTAGTATGGTTATATGGTAACATTTTGAAATTAAATTAATAAAAATTAAGTTAATAATTTTAAATACTATAATATTTTTCTACTTAAAAACAAAACTAATTATTTCATAATAAAAACTAAATGATAACATTATGGTTTCATGCAATTTTAGCTATTATAAGTTTCTAGATTGATGAATAAAAGCATTATTGAATCGAAAATTAAATTCTTGACTTATCTCAAATATTGAAGGCCCAAGTCAATGCGTGGAAGGAGCATGCATCTTAAGTTATTGGTTTCCATCTGGTTTCATGTTACATAGTTGAAATCTTTTGGAGAGGACCTAAAAGCTATGATAGCCTTTGAAATAGGAAAATGGAATGGTATTTGGGAGACAATGGCATAGTTAACTATAGAAAAATCATAGTGAAATTGAAAATATTTGAAATTGACATGTGCATAAGAAATGAATTGAAAATATTTGAAGTTGATATGTGTGTAAGAGAAGAACCTATGAGATCTCATTAATATAGCCCTATGAATTATAAATCCACATAAAATTAGCATACCCGCAAAGTGGGGGAAAGGAAATGTCGAACTGAATCATAATGATATGTTGTTTAAGGATAAGAAAAGTTTCTTACTTGGTTTGTGAATAATAAGTAATAGAATATCCATCACGTATGGTCGACTTGGTAAAATGGCACGAGTAGTGATAATATTGGTGTTACAAATGCTTGATATTTTCAAGTTTTCGAAAATTATAAGGGTCTTCATAAATAGGGCATCGCTATTGGTGTACTTTTGTCAACTAATTCAAAAAATTTGAGAGTTAATGTTTAGGAAAAAACACGCTCTTGCATGCTTGAACCATTTATAACTGTTGATAGAAGGTGACATTAAATAACTGGAGAAGGAACATGTGCTTCTCCTGCCCTCTAAGGAAGGTTTTGGGTTCATTGGTTCAAATTTTGACTTGGTTCACTTGTAAGGATATCATTGTCGAGAGGGTGTCAATCAATGGACACATAAGTTATGTAAGGTCATTGGAAGTTAAGGAACGATTGTTTTCTTAGTTTTTGGTGAATATATTGTAGTGAACAAAATCCTTGACCTTTTAGGATGCACTTTGGCACTGAATTTTATTGGAAAGAGAGTAGGGATGGACTACCTTCTGAGATAAATAAATTAGAGCGAGGAGTTCATGTTTAGGCTAGTTTATCGAGTAGAAAGAGGATGCATTGGTTTTGTCTTTTGCAATAAAGAAGATGTAGTTTCTATATTAAAGTAGGTTTGGTTTATGGAAAGGTATTACTTGTCTATAGAATGTTTTCACCCTTTTTTATGTTAGTGATGAGACCAGGTGAGGCACCCTAGTGTGGATAAAAATTATAGGGTTCCCCAGGGGATTCTAAACTAATCAATATTGATGCATAATTGACAATGTGTTGGTAAAAACTATTCTCATTGTTCTTAGCTCTGTCTATGAAATATGAAGTTCAATTGCAAGGAGTAAGTAGACGTATTTTTTAGACAACTAAATTACTTATTAAAAAGAATGAAATTTATTCTTCACATATTATTTCCCAACTCGCCATAAATTGACACATTTGTTATGATGTACATGGTGGCCATACTTGTTGTTCCTTCACTTTTCATAGCAAATATGACTTGTAACCTTGTTTGATTAAACAAAAATTATAAATAAATAACTTTAAATTTACTTTATTTATTAAAAATAATTTAACCATAAAAATTTGAAAGATGAATACCAATATTAATAAACCTTTGTAATAAACCTTTAAGTACATTAATGTTAGTACTCGATAAATGAAATAGTTGAGTATTGTAAAAAATATTATTGTTGATCAACAAGATATTTAAAAATCCCAACATTATCGTTGACACATTATCATAATTTTTTGTAGGTTTGTCTTATAGTAGCTATTGATATTATTAATAGTGTTAGTGTTAGCATATTTTCCAATTCCCTAATGAAATCATTTTTACAGGACTATAATTTAATAAATTTACATATTATGTTGTGATTTAAATATTCTTAGTGGAATAATATTAAATCTAAACTTGTTATGAACTCCCAAACCAATCTCGATAAAGGAGGGACAAAGCCCCCTCTCCCGAAGTCAAACATAAATAACTATACAAAAGAAACTCTAAAACCCCTATAATTTGCATAACAAACCATTCACCTATTATAATAATCAATATATATATATATATATATATATATATATAGGAATGATAAACTTTCTTAAATTTTATTAGAAAATTAAGAAATTAACCAAACTCTATATCTATAAGAAAAAAATATAAAAATTAATCTTATAAAAATTAAGTTTTATTTTTAATTTATTTAATCCTAAAAATAATATAATAAAATAAAATAATTAAATTTGATTTTAAAATTGAAAATTAATAAAATAAAAAATTAAATTTGGTTTTAAATTTGAAATTAAATTGTATTTAGGAATTAACCATACAATAAAATGTATATTGAAAATAAAATAAACGTTGATCATTAGTTTCTCTTTAATACTAGTTTTTTTTTTAAAGGGTAAATCGAGTATTTCATCGTACTTAACCACATTCATATTTTATTTTATTACTAGATTTTGTGTAACTAGAAAATCTAAGCCTATCTTTTCCTTATGTGGAGGTATATCGTAAAAATGAAAGGTGGTTACTTTTCATTTGTTCATAAAATTACTACCATAGAAATAATGAAAATATAATAAGAGTACATTAATCAGGCAATAATAAGATTTTTTCAAGTTTTAATTAAACAATAAATTACATTATTATTTTAAGTAGTTAAACTAAGAATGTTTGAAGATTAGTATATAAAACCAGCCATATTTTACAAGCAACATTATTATTTTTTAATATTTTAAAATTATAACTTTTAGGCTAGAAACAACTTGTCATGACATATATTATTCTCAAATCCTATAGAAAGGACACAATATTGATATATTTCAACTTAAAAGATTAATAAGTATATATAAGTTCTTATAATAATAATATGCACTATTTTTAAAATTATTTGGAAATCGAGTGATTATTTTTAATTATATCTTGGAATTTAGGGATTTGCAAATTGAATATTTTGAAAAGGATTCTCCCAAATAAAAAATGATTATAAGCAGCAATATGCTTACCTGATCATCATTTGTTTTAAGAAATCGATTACTTTAATAAAATTGACGATTGTAATAAAAAACAAATGTATTCCACCTTAGTTGAAGACTGGAGGTGTTCCACCTTCCAAGATTACAATATATTTTTGTTGTTTTTCAAATTAGAATATGATTTTTTTTTATTTTTTTTTATTTTTTTTATTTTTTTTATTTTTTTTCCTGAAATTATTTTATGTTGCGTCATTATAGTATGATTTATAATTAAAATAGTTTTCGTGTGAAATTGTTATCATGGGATTTTTTATTAGGAGAATTTTGAGGTCTCAAATGGGTCTTTTAAGAAAAATTTACAACAAAAATAAACTTTATAAGAACCAATAGGATTCAAAATGCTGATGTCAACTATAGAAAATGATTCATTTTTTTTTAAATACGTAAAAGGATTAAAAAATAATAAAATAATAAAACTATTTTTTCAACTTATCTCCCAAAGTTTTTACTCAAATTTCGAGCGGAAGTACTCGCTGGATCCAAAATTTAATTATTCATCTGAGTACCTATGTTGCATACTTTCTATGGACCCTACTACATGAAAAATGAGAAATACATAAAAAATGTGATTACAATCACGTTTTTCATGTATTTCTCATTTTGCGTGTAGCAGGACCCATCGAAAGTATCCAACATGGGTACTCCTTGGATGAGTAATTAAATTTTGCATCCAGCGAGTACTCTCACTCAAAATTTGAGTAAAAACTTTGAGAGATAAGTTGAAAATATGAGTTGAAAAAGTAGTTTTCTTATTTTTTTCTCTCTAAAATTTGATGATGTCATCAAATCTAATAATATTATTTCTACTATTATTTTATAATTTCCTTTGGAGGCCCATTTTAGACCTCAAAATCCTCCTAATATGTATATCTGATAACACTGCGTGTAATGTGAAGTTGTATCGTCGACATAAGTGTATGAAGTGAGTCGCTCAAAATAACTGATTATCCAACGCAAGGAAAAACCATCTTAAAATCATTGTAGGATAATAAAATGTGATTTTTTTTTACTTCTGACTTTTTAATTAATACATTGAGCCATAACAACTTGAATTTATCAATTATATTCAAGATAAATAATTTAAAATATTGTGAAAAAATTATAAATTTCAATATGCAAAGATAAACCATACAAACTTTGTAAAATTGTATTCGTCAAACCCAAAGTAATAATGGTTTGAAAAAAAAATCCCAATGCACTATCTCTTGTGGCTGCACGGATAATAAAGTATATTTAATAGTAAAATATTATAAGCAATGTTATAAAAGTAATTAGTCAATATTATTTTTCACCTTCTTAGTTAAAATCACATTTAGTAAAGAAAAAGGTTTTCTTATATTTATTTAATATATAATATTTTTCCAAGTGTAATACACAGCGTATTTATGTTGTTTGGAAATTAGGATGAGTATTATTTAGTTTCTATGCAAAGGGATAGATTTAGCCAAATTATGAATATTAGATAATCTAGCAAATCAAATTGAATTTGTTGAGTTGGGTAAGAGAGTTTTATGTAATACATTGAGGGATTTAGATTTTTTTTTTGAGATTACGAGTGACGTGTAAGAGAGGAAGATTGCATGTAGAGTGTTAATATATGGTCTTACATTTTGTTGTTGAATTTATGAATTAATGTGTATATTTATGTTGCATTTATAAGTTTGAATTCATATTGTACTGAGCGTAGGTTAGATTACATTTTGTTTCTATTGTAGGAATAATGAATTTTTATAATTAATGGATCCCAAGTTCAACTTCATAGTCCATAGGTAGAAACTTTATTTTGGGGTTAGTATAACGTTATTCTATAGTGCAACTTGAAGGTTTCTAGGTCGAATGAAGCCCAATTTCTTAACACAAGGCACCTCAAAAACACCAAATATTTAAATTTTCGAAAAAATCATCAACTGATGAAATTGGATTATATATATATATATATATATATATATATATATATATATATATATATATAACTTCTTAAATATACCCTCGTTATCAAGGCCTAGATATTTATTACACAAATTTGATATAAATATGTTTTATTTTTTTACTTAAAAAAATAGACATTTTTAATTCTATTACTTAATAATTTATTATTCGACATTCAATTTTTTAAATATTTCAATATAAAATCTTGTTTATATTTTTCTTTAAATATTGTATAAATATACATATGTTATATTTATATATAAAAACAGAAAGTTACAATTTTCATTTATTCACTATAAATATTTAAATTAATTTATTATTTAATTTATTTCGGTGATTTAAAAATATATATATAAATAATTTTTATTAATCAAGGTATCTAGAAGAATATTTCCACCCACCTCATATACCAACTTAAACTCATTACATGTACACTGAAATCAACAAAAAAACTTTGGCTCTCCTAAGCCTGCATATTTTCAGATAAGATAACAATAATAACCACAAAGCGACTACACTAATATAACCATGATAGGCAGCAAATCATGCAACCTTTGCATTCATATTTTGTTGTGCACCAAAAAAACCACATGAGAGATATCTTTAGGGTGAAACTACAAACCTCCCTATGTTGTAAAGAGCAGTCCAACATCAACTCGTGAGAGTAAACCACCAACAACATATACCTTTTAAGTGAGAGTCTAGGAAACATATGAAAGTCGCCAAAATGGAAAACATCGGACATAGGTAGAGACCACGACCAAAAAAGAAATAGGGGTGAGACCACGACCAAATAAGAAATATGGGTGCAACTCTATATGCCTCTATAATGTTAATAAATATCTTACCACCTAAAGGCAATCGAAAGAAAGAGATAGGTGATTGAGGAAAGTGACTAGACCCTTCCCCTCTCCATCGACTTTCAGTCATATCCATTTCACGAGGACACATTTGTCATAACATGAGCATTGAATCAGGTGGATCTTTAAAGTCTAGTCCATATGACTCAGAAGTGACATGGGCTTCTACGTGTCTAAGGCAAGCATTAATTCAATCTCTAGAGAAACGTAGATTCATCAACATCGGTTTAACATCTTCCACTGTTGTGAATATGTTGTATATTTCAATTTTTTTATCTTTCAGTACCAAACCCAATAGTGTCGTATTTTCCAATGATGAGACACTCAACTCATGTATTGTATCTTTCTCCCTCTTAAGTGTCTAAGTTTTGGCACTCGCCTTGCCTCGTTTTCTAGTTATTTTTAGTTAGACAAAGACTTTTTCTCCACCACTTCTCCTTCTTTGTCTCTGTCTGGACAACATATCTTAGTCTCCAAGGGAATGGTTTGAGTCTTTGTAGGGATTACCCCTACATACAAACTGACAAACAAATCAGATTCTATCCCTCTCGACCAAGTTTGGATACAATCACACAAACTCTTCACAATAACCCTAGAAAAAATGGTTGTATTTAGACACCAATCCACTTGATAAGGGAGAGGGCGACATAAATTTGATTACCGTCTTAATTTCCTCCACCACTCGACAAAGCCAAGACCACCATAAGACCAAAAACTAGCAATGACCCAAATTACAACCCCTTTCCGAGAGCCTTGCTAACACACAACAAAACACACATGCCTAAAACAAAATAACTATCCATGATAGAACTCAATAATATCATACCCAAACACACCAAAACCCAAGGCAAAATGAGAGAGAGACTCGACTTCCAAATATAATTGACAAGCCATAGCTTAAAATTATGCACTCTGAAAGCAAATGGCCATTAAAAATTAAACAAACTACTAACTAAGGAAAATAGAAAAACAAAGACAAAAGGAATAGAATTGCAAGCTAGCTTCTCCAACCCAAAAGGAGTAGGAAACAACTCTATCAACCAGCAAAAGTCAAGAACACAAAATAACACATCCCCACACCAAAAGGTGACTAGCCCAAAAGCTTCTTTCGACTTCATCCAAAACGAGTTTCCACACCATTGAAATGTGTTTTCTTCTTTTTTTAACACAACGTACTCCATGACGCCAATAATTTTCCCTCGACTCCAGCATTCTCCTCCCTAGCTAAATCACCAACTCCCCGCACCATGGCAAAAAAAACCCACACCAAAATTTTAATTGCATTCTCATGCAGGCAATGAAAATGTCGCATACCTCTAGATATTAAATGAGAGATTGAATGACAACCCACACCTAGTTCTATCTAAATTAACACCCCCTTTTTTCCAATTTAATTATTCACGGTTCATTGATTTACCTATTTCCTTTTCAGTGATTTTGCCAAAATCCTATTGCATGATAAATTTTCAAATATTATATAATTAATTCCTTAGTGTTATCATAGGCTTGAAGGAACATATATTTAAATATCATCAAACTAAAAATAGAGATGTTTAGTATCTAGAGTGTAGACCTTAAAAAATTGTTTTTCTCACACGAATAATTTCTTCCGACAATCATTTTTCAAAGGTATATAATATTGAAATATATATAGAGAGGGGGAGGCCGCCTTCTTGTCATGAGAGAGAGATGAGGCCCCTTGGTAGCTCCAAATATTCTTTCAAGCTGGATTGAGCACATAGAGCAATTATTCCATTGTTTCCTGCCCTAGTTCAGATCTTATCTCTTTGCTGGTTCGGCTATACCTATATCTAGACCCTTGTTTATACAAATTTTAAAATATTATAATAATTAATTCCTTAGTGTTCTAATAGCCTTGAAGGAACATATATTTAAATATCATCAATCTATTAAATATATCATCAAACTAAAAATAGAGATGTTTAGTATTTAGACTGTAGACATTAACAAATTGTTTTTCTCATACGAATAATTTCTTCAGACAATCATTTTTCAAAAGTATATAATATTGAAATGAATATATATATATATATATATATATATATTCGTCGTTCGATTTGGAATTCGTATACCATGTAACTTATAACTATGCGATGACTCAAAACTTTGTTCATTTAAAAATTTTAGCCCCTCCACATAAAAATAAATCTACAATCATTATTGAAGTCAAAATGTGCTACGTAGACTGCGACATTGTTTTAATAGGGGCAGTCTAACCATTCGGAAGAGTTAGACTACGCTGTTTTAATATCCTCTTTTGATATTTTCAAACGTATCTACGAATGAAACTTGCTCAACGTTTGGATATAGAACGTAAAGAATTGACCAACAAAAGATTTAGCAAGGCTTCGTAAGTCAATCAGGGTTTTCGATCACAACCAAAGAATTAGAATTGATCGACAGAAGATTTAGCCAGGCTTCGTAGGTCGACGAGGGTGTCCGACCAGAACCAAAGGTTTCTTGATGAAATTAATTTCAAAGTGAAAATGTAATAGCGGGGGTGTGCAGAAGACTTGGACTAACAGAATTCATTTACGATGGATCATGTATTAGTTCACTCATTCCATTCCATATGTCAAATGAATCCCCGAAAACATTATTATTATACTCTAGCAAGTTTCCTATGTTCTCATTCCCTCTCATCTCCGCGTGACTACATCCTCTATATATTTGTATCTAAACACCATGATTCACTCATATTATCGTTATTCCTCTTATGATATTGATGTTCTTGCAATCAATAGCTGTGACTGTAGAGAGAAAAATTGTATAGGCTGCAGCAATATGGACATGTGAATCATATCACGACTAATAATATTGATTTCCCTGATTATGGTTCTCACGAAGGTTACTGAAGGTTCGGCTTGCGGGTCGCTGAAAACTAAATTCATATTTCAAGAAGATCCAGTGGAGAAAAATAATATTGATATGAAGAATGGGTTGCTTGAATCTCTTCCAAGAGGTCCCGTACCTCCATGGGGGCCATCCCAGTGTAAACACTACAGTTCTTCCGGTGGAGGTTCGTGTCCAGTTTAATAATCCAATTGTTGAGAGGAGGAATTTCCAACCGTAGAATTACATAGCATGAATACAATACTACTACTTATCCACTCCATAGTAGACAGACATGTTGGACAATAATAACCCTAGAAATAACGGATATGCACGTTGCTAAAATTATGTAAAGATGGTTTGTGAGAGGATGCAACTGATCATCTGATTTCGTCCATTACATGATTGGAGAGAACCAGAATACCTCATGGGCCACAGATTATAATTTGATGTTTTTCATTCTCAAGATATCTACGTTAAATACGTTACATTTGTTAAAATATTCTGTATTAATCCTGAGTGTATGTTTTGGGAGTCTTCGACAAAGTATGACTAAATTAAAATTAATGCAAAGAATGATTATATCTGAAACTACTGTTTGACGGAAAATATATCTATGGTTTTTGCTGAGGATGGATTTATTTATTTCACTGCAATAGTATATATCATTTAAATTTATATGTCAAAATTTGATGTTGTTCATATATAAAATAATATACTATCTCACGTCTTATTTTCAATTTCTACTTATATTTTTCTGAATTTACATTGTCATGTTCCAAATTAACATTCTTGAAAATCTATTTCAAATTATCATGGACAATGTGCACAATGTTGAGTTCACTATTTTAGATGACTATTTTAGGAGGAGCTATGCGTTGTTTACAAAGTGCAAGTATTAATAATAAATATGTTTTATATCTCTGCTGTGAAACAAAATACATAGTTTGCCGAGTAAAAAATTAAATATTATTTAATTAATTATTTTGAATTTTTTTTTATTTATATAATTTTTTTTATAACACATTTTTATTTGAAAACAACTCTCTTAACTGTCATTGAGTCCATGTCTAAGCCATTGGATCAAATGTTAGACAATTGAAATGTTTTAAGCCATTAGATTCAGAAGTAAATAGTGTTATATATGTTTTTTAGGATGTAAGTTTTTTTTTTTTTAAGAAGTATTTAAGTTTTGGTTACTTTGAAGTTAAAATGATGTTATTAAAAAGTTGTTAGATTTAAATATAATTTATATCATAAAATTAAACTCTACACAAACCAATTAATTTAAATTACATGGATAAAAAATAATATAAAAAGGAAAATAACTATTTATATATCTAAGTATTACATTTTTGTTCCAAATAAAATAATAATAAACTATAAAAAGGGCTCATGGTATTGACCCATGGTATTCATGTCGAATGTAGTTTATTTAAAGGGGGAAAAGTTGGAAATAATTAATATTATCTGTATATTAATGGAGAAATGGTTACATTATTGTAACGTAGCTCCTTAAGTTAGGATTAGTTCCTAGGATATAGGAGTTTTTTTAGAACTCCCTGATTCTTTGAGATGTACTTATAGTTGTATCATTCCATTAATGAATGTAGAGTGTGTACTCTCCATTTGAGTGCAGTCTCCAGGTGCAATACTCACCTGTGAGCTGCAACTTCTATTAAGTTCAGTTTTTATCTTGGTATCAGAGATCAGATTGGGTGAGCCCGATGTGTTTATAGAGAGCCCTAGTGGCTACAGAGCCTTTGTGGCTACGGTGTACATAGGAGCATTGTGCTCACAGGAGCTACGTGCTCTCAGGTCTTGGATGGTTAATTGATCTCTGAGTAGAAGAGGGTTGGCACGATTTCTCCACTGCATGCATGCCAAAACGCCCAATTGGTGCAACTGTTATGGCCATACCCGTGCCAGTGTGCCAAAACACGCGATTGGCACGATTTTGCAAGCCATACCCGTGCCAATTTGGTGACTCACACTAGTTTTATTTGGGCGTGGATTTTTTGGCTCGAGAAAGCACCGATCTCTCTCTGTACAAGTTCTTCACATCGGATTTTCCCAGTGGTGGTAGATCGAAGTTGCCCGGTTGTGGCAGATCGAATTTTCCTGGTGGTGGTAGATCGAAGTTTCCCGGTGGTGGTAGATCGGAGTTGTGGATTTACTCAGTGGTGGTAGATTAGATTTTCCTGGTGGTGGTAGATCGAAGTTGCCTGGTGGTGGTACATCGAATTTACCCGGTGGTGGTAGATCAAAGTTGCCCAGTGGTGGCAGATTGGAGTTGCCCAGTGGTGGCAGATCAAAGTTGTGGATTCGCCTGATGGTGTAGGATCTAAGTTACAGTCACAAGACCGGGCCAGATTGGTGGTAGATCTGTGATTAGGATCTGGTATGTAGTGAATTTTTTTTAGTATAGCTTGTAATTATCCAGTTGGCTAGAGTTATTCATCGGTGGATATGAAAGTTCAGTCCAGTATGAATAATATCATAGAAACATATCTCAACAAGTCTAGCAAACTCGATGGGTCCAATTTCACCAATTGGAAATTCAAGGTACAAACATTGCTTGAGGGATAAAATGCATGGTCGATTGTCACAGGAGATGAGAAGAAACCAAATATTGTAACAAGAACAACCACACTTATACAAGATTAGGATAAAAGGAAGAACAAAGAAAAAATCATATTGAAGATGTCTTTTAAGGACAATATTATCCCACATATTAGAGATGAAAAATCGTCCACTGAGATTAGGACGATGATCAAGAATTTATACCAGACAAAAAATACAAATCGCATCTTGTCTCTCAAAGGCAATTTGTTTGCAATGAGGATGGAGGAGAATGAATCTGTTGTTGGATTCATTGCAAGGGTTAAAGACCCGAAGGACATATTGGGAGACATCGAAGAGAAGGTGTCTCATTCCGATCTAGTCACAATTACATTGACCAGAATCAAAGATGAATATCAGATGTTCATCATAGGATTGGCAGTGTGGAAGAAACCTCCAACATTTGAAGAATTGAGAGGAATTTTGCTATAAGAAGAAGAGCGGCGGTAGAATTTAAAACCACAGAGTGATGATCTTTCTTTGATGGTGAAGAGGCGATATTTTAGAGGGAAGTAGCCATAGCAGCAACAGCAACCACAACAGCATCCACAATAACAACAACAAAAGAGAGGAGGTAGCACGTTTCAAAAGAGACCATTTAGAGGTATGTCTGTAAACAATTTTTTAAACAAGAAATGTTTTTACTGTGGGAAATCTAGCCACCAAATTAGGGACTGCCATAAGAGGCAGACGGATGAAGCAAGGAATAAGAAGAGAAAGCACAAAGGATACTTTTATGATGAAGATGAAGACCATAGTCATGAAATTCGACTATTTACAGCTGATTGTGCTCTTTCAGCTACTGAGGAAGATGAGGATGACATGTGTTATGTCGATTCTGGTGCATCCTCACATATGACGCGTAAAAAAGAATTGTTTGAATTTCTTGAAGAAACTTCATGTGGATATAAAATTTATTTACAGGATGACAAAGGATATGAGATCGAAGGATACGGTGATATTCCGGTAAAGTTACCTAGCTGTGACGTTATACATCTTAAGAATGTATTGTATGTGATTGGGATTAGGAAAAATTTGATGTCTGTATCTATGATAACTGATTAGGATATGTTAGTTGAATTCTTCAAGACCCGCTCTGTCATAAAGGATAGAAATATGGAAATAGTTGCATCAGGAGTGTGTGTGGGGAGCCTGTATAGAATAGATGTGAAAATCATGCCACAACAAGCCACGGTTGCAACTGGATTGACAGTCGAAAACCTCTGGCATTAGAGATTCGATCCCCTTAATTTACATGACGTCATATTACTTCAGAGAAAAGGTATGGTCGATGGACTCCCTGCTTTCCATATTATTCAGTTATATTGTGATGGATGTGCATTAGGGGAAATGCATAGAGAATAATTTCCTCTACATGTTAATAGAAAGGAAAGAGATATTCTAGATCTGGTGCATACAGACATATGCAGACCTATGTAGACAAGGTCGCTAGGTGGTGCATATTACTTTCTTCTGTTTACTGATGATTGCACTAGATTCTCTTGGATATATTTTTTGAGTAAAAAGAGTTATACCTTTCAGTGTTTTAAAGAATTTAAAACTATGGTAGAGAAGCAAACAGGAAAATGCATACAAATTCTCCGCTCGGATCAAGGGGGAGAATACAAACTGGGAGAGTTCATGAATTATTGCAAATATCATGGGATTGTTCAAGAGTTTACAGTGCCTCATACACCACAACAAAATGGAGTGGCATAACAAAAGAACATAACTCTTGTGGATTGTGCAAGGAGTATGCTTCAACGTAAGGGTCTATCAAATGGTTTTTGGGCGGGAGCCATCAACACTATTGTTTATTTAAATAATAGGAGTCCTACTAAATGTCTTGGCTTCAAAACCCCTTTTGAAGCATTATATGGATTCAAACCAACAGTGAGTCATTTGAGAGTATTTGGGTCAAAATATTTTTCCCATATACCCAAGGTGGGTAGAAGGAAGTTAGATCCTAAAGCCATGAAATGTATCTTTGTAGGATATGGTACTGAGTTTAAAGCATACAAGTTATTTAATCCCATGACTCATAAAATATTTGCATGTTGAGATGTGGTATTTCATGAACAGGTTGAGGAAGGAAAGGATGATAGTAATAATGAATGGCACATTCCATTATTAATGGAGGAAAACAGTGAGGATGATCAGGTGTAGGAGAAGAAGAAGAAACAGGTGATGTAGCCAATAATGCAAGCTCGTACAAGTCTGAAGCAGACAGATTTAAGGTAAGCCCCCTACCAAGGAGATCAGGTATGAAGACTGAATTACCAGCCAGATTGAAAGATTATGCTTTAATGACAAGTATTCTGAACATTGTAGAACCCATAAATTATAAAGAAGCAAGTCAATATAATGCATGGAGGGCTGCAATGAATGAAGAAATTGAATCAATTACTAGAAACCATACTTGGGATTTAGTTGAACTGTTTGAAGGAAAAACACCCATAGGTTGTCAGTGGTTGTATAAACCTAAAGCGAATGCAGATGGGAGTATAGAAAAGCTTAAAGCTAGACTGGTAGCAAAGGGTTATTCACAACAAGAGGGAATAGATTTCGATGAAACCTTTGCTCCTGTAGAAAAATTAAATACCGTTAGAATGCTAATATCTTTAGCTACCAAACATAAGTGGAATCTACACCAGTTAGATGTTAAGTCTGAATTTCTAAATGGTGATTTAAAAGAAGAAATTTATTTAGTTCAGCCTAAAGGGTTTGTTAAAAAGGGGCAGGAACATCTTGTTTGTAGATTGAAGAAGGTATTAATGGTTTAAAACAAGCACCCGGGTCATGGTATGAGAAGATCGATTCATTCCTCATACAACATGGTTTTCATAGGAGCAGGAATGATCCAAATCTATATACCAATTTTAATAAATAGAGGGAAATTATCTTGTTTTCTTTGTATGTAGATGATATGATTATAACAGGGAATGCAAATACTTTGATCAAAGAAATAAAACAGTAGATGTCACAAGTATTTGAAATGAAGAATCTCATAAATCTCCATTATTGTTTGGGTTTGGAAGTATCGAGAGATTTTGGACAGACTTTTCTTACTCAAGGGAAGTATGCCAGAAGTCTGCTAGAAAGATTTAGGATGGAGTAGTGTAAATCAAAAGCAACACCACTGCAACAAAATCTGAAGTTATGCAGCGACGATGGCACTAAGGAGGTGGATGCCACTAAGTATAGATAGCTAGTTGGTAGTTTGATATATCTTACTACAACTAGACCAAATTTGGCATACTATGTTAGTGTGTTGAGCCAGTTCATGTCTAAACCTCGTGAAAGTCATTGGGTTGCAGCAAAGAGTGTGTTCAGGTATCTTTGTGGTACTAATGATTATGGTGTTTTATACACTGACACATCTGATGTTACTTTAGCAGGTTTTTCAAATTTTGATTGGGCAGGTAACCTGGATGATCGAAGATCCATTACAGGTTATGCATTGAGCATTGGATCTGGGGTAATAGCATGGAGCAGCAAAAATCAAAGTACTGTAGCTTTATCTTTAGCTGAAGTTGAGTACCAAGCATTCTGTGCAGCCACATGTGAAGCTATCTGGTTGATAAAACTTCTCAATGATGCAGGAGAAAAACACAAAGAAGCAACTACCATTAAAAGTGACAACTAGAGCACTATCAAGCTAGCATACAATCCAGTATTTCACAAAAACACAAAACATATCGATACTCAGTTCCATTTTGTTCGAGAAAAACTTCAGTCAAAGGAAATACTTGTTGAATATTGTAGATCTTGTGACAATGTGGCAGATATTTTTACTAAGCCTCTTGGGAGAATAAAGTTTGAATTTTTTAGAGGGATGTTAGGATTTTAGGGTAATCCTTTCTCCATTAAGGGGGAGAGTTGGAAATAATTAATATTATTTGTATATTAATGGAGAAATGGTTACATTGTTGTAACGTAGCTCCTTAAGTTAGGATTAGTTCCTGGGATATAGGAGTTTGTTTAAAACTCCCTGATTCTTTGAGATGTACTTATAGTTGTATCATTCCATTAATGAATGTAGAGTTTGTACTCTCCATTTGAGTGCAGTCTCCAAGTGCAGTACTCAACTATGAGCTGCAACTTCTATTCAGTTCAGTTTTTATCTGGAAATTATGATGGCCAAGATCAACCTCAACTTTTAATCTACTAAGAGCCAAGAGAGATCAGATGTCTTGATATACAAACCTCTTTTAAAGTAAAAAGAGAATTGATCCATCTCATAAATAATATAGATCTAAACTAGTTATTTGATAAAATTATTTTTAAATTTTTATAACCATTATTCTTTTATATTTTTACTTACTAAAATCCATCTAAATTTTCATACATGCAAATATACATAGTTTTTCTTATTTTATGTTATTTTTTTTACAACCATTTTATTATTCCAAAAATACATGGTTTTTTTGTTATATATTATTTATGTTAAAACTGTTTTATTATTCATAAGTAGTATTTCTTAATATATAAAAAATTAAATTAATAATGAAAAGTTTTAAACCTTTAGTTACTTAATTATAATAGTTTGTAACTACATACACACTCTTTTTGATTTTTTTTTGTTAATGAATATCAAATTTCTTTCCTTCAAAAAAACTATATACATATCTTTAATTACCTAATTGTAGCTAAAAACTCTTACATGTTTTTTACTTTATAATCATAAACAATTTTCATATTATATGGTGTCAAACTTACTCAACTTTTTATTCTAAAATTTTAAACAATGTTTTTCAATACATAATTTTGTGTTTTATAATTTTTTTTATTTTTCAATTCTAAATAAAACTTACAAAAGAAAAAACCCGCTCATTCCTTAGTGTAGATTATAGTTTTACAAAATTGACACTATTTGATTAACAATAGAGTAAGTTGAGACAACCGTAAGGGGTTTTTATGTACAAGTTTTATCATATCCTTTCCATCCACCCAATATATATTGTAGAGTCTTCTGAAGAGAGAGAGTATATTCTAGTTTATAACCTAATCTGCAATCAAAGAAAATGGCTAGGGATTTCACAAGTTACTAGTTTATAACATGATTCACAATCAAAGAAAATGGCTAGGGATGTCACAAGTTATCATTCACACAGTGATGTATTGATGTTCTTAGTTGAAATGGATCCTATAAGATGCACAATGATGCATTGACGTTCTCAGTTGAAGTGGATCATATTAGATGCATGGTGGCCAGAGATACTAAAACATTGAAAATAGATATATGTTATGGCATTCATATTGTCTACAAACCATCCAAATTTTCCATATTATACAACAATTTCTAACAATAACCACTCAATTTACTCTGCACTTTTTGAAACCCCCACCCATGCTCGGGAGATCATAGTGTAAAATCCAATGTTCTTGTGATTTTTTTAAAGGGTTCATAAAGAAAATGGACAATGAGAAAGTCAATATTGTGGTATAATAACTAATTTTTAAATCATTGTGATAAACAAAACATCACATTAACTCACAAAATATATCTAATGTTATAAGGATCTGAGATGATAACAAAGTTTTGAATCATGAAAAATAGGTGACAACCAAAACTAAGTTGTAGCCACAACAAAAAAATCACAACAAATCATACAATATATCCAAGGTTGCAATGAACCCCATACATAGTGATGGACCTCATGTGAATTTTAGTGCACATAGAACACCAACCTAAAAATTATATACACTTGATCAATTTAGAATAACCTAAGATGTCTAGATTGGATGTCGAGGTCGATGGTACAGTAATTGAGGATGATTCTTAAATGGTAAGAGAAATTAGATACTCTATCCTTCCACCAAAGCTATAAAAGTGAGCCTTGTAGATTATGGTTTTAGAAAATTTACCCTATGTGATTAAGAATAAGTTACAAGCATAAGTAACAAGAGGAATGTACACGAGGTCCATGGTAATTAATGTGATTATTTGCACTATTTTTATTTAAAATAGTAATTTTTATTTTTATTTTTTAAATGAATATTGTTAAATGTGTAATTGAGTAAAATGTATTAAATTGATATTTTAATTAGGTCGTAAGGTGTTATTATTTGAAAACAAATCCCCTAGCTGCCACTTTTTACAACTATGCAATGTCAGATTGAATGTTAGACGATTGAAGACTTTTGTGCCATCAGATTAGTAGTTAGAAATACAGTTAATGAGAATTAATAGTTAGGGAAAAAAACTACATCCAGATCTACAAACCTCCTTTTATATTTTAATTTCAAAGTAGCTCGAATTTGAGATATGAACAGAGAAGGGCATAGAAATTGGAATTTTCTAGGGTTTGAGTTGTTTTCCAGTTATGTAAATTTTTTTCTTTGTATTCTAACAGTTGATGTGTGTTTATGTAGGGGAAAAATATCACTCGACCTTTATTTTAGAGAGCAACCATGAATTTTTCGAATATTTTATGGTTGGATTCTAGAAAAAAGGAAAAAGCGTAGAAGAGTTGGACTGCGCCTTATTACTTTTTTTATTTTTTCAGGTTACTAATTTTCCTAATTCGTCTGAGCATTTTGAATTAAAATTTTTGCTTACCGAGTTTTTATTTCTTTCCCATACTTACCAATTTGATGACCTGCACCGATTCTTAGCTGATAGTAAGTCTTGTAAAATTGGTTAACACTCATAATTCCTGTTCTATTGTTTGACCAAAGTTGTTTGTTAGAAAATTTACTTTGGATGATGCCTAACCGTCTTTCAAAATAAATAAAATATGCTTAATAGAACATAATAGCTTTGGTCATTGAGAATCACCCATACTTTCAATCCTATATATGATACCATTACTTTACAGGTGTTTTAAGTATTGAAAAAAAAAAAAACTAGAAGATAGAGAAGCAAAGGAAAATTTAGGGGAGACTTTCCACAATCCAAAGGAGTGAACCAACAAGGATGACCGCCATGACCGGTTTTCCTCATCATCTTCCACTCTCTTCACACTAATTGTACCTCTTTCACCCAAAAAAGAATTTATTCTAAGTTTGAAGGCCTTTCTGCAGTGTAAGTGATTCGAGTTGGAGTATTCAATGAAGTCTTCTACAATTTAACTGTAACTATTTTGGGTGCTCCCTAAAAGCAAAGATACACATAGAATCCACCACGGTCGCCATCTCCATTGTGATTCATGGTCGCTATTGCTTTGATATGATGTGTTTCTTCAAAATTTCCAATGGTTTCTGTGAATTTCAGTGTCTTTTCATTCTTCCGGGGGATATAAATGTAAAATATTTAAAGCCACTCATGTTCACTTGTCGTGCAAAATCAACCTGAGATCCCAACCTGTGCCTCGATTTTTCAGATTTTCATTTCAAAGCCAGTTATTGGAGGTCCGGCGACAACGTCATTGGTTTCCCTGTGTCTGGGCCGTCCGCTAAACGAATCATAAATGAGATGTCTTATTTGGGAATTTTTCATTGGTCAATCAAATTGCGAGATTCTTCGTTCTTTGAATAAAACAGTGTTTTCATTTTTTATTCCATTGTGGTAAGATCTCGTGGTGGTAGAATGTGTTGTTATTTTTTCAATTCAGGAATAGCCTTGTCAAGTTTATGCGTAGTGTTTTTGTAGTGTATAAATTTTTGGTATATTTAATTTATTGGATATATTCTTAGAGTTATTGTAACAACGACTTAATTTTATTTTGGATATCTCATTTAATTTAATCTTTATCATGATTTAAAAAAAAAAAATTGTTCTCAATTAATTTAATATTTACCATGATTTAAAATAAATCAATGTTCTCTATTTTTACGTCATTCTTCTTTGAAAACAACTCCCCTAGTTGTCATTGTGTACATCTATGCAATGTCAGATTGAATGTTAGAGTATCGAATTTTTCAGTAGCATTATATTAGTAGTTAGAAAATAGTGAATGGGCATTAACAGTTAGGGAAAAAACTACAATCAGATATACAAACACCCTTTTGGCTTTTTATTTAAAAATAGCTCGAATTTGAGATATTAACAAAGAAGGACATAAAAATTGGAATTTTTTAGGGTTTGAGTTGTTTTGCAGTTGTGTAAATTTTTTTCTTTATATTTCTAATAGTTGATGTGTGTTTATGCAGGGGGAAAAGAACGCTCGACATTTATTTTAGTGAACACTCGACCTTTATGTTAGTGACAAGAGAGTGGAGGCAGCGCTATTTGCAGCTACGGCTTTTGACCTGAGGTAAGTCAACTTTTTGCCTAGAAACATACATATGATGGTAGAATTTTATGATTGGGTAAATTTTTGATGGGAAAATTTGTTGGAATGGCAGGAAATTTTAGTGTTCTACTACTGTTGTGGTAGAGAGTGGGTAAATTTTTGATAGGAAAATCTGTTGAAATGGCAAGAAATTTTAGGGTTCTGCTACTGTTGTGGTAGAGAGTGGGTGTTGTGCTTAGGGTTCTGCTACTATTGTGGTAGAGAGTGGGTTTTATGCTTCTGGTTGTTGCAAGAGTGGAGCCATATGTACATGTGACCCTTAATGTTGCAAATGATTAACTAAAAATATATGTGATAGAGACTAGATATCTATAGTTAGATACGCTATATTAGGTGTTAAATTGAAAGGTCCTATGTCTATAAAATACAAAGTTTTTCTAATAATAAATGAATCAGTTCCTCTGCGTCAGAGGTGCAGGGGTTATTAAGTTTATAGTTGAACGATAATATATTTCATGGTTTTCTGTTGTGAATATCTATGTGGCGTTTACTATTTGTGCAGTGATTTTCCAAATAAAATTGCAATATAAAAGTATGTATACTGTATTTTCAAACACATCACATTCTACATAGCTTTAGTGAAAAGGTTTCTAAGGCTCACCAGGTGTAACATGAAGTTATGTGAAGCCCACCAAGTGCAAAATGAAATGGTGTTAGAACTTTAAGATTTAAGAACGAAGCACATGAGTTGGCATCTCATTTGGGTTTTTATGTCAAAATGGAATTCATTGGGGTTAGATTAGTTTTCAAAATAGCCAAGTGAGTGGCCCATGGGGTTTGTTTTTCTTTTGCAATTCAATGAAAATTCTCCATTTTATTTTATTCCAATCATAAATTCCATAAATTATTTGTTATCATTTATTTGTATTCAAAAATTTATATCTTTAATCATTCATCTCTATTCACAAATTTATATTTTCTAAAAAATACAAATTTATAATTTGCGTAGTTATACTTTCATGTAACATTTGATATAATTTTTGAGGGAATTGTGTCAATATACTATAATATTTTGATCAAGGGAGATAGTTCAATATTGAAAAGAGCACATCTTTTAGTAATATTTGCTATTGGAACTTGAAATTTGATTAAGTGATCTCTCTTTATATTCTAATTTTAATGACATTTTGTTTACTAAATTTTATATTCAGTGATCTCATTTATATCTCACGATTGAATTTATGACTTACGGCATTTCCTTTGTAACATGTGGTGCAATTTCCAGTTTAAAACACATGAAAATATTACTCTACATGAAAGCATTATGATCTACATTGTTTTAACATAATCTATTCTCACTATCATGGATAAACTTAAAAGCAATATACAAGTATTGTTATCGGTGAAACTAACTTTTTTAATATAAATATATCTAATTAGGAACATAACCCATATCAAAATAATAATTACATCTCTTGTAGAACCATCTCAACTTCGTTATTTGAATGCCATTTCATCTTAGAAAAAACATTAAAAAGAATGGTCATTGGGACATTATGCCTGAGGGTCAATACTTTACGTTAGTTATTTCTTCGAATTTGGTTTTGATCAAGTCTAAATTCCAATGATGAAGTGGGAGTTTATATTCCAAAAACTATATATACACACTTAGAGTATGACCAAAAAAGGACACCAAAACATTACCCAATTACAAAGAGATAGTAACTGTAAATACAACATTTTTTTAGAACTATAATCTAACTCTTGTTAAATATCTCACTTCCTTTAGAAACTATGAAATTAAACTATTATAAATACATTCATAAAACTAACATCCATTGCTAGGAGAGAAGAAAACAACTGAGGAAGTGAGTAAATAATATGTACTTATAATTTAATAGTTTTTACATGATACTAATATGTGTTTTGTTGCTAACTCGTAAATGACAAACTTAGTCCCTGATGTTATAAAAGGAAAGTAGGTAATATTAAATTTGTAAAATTATAGTGAGGATTTAATTTTAAATAGGTTGAAGTGATTTCCACATTACTAAAATTTTCGCCTTCTGAATACAATAAATGAGAGAGTTTGAATCTTTTACATTCTAATTACAAATTGAATTGAAGTATATTAGAAAAAAAAGTAAAGGAAACAAAGTTTATGAATCAAATATTTCACAACATAAAGTATATTTAATAGTAAAATATGTTGGAAGTAATGGAGAAACATAAACTTAGATTGTTGTTATGATGAGTATAGGTTTGAGAATCTAATCTTAGACCTCATATTCTAATATCTAGGGAGTGGTTGAAACCATCCCGTTATTGTGAAAACCTATATAATTGAGGCTCATCTAACTAAATAGTGAGTGCTTTTATGAGTGTGTGTACACTCTCCAGGTTCTCACCTGGAGAGCCATTTACTTAATAGTTAACAGAATCCAGTTTTTAATAGGAAGGAAAAAAAAATCATAATTTTAAGAAGGGCGAGAATAAGAATTCAAGCTTTCCATCACTGGGGAAGAAATGACGTGAAAATACATCACCAACTCACGACGAGGAAAGTGAAGATGAAGCCTCACCTCAAAATGAACAATTATGGAGTCACAAGCATAAAGAGCAAAATGAAAACTTTTGTTACCAAGTTTTGCATGTTTTAATTGTAAGCCTAGCTGAAACTAGACTAACAGGTGTATGTTATTGTTCAGTACCCTTTCTCCATTAAAGGGAAGTGTTGGAAGTAATAGATAAACATAAACTTAGATTGTTGCTATGATGAGGATAGGATTGAGAATCTAATCTTAGACCTAATATCCTAATATCTAGGGAGTGGTTGAAACCATCCTGTTATTGTGAAAACCTATATAACTGAGGCTCATCTGACTCAATAGTCAGTGCTTGTATGAGTGTTTATACACTCTCGAGGTTCTCACCTGGAGAGCCATTTACTTAATAGTTAATAGAATCCAGTTTTTTACATGCTTGATGATGGTTTTCATTGATTAATCAAATGGAGCTACTTGTAAAATGCGTAGGGTTTCACTTCTGTAGCAAGAAACAGAAGGTTTCCTGAAGTGCTCGACTATCTATAGTTTCGAAAATGGTGCATAGAGTTGCACTGACTATAGCTGAAGCGACGGGTTCATCATTGTTGTCTGTTCCATAGGGACAACTTTCGATTACAGCAGAAAGCCTAGTGTGTTGGTCAGTTGCACATCAGAAGAGTGAGAAGCAACCGAGTGCTGTGAGAGTATCAGTTGGTTACCATCGTTGGTTTTCACTATTGGAAGTAATGGAGAAACCTAAACTCATATTGTTTTTATGATGAGGATAGGTTTGATAATATAATATTAGACATCATATCCTAATATCTGGGGAGTGGTTGAAACCATCCCCTTAGTGTGAAATCCTATATATTTGAGGCTCATCTGACTCAATAGTCAATGCTTGGATGAGTGTTTGTACACTCTGCAGGTCTCTTACCTGGAGAGTATTTTACTTAATAGTCAATAGATCCATTTTAAAAAAATATATAATAAGTAATGTTGTAAAAGTAATTACATGTGTTAATATATATTGTTAAGTGTTGCAAGAGTATTAAGTAGTCAATTTTTTTTCACGTGTTTAGGTCAAATCTCATTTACTAAAGAAGTTGGTTTCCTTAAATTAATTTAATTTATAATATTTCTCTTAGTACAATATATAATGTATCTAGGCTATTAGTAAAATAGGATTAGTGTTATTTAATAGCTATGAAAAGGGATAGACTTAGCCAAATTATGCATATTAGATAATCCAGAAAAACAAATTGAATTTGTTAAATTGGGTAGGAGAGCTCAATGTAATACATTTTTCAATGTCAATGAGAGAGAGTGAGGGATTTATAATTTTTGGAGACTATGAGTGATGTGCAAGACAATAATATTGCATGTAGAGTGTTAATATGTAGTCTTACCCTTTTTTTTTTAATTTATAAATTGGCATGTATAATTATGTGTGCATCTATAAGTATGAATTTATATTATGCTGAGTGTAGGCCAGATTATATTTTTTAATATATTGTAGGGATAATTTCTTTTTACAGCTAATGGGATCTCTGGTTCAACTTCATAGTCCATATTTAGCAACTTGATTTTGGGTTTCGTAGAAGGTTATTCAACTTACAGTGCAACTTTAATATTTCTAGGTCGAGCCAGTGCTAGTTTCCTATTACAAGCAACCTTGGAAACACCAAATTTTTAAATTTTTAAAACAGTCATTATTTAATGAAAATATGAAAGTCTCTATCACAATTTTTTGTCAATTTAGACCAACAGAGGAATCTAATTGTAGAAATATTCCAATGACAAGTCATCATCCAAATTATGGATCGTAGTTGATAATCCATACTATGAAATATCTACTTTGAACCTAATAGAAAAATATAACAAGAAGTTGTACCCTATATACTCATATCAAAGCACTAGCCATGTTGGAAAAGAAATCCAAATTGGTTAAGGTACCTCAATAAATAGAAATTGTGATGTATAAATATCATCTAGATCTTCATATCTTCGGATTTTTTCATCATTAGGTAAAAACAGATCATATGGATTTCCAGATCACACACTATCAAGGATATCCTAATATCTGGATCTATATACTATGTGAAAAATAAAACCATCTCGATCCCAAATTTTTCATTGTGAAATAATCTACGATTTCTTTCATTAAAAATTATTTTGGGTTGGGATATCAACATAGCATAATTAGCAATAAAATTTGAATTTGAAATTCATTACCACTACCACATAGAAATTCAACTAATACATGATAGATTCATATCTTCTAGGTGATTTTGAAGAGCATAGATCTAAAACTAAGTGAAAAATCATTAAAATGGGACTGAAAGAATTATTTGTGGTATGAGAAAAATTAGTGCTTAGATATGCTAGAAATATGCATAGGAGAATGTAGAGGATAAAATTGAGGAGTAGGTCAAGGAATACCTATAGATAATGAATCCCTAAAAGTGGAGATGAAGCACATTTACATGATGTTAAAAGTGATGGAAACTTCCCAGGAAAGAGGAGTTTGCATGTGAGATGTTATTGAGGAAAAATAAGAATATTTTAGTGAATAAGAAGGTGAATAATAAATAGTGGAAAAAATGCTAAATATGATAGCTAATATGAGTGCTAGAGAAAATATCGAGGTGTTTTTGGATGAAGGTAATTAAAATGTTGATGAATTGATGGATTGGTGTCCTTGCTAAATATATCTATAATGAATATGTTGATGAATGTAAATGAGTTAAGTATGTAGTGACAATATTAAACAACCATGTAGTCTTATGGTGGGATGAAGTGAATGTAGATATAAATAATAAGGACAAGTCAAAGATCAAGATTTGGGAGAAAACGGTGGCTAAATTCAAAGACAAGTTCTTCCCTAAATATTACTAGTTAGATATTTTCTATAAATTGTCAAACGTTTGACAAAAGTCTATATCAGTAATGGAATTGACTAGGAAATTTTACAAACTGAACATTAGATATAGTCATATTGAAGAGGATGCTCAAAAAATAGTTAGGTACATTAATTGTTTAAGGTATAAAATTTAGGATGATATTATCATCTTATCCTTGTTTATAGTTGAAGATGCATAGAGAGTGGATTTGAAATCATAAGAGAAGATAGCCAAAAAAATAAATTCAAGAGAGTATATGAAGAAGTCCTGCAAGAGTAAAAAAGTAAATAAAAGTAGCAAAGGAAGGTATTGGTCCTGAAGAGAGGTAGGTAGAAGTTTGAGTAGTAAACACCAAGAGGAGTTGAATCTAGAAAGTGAAGATATTTCTCAATAGGTAGGCAAAAAGGTAAAGACTATGAACCTATATATGTTAGAAAGGTTGAAAATTTGGACATATGTCCATAAAATAATCCAACAAGTCAAATAAGTGCAATTATGACAGAAGTAATAAAATAAAGTATAAATTCAGTGGAAAATGAAGAAAGTCTTGAACTAGGAGAGCCATTAGTGATAAAAAGGGTTTTAATCAAATAATACAAGGTATCTAAGTATCCAACCCAAAAGAAAAATCTTGTTCAAAACTGTATGGAATTCAAATATTAAGTGTTGTGAGTTGTCATTGATAGTTGTAATATAAATAATTTTCTTTCTCTTGAGATTGTAGAAACACTAGATATAAAGAGAATTCCACACATTACTCTTTATATAATTTCATGGCTAAAAAAGGGACATAAAATTTTAGTAAATGGAAGTGCATGGCAGATTTTTAGAATGGATTCTATAAATAAGGGATAAATTTAAGAATGTAAATTTATCTCAAAGTTTAGAAACCTTGGTGAATCTTACTAGTCCATAATATGGAAACCATAAAATATTTGGTGATAAAATTCTAAAATTATTTAAATTCATAATGGTTACCTAAATAGACTCTATAAAATTTTGTGATATTTAGGGTAAAATAATTTTATACCATAAAATTTGTGCGAATCTTTTGTAGACCAAAGAAAAATTGGTGAATCTTTTTTTTGAAAAAAGCGTGCAAAATTAACCCACTTGCAAATACTAGCCCTTAAAATTTTCCCTACTCTAAATATGTGGTAGGAAGGACACGTATATACTTGAGTAGAATGTTCATAAACATATATTGTTACCTTTTCAAGATGAAGGAGAAACAAAAAAAGTTGGTTTCAATGTGATGTTAAAGACCGGAAAGAAGCTACTGTAAGAAGTCAAGGAAGATGAATTATGTGATTGGAAAACCTATGGAAATTCTTGTTGGAACAATATTAGATGACTTTCCTAACAAATAAAAGTTATGTTGGACGTATTTAGTAATATCATTATTGATGTTTTAATATGTAATTTACCTCCTATTAGAAGAATTAGTCATCACATAGGATTAATTATTATATCAATTCTTCTAAATGAAGTGACATACAAAATGAATCCATAAGATAATGATGAAGTGAAAAGACAAGTGTAGGAGATATTGGATAAGGGTCTCGTTAAGGAGAATTTAAGTCCATATATTTTCCCTACAGTACTCATTCGAAAGAAGGATGGAGGTGTTGAAAATTGTGTAACTAGGTTTTGTTTTCATAAGTATGAAATGTATTTTTTATTCTTGTAAATATAAATGAAAGAAAATTTATTATTATTATTTTAGAGCATGGGTTTCATGCTCAAGTTCTTTTATTTGATAGGTCAAGCACCCATTGAGTGCTTCTAAGGTTTTTCCTAGGTGAAGAAGTTAAAAAGCATCATTGTCATAAGTTGAAGACCTTACTGGGCACATTGTAACTTGTAAACAAAATTAGTTTTGTCCTTAAAAACATAGAAATAACCTCCAACACCAAGTTGGCTCGGTAGCTGGAAATTCAGCGTAGAGGAAGGCCCACGTCCACCGTTGAAGAGGCCAATAAATATAAGAGGAGTTACCCTACTTGAAGCATACTCACTCACACTCATTTCTAGCGAAGGTAGAGGTAGGAGGAAGGAATGAAGAAGAAGGAACATGAAGGATACGTATGTTTGGCTTCATTTTCTCTCTCATATGCTAATGATTAGGGTTCTTACATCAAACATAGGGCTTCCATAGGAAAGTTGGATATTAGAGAAAACGGGGGAAACATGTCAAGTGAAGGTCACCAAGGGTGACTCTCAAGCTCTAGGAGTCGGGGAAAGGAAATTGAATGTTATAGGAGGTATATAGTATAATATCAAAGTTCCCACGTGTGGTAGCAATAGTTGCAGTGAGGTCAAAATTTCAGATCTATAGTAGGAGGTTGAAAATCTTGCAGCAAAAGGTTGAAAAGGTGTTATTGGAAGGGATTTGACTGGGTTGGACTAGATTGAAGTTATCACATTGTTCAAAGAGGTTGGTCTTGATACTAGAGTTTACTGGTCTCAGTCTTAAGGTCAGGTAATTCATCAATTGAATAATCTATAAATAAGATAATATATTTAAGGTTTTTCCTCTCAAGAGGAGAGGTTTTAGAATTGGATTGTAGCCTATATAATGTGTCATTTTTCATATATTTTTGGTATTTTTTTTATGCTTCACACATATAATAATAAGGAAAAAAGATAATAAGTGAAAAGGAATCACAAGTAATTGTCAAGTAAAGAGAGTTAAAATCATAATTATAGCCCTATTGAATTATCAAGATGGTTTGAAACTTAGGGATGGCTAAGGGCATCATGAATATGTCCTCTACATTAAATAAGTTCATAAAGAAGTGTTAAAAGGTGGAAATATATATCAAGAAAGGCGATAAAGGAAGCATGGAGTCTCTTACTCTCTACAGAGAAAGAAAGAATAGAGGAAAAGGATGAAGGCATTTCTTCGGCTCTCACTGGCACATTCCAAGATGAGAGTATTTAGTAAATTGATAGTGGTGCATCTAGGCACCTAAGAGGGCATCACAAACAATTGAAGAACTTATCAAAGGGAAAATATTATTACTCAGTGGAACTTGGAGATAACAAAATATATCCTGTAAGAGGTATTGGATCAACCTCTATAGAGCTAGAGAATGGAAGCAACATTCAACTTAAAAACATCCTATTTGTTCCAGGCTTGCATAAGAACTTAATTTCCATTTAAATTCTATAATATAAGGGTGATAGATTAGATTTCATTGATGGAAATGGTTTTTTATGCATTAAAAACACAAGCATAAAGTATGCTAGAGTGATTGGTATTTCAGAAGGAAGAATTTACAGACTGATACCTCCTCTAGCTCAAGCCTTGCTTCACATTGAAATTAGCCCATGTGAATTATGGAATAGAAGATGTGGTCATAATAATTTCCAGATCCTCCCTACTCTAAGTTCCATATTAGATGGAATACCTAAACTAAAATAAGATGAAAAAAGAGTATGTAATGGATGCACATTGGGTAAGAATACAAAGAGACCATTTGGAAGCAGTGCTTCACGTTAAAAATAAATCGTGGATTGTTTGAACTAGGATGTATGTTTTCCTATGACTCCTAAATCACTTAGAGGTCACCTAGATTACAACGCATTTATAGATGATCATTCAAGAAATATATTTTCCTACATAATTAAAACCAAGGATGATGTATTTACAAAATTTCAAGAATTTAAATCAGAAGCGGAGAACCTTACAAAAATAAGAATCAAGATACTAAGATACGATAAGTGACGAGAGTATACATCCAAATGGATTATAAAATTCTATAAGGAGTATGGGATTAAGAGGGAGTTGATAGTCCCATATAATACCAAGAAAAGCAAAGTTGCAAAATGGAAGAAACGATCAATTAAAGAAAGTGTAAAGGTGATGTTACATGATCAATAAATACCAAAATTTCTGTGGGGAGAAGCTATGAAGACAACCATATGTATTCAAAATCGAAGTCTCCACATATCTCTGAAAACTATGACTCTTGAAGAAGTATTCATTGGGAGGAAACCAACTGTAGACCATCTTTGTATCTTTGGGTGTCCGATACCTAAGAGATATTCTGGGTATGTCACATACATGAGTAAACTAATAGAAGTAGAACCATCCAATTTTAGGTGGCTATTAATCATCAAGAATGGGAGTATGCCCTGAATGAAGAATATCAATCTGTAATGAATAATGGAGATTGGGAGATCGTACCTAGGCCCAAAGACAAATATAGGGAAACTTCCAGATGGATCTAAAGGATCAAACGTGCGGTAGATGGAATTATCGATAAGTATAAGGCAAGATTTGTGGCTAGAGGTTCTCTCAACAATAAGGCATCAAATATGAAGAAACATTTACTCTGACATAAAGGTATACAATGATTCGTTCACTGGTCTCTCTAGCAGCATCGATGGGATGGAACATCCATCAAATGGATGTCAAGACTGCATTTCTAAATGGCCTATGAATCAAGTTCTAGGCATAAGTCACTAGGATCCATGAATGAGGACCAGACAGCACACGTGACCACTGTAGGGGATATTCAAACTTAAACTAAAATTATTTTTGAATTAATGAGATGTATGAAACATCACTAATAATAATTGTGACCTTCATCATATGAATTAATGAAATGAAGGGACTTGTTTCGTAAATGATAATTGATACTTCTTATCTGTGATGGTTGCTCCATAATCCTCCAAATACCATTCCCAGCATATGTATTTGATATTTGCAATATGAATAAGAATTTTAGTTTGAATAAGAGGTTTTTCCTAACATGGATTTCTAGAAAATCTAGGGGATTAAAAAAATTAACTTAGGATTGGAATGAATCATATAACGCTCAACAGAATCGAATGAGTAATTCAACCATTACTCATAAGATTTCCTGGGAATTTTACATCTTTGCATGGGAAAATGACTGTAAAATGGATGGATTACACATTATAGAAATGTATGAATGACATAAACATAGTTGGGGGATGAAATGAAGAACCTTATCCCCTGAATAATGTCCTTTAGGGTAAATGGATATGAATTAAGTATCAAAATACCACATATGACCTTTATAGGTTATGTCTATCCTCTAATTGATAATAGCATTCATAGGTATTATAAACTATAAAAATTTCCTAGTGATATGAAAATGTTTTAGGGAGTGAAATTGAAGGTGGTTGATTAAATCAAGGGACCTAGACCTTCAATGAGACTTCATGAGTACAATTTTAGGGGCTAGCACATGAACTCAAAAGATATACCCATTATGGGTGACTTCAGCTCTTGTTGAAATTACTGGAGCACCATTGTAAGTTATCAGACACCAATGATAGGAATTGAGATCATGACTAGTATTGAGAAATGGAAATGGTCAAAACCTTAATCAATTCCTTAAAAAAGTTGAATGGATCTTATTTAGCATCAAATCCATACATGAGGAAAAAAACCAAGAAACAACCGTTGCATGGTCTCCCACTAGGACTGTGATTATTGTTAAAATGTATTGCACACCGTGGACTAATATTCCTCCATGAAATTAGCTACACAATGAAAACAGAATTCTTACTACTTAAATGAAGGTTCTCTAGGTTGACATCCATAAACATGTCCTCAACCACCACACATGACAATTGTAGGTAATATTTTTCATCTAACTAAATGTACATGAGCAACATTATGATGCACTATGGACCACATATAGGTATTTATATCTTCATAACATTGTCGTATGAAATCAAGGACATATGACCTTAAGTGGTGATTCTATAACCCAATGGTCATGGAAGATGATTTAAACCACCAAAAATAAATTACATAAAAGATATTTACTCTAACATGGAATGTGGTCATCTATGGGAGGAATCGCTCACAATTGTACAATATCAAGGAATTTTCTTACATGGGTGGGTGAAATGAAGTGCGTAAGGCCTTAAAAATTTGCCATTGGGATCAAGATCCATGAACTTTGCCTCAAATTGGCCCACATGACCCAAATTTCGTAAGCTAATTTATATATGCATTATAATAATATGTCTTTCAGAGAGATCACTTCCCATGGATTTGGTACTAGTTTAAAAAATACATCAAAGGGTTTAAGGACTCAAATACTGATCATTGAGATCTGGACCCATGAATGAAACATCCTAGTAATTTTTTTTTTTGGTAAGTTGGGCTATTCTATTAATTTCGAAAACATAAAGTTACATATGCTACAGGTTGGGTAGGCAAGCTGCGCTTAGCTGATACAAGCCTTTGTTACATAGTTTTTGGGCTGCCTCGGGGGAGGAAACCATCCCAATCAAAACTTAAGATAGATAATTACATTATGCATCGTAGTGCTAACATATCTAAGAAACACAAAGTAAACGATAGAAGAAAAGCACTGAGGGCAAGCATGAAAAAAAAAAATTAGGAGAACTGTGCAGCTACACAAGCTTCACTTTTCATCTTCATAATCACTGTTGGGGGCCTTCTCCTCAATGGGGCAAGAAGGAGCCTATGCAGCAGCTGTAGCCACATCTCCCACAGTACGCCTGGGTTTTCCGACTAGTGCGTATAGGATGGAGGGAGCCTAGATATACTCCGTTGGGAAAACGCATCCAAATACCATCGAATTCCATAACCGAGATGTTCGTATCCTCATATTCCTTATATGGAGATGACTTCTGGTCAGTATTGCAGTGTTGGGGGTGCATCTGGGGAGAGATGCTGGAATTCCTCGAACTGTGTCTTCCTCTCTTCGCAGCATGCCTAGAGGCTTAGGCTTGCTGCTCACAATCAAGACTCTGACATGAAAAACTACTGGAAGAGGAGCCTTCAATCGACTCGAGACGATTATCCTTGACACTATGATAACAAGGAGGGAGAGCCCCTCGTTGACCTCCTCGGATAGTATGTTGGCGAAGTCTTGGAGCCATTGCGAACTGAGGTAGGGGGTACAGTTCGGGAGAAAAGGTAACACAAAAGGGCAGGCGGCACTGGGGCTTAGAGGGAAGAAATATCTGGGGGGAAGAAGTGTAGGAAGGGTTGTGATAGCCTAGAGGAGACTATGCACACTATGCTAAGAGTAGAGCTTCGCAGCCTTTTAAGGTCAGGGAGAAGCCATATCAGAGTTAGGGAGGTGATAGGCCAAGATTACAGACTGAGTATTGAAAGGGGCTTAGAGCTCATCTTATTAAAGGGGCAAGGATGTGCACGATGAGGATAGAAATGAATATTCTTTACACACCTCTACGTGCTGCGATTGAGAACCTGAGTAGGATCGGGGGAAGGGATATGGCTGCAATGCAAGTCAATCATGATGCCCATTAATGGTAATAGATGCAAGGTGATTCTCAGGGCATGGTGACACAGTTCTCATCCTCTCATCATCATTTATGATTCTGTGGGTCTCATGCAAGTGGACAACGGTGTGAGGATCCATAGCAACGAGGCTTTGTGCAAGAGATATTCATTTCCCGAGTAATTTGGGATGTGATTGTCAAGCATCTCAACTCTATCAGCTGCATCCAAGGGGTTCCGATCCTTCTGAATTAGAGTGAGAAATTCATGTCTAAGAGATTTCTCCTCAACCTATGAAAGGGTGGAGTGATTGAGCTCATAGTGGCTTTCCACCGCTCTGTTAACCAGAATATCCGCAACAGAGTTGGATTTCCTGTGAACGTGACCAAAAGTGATGGCTCTGTGGTTGTGAAGCAATAGTTCTAACACCTTGAGCTTATGGGCAAGTCTCGAGCCGTTGGAAACTTTTGATGAAGACATGCCTTGGAGGATTCCTGTGGCTACCATAGTTATGATTTGTGAGTCTCCCTCCATTTCCAAAGAGAAGTAGTGAAACTCGATGGCAATTTGTATACCTTTTGTTAGCCCTTCCAAATTTGATAAATTGCTATTGTCCCACCTATGTTCTCGTAATAGATTCTTAGAGGATCTACTTAAAATTTCCTAATAATGACACCGAAACCTGCATTACCAGGGTTTCCTTCGGATGCTCCATAAAAGTTGCATTTGAAGAAGCTATTGGAGGGGGGATACCATTTTTCTAGGCTAGGGGTTCTACCAGCGCTTCTGGGATTGATGTCCATGGGGGTGTTTATACTCATTTTCCAATTTCTCGATATGTGGGATTCTGCTGCAGAGGTGGGAAGGTCCTCCTGAGTCCATGCATTTAAGGCCAGAGTTCGATAGAGGTTTCTCTGGATCCTGTCCCTGAGCTGGTCAGGAGTAGAAGTCTTCTCATTAAAGATGCAGTTGTTTCATTCCTTCTAGATGTTCCAGATGAGAATGCCCAGTATGATCTTCCATAATCTATTTAGAAGAGTGCCGGTGTAAGGGTTTTCCTGCCAGCTTCTAATGGTGTTGACGATGTTGCCCCTAGCATGGTTGTAACATTGGCATAAGACAACTATTTTGTTCCACAGGAAGTTGGCGGTGGGGCATTAGTCCAATGTGTGGTCCATACTTTCCAAGTTGTCCTGACATATAGGGCATATGGAGGGCCCTACAAACCCCCTCTTCAAAGGATTTTCCCATGTGAGGATGCCTCGTTTACTGAGAAACCATAGGAATGTAGCTATTTTAGCCCACAAATTGGCCTTCCATATCTCTTTCAAGATGACATCTATTAGGTTGGGGTTCTGGTGATGAAGAATGTTGTAAGATTCCTTGGTTGTGTATGTTCCGCTAGGCATATGCCCCGAGTGAAGGATGTCAGGTCCTGGTTTTACTCTGATTTTTCATCTTGTGCCGAGCTCTACCAAGATTTATGTGTGGCTTTCATTGTTCCAGTTATCTTGCCATTTGATCGTATGTAGTCATTGCCTATAGCCTTGGGAGGTGTCGTCCATCCAAAATTCTTGAGCCCTCTGTCATTGCTGACCTTAGAGCACTGCACTCCATATAGGTCTCTGTGATATGGAGGAGAGGCTTGGCATCTGTTGCTAGGATTCCTCCCATAATCTATCTTGGTTACCACTTCGTAACTCCCAGAAACTGTGATTCTGGATTATCCATTTTCTATTTCTTTCCACTTTCCAAACTTGGCATCCAACCAGTTCTAAGTTATACCTGATGAGATCCTCCTTTGGCGAATAAGGTGCATACTTGGTTGCCCATAGATTAGCTCATGGAGTGTTGCGGTTGGGGACCCATTTCCACCATACGCTAGCTCCCATTATGGTATTGTTGTGCTCAGGATCATGCAATCCTAATCATCCCTGACTTTGGGGAGTACAGACATCCTTCCAATTGACTAAGGTCCATTTCCTTTTCCTTTGGTGCCTCCCCGGAGAAAATATCATTTCAGGTTGCGCATGGATTTGAGGACCCATTTGCGATCTACATGGAAGGAGAAGAGATATATCAGGAGTTATTGCAGAACAGATTTAATGAGGACAAGGCAAATAGCAATGCTGAGGGTGCAGTGAGTCTAGTTGGATAGAAAATTTTCCATTTTGTCCAGCAGAGCTCTCCAGGAGGAGTGATTGATGGTCAAGTCAGCCAGTCATTAGGGGAATTTTGAGGTCTAAAATGCACCTCCAAAGGAAATTATAAAATAATAGTGGAAATAATAAAGTAATATTTGATGAAATCATCAAATTTTAGAGGGAAAAAAGAGAGACCTATTTTTTCGAATCATATTTTCAACTTATCTCCCAAAGTTTTTACTCAAATTTGGAGTTGGAGTACTCGTTGGATGGAAAATTGAATTCCTCATCCAAGGATTACTCATATTGCATACTTTCAATGGACCCTGCTACATGAAAAATGATAAATACATGAAAAACGTGATTGCAATCACGTTTTTTTCATGTATTTATCATTTTTTGCATAGCAGGGTCCATCGAAAGTATGCAACATGGGTACTCCTTGGATGAGGAATTAAATTTTTCATCCAACGATTACTCCCACTCGTAATTTGGGTAAACATTTTGGGATTTAAGTTGAAAATATTAGTTGAAAAAGTAGTTTTATTATTTTATTATTTTTTAATCTCTTTACCCTTTTATTTAAAAAATGGTGAATCATCCCCCATGGTTGACATCATCATCATGAATCCTATTGGTTCTTATAAAGTTTATTTTGGTTGTATATTTTTCTTAGGAAGCCCATCCTAGACCTCAAAATTCCCCTAATGGGAGCTCCTAGGTATTTGGAGGGCAGATATGCAGTGGAGAACCCAAAAATGCGGGTGATGGTGTGCTGGGTTAGAGGGGGGGCTATGAAAGAAGAATATATACGATTTTTCAGGGTTAATATCTGTGCTAGAGGCTTCAGAGAAGGATTCAAGAATAGATTTTAGGGTCTCGTCTTCTTGGACTGAGGGGTAAACCATTATCAAGTTTTCAACCAAAAATTGCTGGTGAGAGGAGGGAGGGAGGTTGTGGAGAGGTAAACCAAGTAGGGCACTAGTCTAGATGGATCTTTTCAGAAGGCGACCCAAAAATTTTTCCATGATGATAAAGATAAAGGGAGAGAGGGGATCCCCTTGTCTTATGCTTATTGAGGTGTTGAAGGTGGCCGAGGGGATGCCATTGACTAGAATGGAGAGAAAGGGAAAGGTGATGAGACTCATGATCCATCTAACCCAGGTTTGACTGAAGCCAAAAGCTAAAAGAAATTTTTTGATGTATTCCCAACTAATTTTATCAAAAGCTTTGGATAAGTCAATTTTCAGAACCATACCAAATTTTTTAGTGGTTTTGAGGGAGTGAATGACTTCATGGTTTAGGATGATTCCATCAAGAATCTACCTGCCTTCCATGTAACCTATTTTCTCCGGGGAGATGATGAGGGGAAGGAGCTTCTTCATCCTGATAGCTATAATTTTGGATATAATTTTGTAAAAAAATTGCAGAGAGCTATAGGTCTATACTTACTTGGTGAGGCTGCTCTATCTTATTTTGGAACCAAGGTGATGAAGGTAGCATTTAGCGCAGGTAGAAGCCAGTGCGTGGAGCGTGATTCCTCCACAACGTCCTAGATTTCGTTTTGGATGGTCTCCCAGAAGAAATGAAGAAGTTGGTGGTAAATCCATTGGGACGTGGATCTCTCCCTGCCTTCAGCAGGAAGACTACGTGTTCCACCTCAAATAAAGAGGTGGCTACGAGAAACATCCTATTATGTTCCTCCGTTATCAGCTTAGGGATATGTTGAGTGATTTCCCCATTGGCTTCATGATCCATATTTATGAAGGAATGAAAAAGAATACACATATAACCATAAATTCAAAGATGCAGAGGAAATAGCACTTCATTTCATTAATATCAAAGAACTGAAATTTGCTTACAGACATAATGGAAATAAACTAGCTAGGGTGCTAGTAGCGAATCTATGATAAGAGACATGGCGGCTACAGACCTTTGAACTATGTTACAATGAGGATCAAGGGCCTATTTATTATTGAGAAACAATGGAGAACTCTAAACGTCGAAAAACCTAACCCTAGGAGATGAAGCGCCAAAACTATGGGCCTCATTTGGGTAAATTGGTGTTTCAACTTCCAGGCGACATAACTTCGGCATACGATCTCTCTTTGACGAGTATGATACATAGTTAGAAATATCTATCTGAGGACTAAAAATTTTGCCACAAATATCAATAACTGTATTCATTAGACAAACGATGCCCAAAAAACGTCGTTTAAGGCCTCAAAATGGCTCCGAAAGTTTAGGACTCGAAAAACGGCTAAAAATAGTAAGTTGTGTCGAAAATGAAAGACTAAAAGATACAATGGTGGGGCCCCTAGTGTAATAGGTGAGTGTCCACCAATATCCACTTGGATCATTCCTACCCCCTTAGGAAGAACTGGTCCCCATTGCATTGAGTTCCTCCATGAGATGAGGAAACTTCTGCTGAACTTGGTCCCTAGTGAACCACTTGCCTTGGTGCAGGAGATGGCGAGCTTCGACAACCCGATACAGTTGGATCTTCCATTGGCGAGTGTTCTTGATTTGCATATCTATGATACAATTTATGGTGGCCTATTCCATTCAGTCCGGGTTTAACTCTTTTGGTGTGAGTTCTTTTGCGATGTGAGAGGTGTCCAGCAAAGGTGGAAAGTACGGAAAAAGACGGTCTACATTGAATACTGGGTGCAGACCAAGGAATGGTGGAATTTTGAGCTCGAAGGCATTGTTCCCTACAACCTTAGTGATGGTGTACGACCCATATTGGAGCGAGCGAAGCTTGGGGTGGAGTCCAGTGAGGTGCTCCTTCTGCAAATGTAGCCACACTTTGTTGCCCACCTAGAATTTGTGTGGCACCCGATGTTGATCATGTCATTGCCTGTACTTAGCATTAGATCTATCCAATATTTCATGAACATGTTGGTGGATGTGCGGAATGCGCTCGATAAAGTTATTCGCTTTGCAGCTTTAGACTAGACATGAGCCGAATCGGCCGGAGTAGCCACAAATGGCATGGATATGTCAATGGGACATAGTGGCTGGAATCCCAAGCCCACCTGAAAGGGGCTATAGCTGGTTGAGTTGTGGAGAGCCTGGTTATAACTATGTTGTACATAGGGGAGGCTCTCATCCCATGTGCATGGATGCTTTGAATTGTACATGCACAAAATATGTACAATCATCTTGTTGACGACTTTTGTCTTGCCATCAATTTGGGGATGGAAATCTGTGGACTTGGTGAGCTTGGTGTCCAACATTGACCAGAGGCTTGACCAAAATGTGTTGAGGAACCTGTTGTCGTGATCTGATATGATAGACTGTGGGATGCTAAAGTGAACCCACACTCATTCAAGGAAGAGTTTAGCAGTGGTTTCTGCTATGATATTCTTATTGTAGGCCGCCATAATGGCCATATTTGAGAATCTGTAGATGACCACGAAAACACTGTCGTTTCAATGCTTAGTAGAAGGAAGGCCTGACATGTAATCCATGGAGATGGATTCCCAAGGTGGACTAGGGGTAGGTAGTGGAGTATATAGCCTTTGCTTCTTGATTTTCAGTTTCTCAATGACACAAGCAGTGCAAGATCTTATCTACTTCCCGACATCCTATCAAAGGTTTAGCCAATAGAAATAATTTTGCAGTATTGCCACTATTTTCTTGACCCCAAAATTCCCAGTGACTTGACTATAGTGTTATTCCCATATCATCTTGGCATGCTCACTTGAAGGAACAAAAATGTATCCTAGGTGACATAACAGTTCATCTTGGAGGTGAAATTTTGGAACTTGCGTACCCCCCAACAGTGCCCTGTATGTGTGGCTGAATTCTGGATCGCTCTTGTAGATAAGGAGCCAATCAGAAGTCTCATGCCCACAAGAGTTGAGAATAGTGGTTATGGCCATGATCGGTGGTTGGATGAGGTAGTAGACAACATTATTGGTGCTACCCTTCTTGTACCTGATGTTCAAATGAAATTGTTGCAGATATGTGGACCACTTGTAATGGCAATCATTCTGTAACTTCCCTTGTGTCTCTATGAATTGCAGGGGTTGGTGGTCTGTGTGGATGATTGTTTCCTTCCCCAAACTGTAATGCTTCCATTGTCGACAAGCCTACACAATGGAATACATTTCTTTTTCATAAGTGGGATACTTCCAAAATATGTGAGACAATGTCTCACTGTGATATGCCACTAGATGCCCCTATTGAGTAAGAACTGGCCCAACAACATAGTTAGAGGCATCTATATCGATCTCAAATGGTTCTGGCAAGTCTGGTAATTTGAGAACTAGGGAATAACAGAGGCGATGTTTCAATTCTACGAACGCCTTCTGTTGAGATTCTGACCAAAAGAATTTTTCTTTTGCTCCTCCCTTGGTGACTTGACTCAAGGGCCAAGTGATATGAGAGAATCCAAACACGAACCTACGGTAGAAATTAGCAAGACCCAGAAAGCTGCAAAGCTCTATTAGAGTGGTTGGAGTTGGCCAATCCTGAATGACTTGGATCTTGGCTGGATCCACATGCACCCCCCTTTCATCAATAATGTATCACAGATATTGAACATGCGTCATGCAAAAAGTTCACTTCTCCAAATTGGCACACAACTTGTGTTGCCGTAGTGTTTGGAGGACTTCTCGGATGTAGTGGAGGTGCTCTTCCCAAGTCTTCCTAAAGATCAGAATGTCATCCAATTACACCACTAGAAATTAGTTGGTTAATGGACGCAAGATGTTATCCATCAACCTCATGAAGGTTGCAGGAGCATTCGTCAACCCGAAAGGCGTTACGAGCCATTCGAAAAGTCCCCCCTTCGACTTTGATGACAGTCTTCCACATATCAGAGGGTTCGATTGGTACCTGGTGATACCCAGACTTCAAGTCAATCTTGCTGAAATATTTTTCCCCTTTGATTTGGTCCAAAATGTCATTAATCCATGGGATCAGGTACCTATTCTGAACAGTGATCTTGTTCAGTGCCCAATAGTTAATACAGAGTCTCCAAGTCCCATCCTTCTTCTGTACCAACACGATCTGGCTCCCACAGGGCAATGAACTTGGCCAGATGTGACCTTTCTGTAGCAGCACCTAAATCTGCCTGTTGATTTCATCATTCTCTAGAACAGAGTGCCTATATATCAGTCCATTGGGTAGCGGCGCACCTGGGGTTAGGTAAATGGAGTGCTTGATCTAATATTGTAGAGGCACCCATGTGGGTGAGGTGAAGATGTCCCTGTACTCCTCCACAACCTTGTCCAATTGTTTTTTTCATGTAGAGGAGCCATGTCTAGAGGTCGTCACCACAATATTCTTCTTGCCCTAGGGGCGGATCATTAGGAAAACAAATTTCCTGGTTTGGGAAATGAGCTTACTGCATTGTTTTGCAGTAACCAAAGAGATAGTGGGAGATGATGGTACCTATAGTATCCTATATAACTTATTTCCCAAAGTAACAATAACAACGTGAGGCCGGGACTCATACACAGCATGTACTTCCACAAGTATGGTTGGCCTAATAATACATCATAAACATCAATAGGAGTAATGTCACACAATACCTCATCCATGAAGGGCTTGATGCTATAGGGAAGGCGAGACTGTTGGCTAAAGCAGAGATCTCGTCCTTGGTGAAGCCACCCGATGGTGTATGGTTGTGGGTGCACTGTGGTGCGCAAGCCCAACTACTTCACGACATCTGTTGAAATGAGGTTCTTTTGGCTTCCATTGTCAACAATGAACTATAGTGGGAACCCTTTACCCACATCTAGGAGTGGAAGAGATGATCTGCCTCCTCTAGATCTTTTGGTTCCTCCTTCTGGAGTTTCGTAGTGACAACAGTGGTGTTGGGCTCTGCATCAATAATCTTCTTTCCTTTTTCATTCCCCTTGTCAGGTTCTAATTTAGAGTCAGGGCATGAATTTGATTCAGAAGCCCTCATCTCGGCCACCAGCGACTTCTTGGCCCAACACTCACTTCTGTTGTGAGTGGAGCTCTTATGGAACACACACCACTTTCCCATGTCCTTCTTTGGCTTCGCGGTGTTGTTATTTGCTTGTGGCTTTGGTAGCTTTTCTTGGGATTCTATGCCTTGGCTTTGTCCTTTGGTTTGTAGTTTGGGGGCACCTTTCCCTTGCTTTTGATTCGCAGATCCAAAGTCTCGCTTCTTCTGTTTGAATTTCTGCACAATCTTGGCAGCATACCGGTATGCTGAACCAAGTGAGGAGATGTCGAGGAACTCCATTTTCTCCTAAATGTATCTATGCAGACAACTGCAATACTTTAGCACCAAATGTTTCTCTGAAAATTTGATACCCAACTTTGCATGCAGGGTATGGAACAGATTCGTCAGCTCATGCACATCTTGATCCCTTTTTTGCCGCAGTGTGGTCCATTGTATGTACTTGTCCTCATAGCTCCCCACAGGATAGTATTGTTCCTTGATGGAACCTCAGAAAGAATTCCAAGTGGGTACGACTCAAAACATAGAGGGTTTTGTCTTGTCCTTTTTCTCACAGTCGGTTTCCCACCAGTCCTTAACATGGGGGGTAGCTTTGAGGAGTGCAAAAATAATCTTCTACCGGTCAGAAAAGTCATGAACCGAGAAATATCCTTCTAATAGATTCAACCATCTATCTTCAACATCTGCATCTATTTGACCCTCAAATATGGGAATGTCAATTTTTACTTGTACCTTAAAGGGATTCGCACCTCCAGAGTGGCTGCTCGATGCAGATGCACCACCGGTGGGCAGTCGTTGAAGGATCTGGGAAAAGTTATCCATCATCACATTCCTTTGCTTTTCAAGGGCCTCCTCAAGCAATATTTTGATAGGATCTCTTGCTCCCTCATCTTTCTTTTCGTCCCCCATGGGCGTCTGTCGGGGTTTGCGAGGCTGATCTTGCTAAGGTTCCACCAGATCGAGCCCTAACTGCTTATACCCTGACCTTGTCAGGGACATGCAAAGAAGGACTGAGAAAAATCAGACTACTCTGATACCACTAATCCAGATTTATGCAGGAATGCAACATAATACACATATAACCATAAATACAAATATGCAATAGAAATAGCACTTCATTTCATTAATATCAAAGAACTAGAATTTGCTTACAGACAAAATTGAAATAAACTAGCTAGGGCGTTGGTAGCGAATCTATGAGAAGAGATGTGGCAGATACAGACCTCTGAACTATGTTACAATGAGGCTCGATGGCCTATTTATTATTGAGAAATAATGGAGAACTCTAAACATCCAAAAGCCTAACCCTAGGAGATGAAGCACCAAAACTATGGGCCCCGTTTGGGTAAATTGTTGTTTCAACTTCCCGGGGATGTAACTTCGACATACGATATCTGTTTGACATGTATGATACATCATTAGAAATATCTATTCGAGGAATACAAATGTAGGTATGAATATCAATTTTAGAATGGAATCATATTTTCTAGACAAGCGATGCCAAAAAAACATCGTTTAGGGCCTCAAAATGGCTTCAGAAGTTCGGGACTTGAAAAAATACTAAAAATAGTAAGTTATGCCGAAACTAAAATATTGAAAGAGACAATGGTGGGGTCCCAAGTCGAATAGGCAAGTGGCCAGAAATATTCACCTGGATCACTTCATGCCTCTGGTGGTTGGGTTCCTAAAGGATGTCCTTGAAATTATTGCGCAGCTCCTCGGTGATGGCCACTTGCATTTCCAACCTTTCCCTAGTTTGTTTCTTGAGGACTGTAATTATGTTGTGCATCCTGTGCTGAATAGTGGAGAGATGGAAGAATTTGGTATTTCTTTCTCCCTCTTTGAGCCAATTCATTCTTCATTTTTTTCTCTAGAGGGCTTCTTCTTGGTTCCTTCTTTCTTCCAGCTCAGTAGTTAGGGATTTCTCCTGATGATCTAAATCATCTGAGTGCCTCTCTTGGATAATGTTCTATTGTATTTTCTTCACTTTTTCATCCAGTTCTTTCTATTCTATGAATATATTTCCAACGATTACTTTGTTCCATACTTTTAGTTGGCCTTTGAGTAGTTTCAGTTTTGTCTATAATTGGAGCATTTTGGTGCCTTATGGTGTTAAGGAGGACCACCATTTGGAAACCATTTCCTTGATCCCCAGCTGCCTGAACCAACAATTTTCAAAGAAAAAAGGTTTAGGATCATGCTTACCTAGTTGGATTCATTGAATTTATATTGGCTAGTGATCAATGGAGAGATCTAAACATCCAAAAACCTAACCCTAGGAGATGAAGCGCCAAAATTATGGGCCCCGTTTGGGTAAATTGGTGTTTCAACTTCTTGTGGACATAAATTTGGCATGCGATCTCCATTTGATGTATATCATACATCGTTAGAAAGATATATTCGAGGAATACAAATTTTGTCGTGAATATCAATTCCGGAATGGAATCATATTCGCCAAAAAAAATGATGCCCAAAAAACATCATTTAGGGCCTCAAAACGGCTCCCGAAGTTTAAGACTTGGAAAAATTCTAAAAATAGTAATTTATGCTGAAACTGAAAAACTGAAAGAGACAATGGTGGGGTCCCAAGTGGAATAGGTGGGTGGCCACTAATATCCACCTGGATCACTTCATGCCTCTGGTGGTTGGGTTCCTAAAGGATGCCCCTGAAATCATTGCACAGCTCCTCAGTGATGGCCGCTTGCATTTCCAACCTTTCCCTAGTTTGTTTCTTGAGGACCATAATTATGTTGTGCATCCTGTGTTGAATAGTGGAGAGGTGGAAGAATTCGGTATTTATTTCTCCCTCTTTGAGCCTGTTGATTCTTCATTTTTTACTCCAGAGGGCTTCTTCTTGGTTCCTTCTTTCTTCCAGCTCAGTAGTTAGGGATTTCTCCTGATGATCTGACTCAGCTGAGTGCCCCTCTTGGATAATGTTCTATTGTAGTTTCTTCAATTTTTTCTCCAGTTCTTTCTATTCTATGAATATATTTCCAAAGATTATTTTGTTCCATACTTTCAGTTAGCCTTTGAGTAGTTTCAGTTTTCTCTAGAATTGGAGCATTTTGGTGCCTTGTGGAGGTGTTAAGGAGGACCAACATTTCGAAACCATTTCCTCGATCCCCGGTTTCCTGAACCAGCAATGTTCAAAGTGAAAAGTTTTAGGATCGTTCTTACTTGGTTGGAGTCATTTAAGTTGTATTGGCCAGTGATCAAATCCTGCCACCGAGATGATGGTGGCATCTATGTTTCCTCTGAGACGGATGAGATCTTCAGTGATGAGGAATCTATCCAGTCTTGAGGCTATCTAATGGTTGTCTCCTCTTTTGTTTTTCCACGTGAAGATTCCATTGGAGGTGTGAAGATCTATGAGGTTATTGCTCTAGATGAATTTTTTGAATCCATTACTATCTGATTCCAGATGCATCCTTTCGCCTTTCTTTTCCTTAATATTGGCTATCATGTTGAAGTCTTCTCCCAAGAGCCAGAGAGGGAGGGATCGTTGTTTCTTTATTTCCTCTAGGTTGTCCAAGAGTGCGAATTTTTTTTGAGCATTTTGAGGAGAGTAGACATTTGTCAACAGGCCATGGATGTCCGTACCAATCAGGTGGAATTTGGCCTGAATGAAGTGTATGTTCGCATGAATTTTCTTTAAGGAGATGATTTGGGGGTTCCACATGATTTCCAAGCCTTCAAATGCCCTGTTTTCATCAACCATTTTTGCATTACTGACTTTCCATATATTTTTGAAGATGGTTTCCATATTAGAGCTGGAACATTTGGTTTCTTGCATTTATAATATTGTCAAGTGTTCCTCAGTAATCATTTCCTTCATGATCCTCTACTTCATGGGGTTGTTGAGACCTCTAATATTCCAAGAGATGAGCTTCATGGGATAACATTGGAGGTGAGGGCATAGAATCTAGTCAGCTTGGAGAATCGCCTAGAATCCACCATTTCTTTATTAATTTCTATGGTTCTTTGTAGGGTTGTTTTCCTACCCCCTTTTGTGAGACTCTTTCATGAACTATTTTTTGTTGATGAGCATGCCCCCCTAGATACCTAAGAAAGGGAGCTTTTGTGCTCTGGCAAGGATTTCCTCCATTTTTTGGATTTTTTGCTCCGGGATTGATATGTAGTCCTTCTTGTTATAGGCTTTCTCTAACCCGATGAGATCCAGGCCTTCCAGATCTATGCTTTCTGGTTCTTCCTCCATCGCTTCTGGGATCGATTCCATGATCTGTTCTTTTCCCTTTATCATGTTGTTCCCCCCCGCGTCATTTGGAGTAGGTGGTTTCAAGAAGGTATCAACGGGGAGCTTGTCCTGTTGAGCCTTAGAGGACTGGGCCTACACCATGGAGGTGCTCCCAGCTTCGATGAATGGTTTGAGTTCATTATAATTTAGCTGATTTAAGGTTGCGAAGCTGTTTCTAGTCGTAGGTCCTATTTTATTCTACTGAGGGGTAGCTCTCATGTTGTGTAATTTTTTCTTGCAACCTTGGTGAATCCTTCTACCTCCTATTCACTAGATTCCTTTTCAGTTATAGCTTTTATTTTTAGGGGATAGTCTCTGAAGAGATTCCCATGTTGGTGATACTTCCTGCATCTAAAAGGAATGTGCTCATAATCTACAGTTTGTGTCCATTCAAAATCTCCATGCATCAAACTTACCTCGCTTGGTAGCAGTTTGGCTACGTTAATGTAGACGCATATGTGGGCATAGGCTACATAGCAGTTGATCTTGGGCTCCTCTAAAATCTAGATGAAATCTCATAAGGCATTGCTAATGTCTCTAAGGGTCAACTCATCCCAATAGTCTTGGAGGAAAGAGCAGAGCCGAATCGAGACTGATGCCCAAATGAGATTATGTTTATCTGGGTTGAAACACGCAGTCTAGGGTCTTAGGTATAGACCTGCAGTGTTGAAGAAATAGGGACCCCATCCATTATTCTATATTTTTCTTCACAATAGGTGAAGAGTATATTGAAGAAGCCTTTAGCGCACAACTGTAGTTCAATATGACCTTTGGGTTTCCATTTCGTGGCTATCCATCCTTTCAATGCTTTTTCTGTGGGCAAGAAGCCCATGACCTTGCCTATCAGTGCATGGGATTTCATGAATTAGATTCTACAATTGATGTGGTTCGCTCGAAGTTCTATCACTATTTTCTTGGAGTTCTTAAGTATGCATGTTGTTGATTTAGTGTTCGTTGCTGCTGCTACTTGTGTATTTTTTTCCTGTGCTGTGGGTGTCATCCCTGCAATTTTTTGAGACGAGCCAGAGTTGTGCTGATTGACCGTATCATCCCCTACCGCTGCCCCTATGGGAGGTTGTCCTGTGTGGGGGGGAGCAACCGTCCCCCCGCTGGAGTCGGTCATTAGTGAGCCTGTAGCTATCCAGGTGAGAAGTCATGGTATATCAGTCTGGGGGAGGAGGTCTACCTAGGGCAGCCACCGCTAGAACCAACAAACCCTATTTCATGGAGGTTGGCCTCGTGCAGAGATCCGCTAGGGTTTTTTTCTCTGAAACATCATAGTATTACACATGATGTTTGTAATATATATTTATCCTCCCATTCAAAATATGAAAATTGTTAGGAAGTATTATACACATGATATATACATGTCAAGGCCATGAAAAAAATTTAATGTAAAATCAAGGGCCTTAAATCTTAAAGATTATTAGATCTTATAAATTATCATTTCTTAACAAAACAAATAATGAGATATTTCTTTATCATTTATCTATTTTACTATATAACTTACTCTACTAAAATAATATAACTCTTATTGAAATTAACAACGGTCTCAAGATATTATAGTTAAATTATATGAGAGAGTAATCATAATTCCCAAAAACACATATATTTCAAAATTACAAAACTCAATCCTCATTAAAACTATTTCCCAGAATGTGTGGAATTTTAAATATAAATTTGAATCTCTATATATATGAATACTATTCATTCTATAATCCTAACAACATATATATTCAAATTAGTTCACATTTTTCCAAACATCTCTACCAATATATTATGAAGATTATTAATTTTATAATCCTAACAACATATGTGCTCAAGTTAGTTAACATTTTTCCAAACATTTCTATCAATATATTATATCTACACCCAATATTATTTCAACAAATAGATATTACTGTGCCACTATTAAAAACCGGATTCTACTATCTATTAGCTAAATGGCTCTCCAGGTGAGATACCTGGAGAGTGTACAAACACTCCAAAACTCCATACAAGCACTGACTATTGAGTGAGATGAGCCTCCATTATATAGGCTTTCACACTAATGGGATGGTTTCAACCACTCCCTAGATATTAGGATATGAGGTCTAATATTAGAGTCTCAAACCTATCCACATCATAACAACAATATAAGTCTAGCTTTCTCCATTACATCTAACACTACCCATTAATGGAGAAAGGGTACTAAATAATAACATATGCCTATTGGTCTTAGTCTCAGCTAGGCTCACATAAAAACATAAAAACTTGGTAACAGAGGTTTTAATTTTGGTCTTTCTGCTAGTGAGTCAATACTTGTTCATTTTGAGGTGAGGCTTCATCTTCACTTTCCTCGCCATGAGGTAGTGATATATCTTCACCTCATTTCTTCCCCAATGATGGAAAGCTTGAACTCTTATTCTTTCCCTTATCAAAATTATGACAAGCTTAATAGGAGAATGTTTTCTCTTACTATTTCTGGTGTCACACAACTTTAATTCCTCTTCAAACTTTGTTTTTTCTTCCTTGTTGTTGTTAACATTTGCACACACAAAAATATTCATGAGATCATCACAATTTAAATTCTCTCCAGCATTTTCTTCTTCTGCCATGTCTTTTCAATCAGCTTCATGTGGCTTGTCCAATTCATCTTTAACACTTTGTTCCTCTTTACATCCTTCCTAAAGATCAACTTGTGACTCTTCAATCTCAGGATCCTGCACAATAGACTGTGCCTCTTGATTCTCGTGGCCATCAAAGAAACCACATTTTTTTTCTGAAATTTCTTTAGACTAAAAAAAAATACCCATGCTAATGCCTCCAAATGACCACATGAGAAAGAGATCAACATCATCAGAATAAAAAATATCTAAAAATATAGACATGTTGGAAAAGTCCAATTTATCTCGCTTTATCTTTCTTCAAGATTTCTTTTCTACTCCACTCAGTCCTCTAATGACCTCCAACAACCCCAGTACCACGCAGGCAGGAAAATTCTCCCTTTGGCCGCTCTTCAATTGTAGAACATTGTGGATTGTGGCTTATATGCCACACAGGTCTTAGTGCCTTTGGCTCTTGCGACTTGCAACAAAACAATCTCTCAACACGGTGGAAACACTATCAATATCTAATTTTGATACATGTAATTAGCACTTTCTAATATGACACATATTTCTAAAGATGGGTTCAAATCAACAAGAAATTTTTCATTTTCATTCTAGCATATAATAAATTAGAAGAAAATTTACCTAATTGGCTTTGGAATCTCCACAACCTACAACTTTTGTATTTCTCAAAAAAAAAATTAGGAAAAATATGAGCACTAGGATCTCCTCTGCGCCCTCGGATCCACAGCTCGGATCCACCAAAATCACCACAAATGAGGGATTCACGTATGTCCTCCTCCTAGTATTCTAATTCAAATGCAAGAATTTAATTTACTCACGCAACTTGATCCACAAAAATCCACACACACAGCTAAAGGTTCTCTTGCAGTAATCTCCATGCAGCACATCCTCCAGCGATCCTTTTGGGCCTCTAATCAGTTCTCCAGACTGGGTCACATGCAGCACTCCCAGCGCTGAGCATATCCAAGTTTCGAAAACATAGATAACAACTTCCTTAACACAGTATTACTGCGAACATATTTCTCCCTCTGACCCAGAGTTTACCCTTCTTTCAGAGGCAAAGGTATCTCATTAAAACTGCGCATAAACAAATCCAAAATAAAAAATAAAAAAATGGATTTGATCCGTGCAACAGATCCACACAAGACCATATCACAATTCTCCAAATATGGAATTGGATCTGCAGTAACCAGATCAACCTCGTGTCTTCGAATTATCAATCATCTTGGCGTAAGCGAAAAGATGCAGCCTCCCGATCCTTGGACGCAATCACTGCTCCATCGATCTATGAGCAGCCACCAATATCAGGCATCCTGATTTATTTAATCCACTGTCATAGGAGGTCTTCTCCATTCACACAGCAAAAACCAGATCTTCTGGTACACCATGGCAACAACCCCACAAAACATGAAATCCGGTCCAATGCAATCCTCACAGATCGACTGTATGTAGAAAACCTGCAACGATTTACCAACACTTCTTTACACAGGGATGACTTCTTCTCACCATGCAAACTTGGCATTTGCAGTAAATAACAAATAGGGCAGAGTCTCAGGTTACGTGCCTGTTGATGCAACCACTCTCCTCACTAGGAAGATTCTTTCGCCGCACAGATCTATGTTTTCTTTTTTGCTAGCATGAAGATTCTTTCCCTCTCCTCGTTTTCATTACGATTCAAAATACGGTGCAAAACAGTGACAAGCTTATGATAGCCCACAGACTCACATCCCTACACAAAGAACACGTCCACTCAGCTTCAACCTGAAGCACTGATACCATGTTAAAATATGGATTCTATTAACTATTAGCTAAATGGATCTCTAGGTGAGATACCTGGAGAGTGTACAAGCACTCCATACAGGCACTGACTATTGTGTCAAATGAGACTCAAATATATAGGCTTTCACACTAACGGGATGGTTTCAACCACTCCCTAGATATCAGGATATTAGGTCTAAGATTAGAGTCTCAAACCTATCCTCGTCATAACAACAATATAATTCTAGCTTTCTCCATTACATCCAATAGCCACTACTACATAGAGATGGGGTTGTTACATTACTTCCACTTGCACAGGCACAATTTTTCATATTTGCAAAGTTATGGCTTGAATTTTTATGACATAGCTTAAACCCAACATCAAAAACATTGGGCTTCAATTTTCGAAGTGCATGTGTTGCACACAAGTCTAATTGATTATTATGGACAATATTATTTAATTTTACATACATATATTATTCTATGAATACTTTATCAACACATTATAGTCGAAAAGGATTTAAATAGCTCCAGAGTTTGGAATCCACTTGGCATTTGGAATAATTCTTCATAATTTACACTACGATAGATGATTCATCATAAATTTATTTTTATAATTTGAATAAATTTTAATATTTTCATTTTAATATTTTAAGTTATATATATTTTTTAATATATAGGAGTTGTTATAAAATAAATTTCTAATAAATTTGGTAGAATGCATCCTCTAACGTTCATATATTGTATTTTGATAATATATGAATGATTTTTTAAATTTATATAAATTTTAAATAAAATAATTAATGATGAAATTTTGAAAAAATTATAAATAAATATTATATCTTAATAAAATATTATATATTATTTTTAAATTTGAAGAAAAAAAAGAAATTACCAAAAGTTATGAAAAATGTTAAGCGAATAAAATTATTATTATTAATTATATTTCAATTTTGAAATAATAAATTATTTATAATATTACTGAAATAAATATTAAAAAAACAATATTCTTGGAAACATTTCTATATATATTTCAATGTACTTTTTATAAATTTTGATACACTTTTATTTATTTTTTAAATCTATTATTTTAAAGCTATAGAAACTTTTAAAATAAAATTACAATTGAAAATTTAAATATATAAAATTTTCAATCACTTCTTTTTATTTCAAATAATTTCGTGTTGATATAGTATTTTAACCAAATAAATTAAATATACATTCATATATGCCAATAAGTAATGAAATACTATCTCATAATTCTTATTATAAAAAAAAGTCAAAGTTATCTATTTTTTATACAAAATAATAAATTAGATCTAAATATTAAATTTAGATATATAATTTCATCAACCACAAATAAAATATTTACAATTGTTTAAATTTATACTCATTCGCTTAAGCCACATTACTAATATAAAATTTTAAGAAGAAATCACGCATAACTTAAACCGGGTTAGGGTTACTTCAACGATTCCTTCTACAAAATTAGTTACTTGTTTCTATTTTTTTTTTTAATAATTTACCTTTTTATATTTCATAGTTAAATTCATTTTTTTCATTTCATCTACTTTTTTCAAGAACTTTATACTGAATTTTAAAGAAGAAATCAATTGTAACTTGTCAACCTTGGCACATTCAACTTTATTCCGAAGATTATAGGCATATTCCTTGATTTATTCCCTATCAACCTTGTCACATTGGACTTTCTTCCCAAGATTGTAGGCATATGCTTTGACTGCTTCCTTTTCCCTTCATTGTTAGTTCAATAATTCATCTAGTAAAAATAATTACTTCTTTTTATTCCTTTAAAAAGAAAATACCACCTTATATACATGATTAAGTTTTTCATTGGTTTTTTCGTATTTTTTTTCATTGCTTTTATTACATATGGTTCTTCGTCCTTATAATATTCTTCGTCTTCTCGATCTTAGTATATCATTACAATGGAATGTTTGAGGTCGATACTACACCCGTAGAATAAAATATAATAAGCATTGTTTCCTCTTCAAAGAACAATTGGTGTGCGGTGACATAGTGAGAAGAGGAGGAAAAGATGAAAATAATGAATTGATATGAAATATGACATTGTAAGTGGATTGTATGGATCATATAAAAAACGCTATGCCATATGTTATTACATTCTATTTTCTCTTTCACGATGGAGATTTCAACGATGAATATGGACTATATATTGTACTAATTAATTTAATATATAATTTAAAAATTATTATAATAATTCGAATACAAATTTTAAAAATATCATATCAATTTGGATACAATTTGTACTCATTAAGTATTTTTATTATAATACAGTTTACAGCAAGAAAGAATACAATTCAGAAAGATTCAATAATCATAATTAAGAATAATATTTTTATTTTTATTATAAGAATGATTCAATTTTAATTACCTAGAGAGAAAGTGTACTTGATAATTATGATAATTATTATAAGGATCATTCATGATTTTCAACTTGAGTTTTTGTTACATTTTTCACCAAAGCCCTTTTTTTATTTCAATCTCAGGTGGATGAGTCCGTTGAATTTTTAATTAATAGTGGATATTTGATATTCTGTGAATATGGTTCGTGTGAGACCAATATCACATCTTAGCCTTCTCCTTTTGTGCGTTACAATCAGTGATAATTTTTTTTTTAATTTATAAACCTGTCAAAAATTGAAGTGGAGGAGCCGCCGTGCATTAGGATGGGCAAGAACGTTGTACGTTTCAATTGGAAGATAGCACATCACTTCATGAACTTCTGCAGTGCATGAGACGCTTCATTAAATGTTGCAGCAGTGCAGCAGTGTGGAGGAAGGTCGCTCTTAGTTGAGAGGAAATTCAATAGATTTGTTGATTTTTTGTAAAAATCTAACTGCGAAGCAGGTTGAGCAGGCATCTCGGAAATTCAAGATAGTGTGAAGATGTTTGTTCTACGCTATTGGTTCAAGCAATGTTGCAGATTTACGAGGTTGTGATTGAAGATGGGGTTGAATTAGTCATTAAAGCGAGTACTGGAGGGCGCAAAAATAAACCAAGTAAATCCATAAGAAACATTCCTCATACAGGTAATTCCTGTGAGCAAAGAGAAATAATGGGTTCGACGAAATCTTTTTTTTGCACTTCCAACGTCTATGAAATGAAATCTGTGTGCCTTAGTACAATTCTACAAGTCTACCTTTCGGAAACCATAAATATCGCGGAAATCTCAAGTAACATCCTCGAGTTTAAATAGTTCTGCTAGAGGATTGGAAAATTTCATGCTACACAATCTCTTAAAATTTCTTCTCTAGTTTGGCCCGTGGAAAATTTCATATTGTGACTTGAAACCCTAAATGTTGACCCCTGCCCCCCTCCAAAAAAATAGAAGTTTCAGCACGTTCCATTGTGAAATGTGAGCAATAGCTCGTTTGTTAAAGAATTGATCTGCAGTGTGGAAGTTTCGAGCTACGGACTTTCTGGCCCTCGTTTGATTGATTAAGGATGTTTGTTTTAATAATTTCAATAAATGATAAATGACATTGAACAAAGAAATATCAGAAGTTTTAATTTGATTTCACTACTCTGATCACTTTTAAAGTTTAATATTTTAATTTAAACATGAAAGTTAAATTAGTTTGAAAAAAATTACATTTTTATGATGTCTAATATATCACGTACATTTTTATGATGTCTAATATATCACTTAGATCCTGGTAGTGAATTGAACAAGTTATATTATATAAAAAACTTCATATCAAAATCAAGAAGTGTCTCAAAAGAGTACTCCATAATTTTTTAAGTAGCATAAAGCGTCACGGGAGATAAAAATGGACATTTATGAAAAATAAAGCAAGCATAGGCTAGTGGTTATGAAAAACCTCAAAAGAAGGACACAACTAAAGGAAAAATCCCTCATAGAAGGAAGGTATGAAATACCTTTTGGAAGGATCAACAATGGTTGTTGATATCTTCTAAAGTGGAATTCTATGGTTGGGTGGTAACAATGTCTTATCCTTAGGTGTTCCCTCTCTGCAACACTACTAGTTAGATTGATATTTATTTTGTTTTTAATATATGAAGGTTTGGAATATAATTGTTCTCATTTTTTGTGAAATGATTAATAGGTGTTGTAATGAGAAGTTATTAGTAAGAAGGAAGTCTTCATGATTTCATGATTTAATATATATAGCACCGGAAATATTTGTGGGTTAGAAAACACCTTTTTGAGTTCATGTTATTTAGATAATGATATTTGTGGATAAAGATGTATAGGTATTACTCATAGAAAAATTCTAAATATAATTATCTTGATATCATGGAACTGAATTAGTATTAATCTAGATAATGATATTTGTGGATAAAGATATATAGGTATTAGTCATAGACAAATTCTAATGATAATTATCTTGATAGCATGGAACTGAATTAGTATTACTAATTTCTGCTAGACTTTTATTCTCATAGAATTTAATGATTTCTACAGGTTTGTTTTTCATCGAATTTACTGATTTATACACGTTTTTTATTTTCAAATAATTTACTAATGTATGTATTTTAGTACTACTCATTTATCATCTTCATAGAAATTATTGACTATGGATGTGGTACCACTACTGCCGTTTACAATGATGGTAGAAACCTTAATGACTCAGAATTCTCCCATCCTCTCTAGTAGGAAGCATCCTAGAAATAAATCATCCAATATTATGAATATGTATCTAAACCAAGTTATAGGTAGTTTCCCTGCATATAGTTATGGGAAGTGATGTGGAAAGGATTTTGCGGACAACAAAAACATAATAGAATGATTATTTTTTGAATAATTAAGAGTGTGATGTTAGAAGCCTTAATGAAATTCTTTAAATACAACAATAAGCCAGTAGTTGATTAAAGCAAATTAACTAATAACAAATTGGGGTATAGCAAATTCCTTTGTTTTTGGGTTATTTCAAGTGATGAATAACCAGTGATGCAAGTTTAATCTCATCATAACAATGAATCGTATTTGCTACATCATTTTGTTCTAGGTCGACTAAAAACTATCGAGAAAGTAAATTTATTCTATAGGTTCAAGTCCATAAGTAGAAACCCTTAATAGTCTATGAATACAAGTTAATAGAATAAGCCAACAGAGAGCACATCAAAAACTACTAGCTTTGAGTGAAATAAAATTATTGTTAAAACCAATGTTTAGAGTTCAAGAACCAGAAAACATTCATAAGGGAGAGGTTACACTTCTACACTACTACCAGTTATAATGGTAATTACTTAACGAACCCAAACATGTGGGTAGAGAAAAATGCAATGAATAAGCTTTGTAAGAAAACACATGTACAAGAGCATAACATATTTATAAAATAGGAAAATTCGTGAAATAAAAAAATAGTATTATGGAATGATCTCTACGAAAGCCACAAACTGTAAGAAAACAAAATAAATTACGTTACACGAAAATATTATGAGTATATACATATTCAAAATTTAAGCATAGTCAAAGAGGATCAGAGCAACGACACGAACCAAAATCATCAAGGATTTAAAAATATGACCCATAGATATAAAATTTACCCACCATGGTGTCAATTCAATAATTTAAGTAACAATCATAGTGCCCTTTCAAATAACAGTCACCATAGCTAACATACAAAGGAGGTGTCTTAACACTCCTTTAACAAAGTTCACAAGTAGAAGTCACTAGAAACATATTTTTCAACCAACCGTTGAAGAACGAACAAAACCATTGACAAAATATTATTCTTAGAATAATTTTAATTGGTAACTAACCCGGAGTAGTTCTAGAAGAAGATTGACTATTGAAGTACCGGAAAACATTGTGAGTGAAATCCCAAAACCTCAGAATGGAAAACCCATGAGTACCTACAAGAAAACGAACAAGAAAATGTCAATTAACTTCTATAATATTGGTTGGAATTATTAGAGAAACCAAGCATAAAGAATGAAATAATCTCTAGGTAACAAAGGATATACCTGACATTCTTGAAGGAGGATAGAAGCATCATCTGTTACAATAGCGAGCGACTGTAAGAGTCATAATGTTTCTGATGAGCTTTGTAATGCCAAAATAAAATAAAATGTATAAATAAAACAGAAACATGCAACAAAAGGAAACGCATTAACAGTGGAAAATGTCACTGAGCGACATAACCGTTGTAGTAGTACATGTGGGTAAAGTGGGAAATTATGGAAAGCCACTAGTGTCAGGAACCCAACCTATGAATTTTCCTCTCATAGACTGAGTACATTTATACAAAAATTTAGGAAAGGAAAAATAAAAAAATAACTATGGCTCTCCATCTTCACGCTTTGTCAAATGAAAAACACCAACAAATAATTTACCTTAGGTAGACCAACCGTGCAATACAGTTGTGAAAATAGTGAATCAGTTCGACACCTGATTTATGCTGCAAAACGTTGGATATCCACATAATATGAACAATGATGATCCGAATGATAATTTAGAGAGAGCCATACTGTAGTTTGGGAGAGCGTGAAGAAAACACATCAAACAACTTGGGTAGGGGTTATACTAGTTACCTGAAAAGTGAAGGGTGCGAGAGATGTGAGTGAGAATAATAGAAATATTAGATATAAAAAATCATAAATATCATCTACATATATCTTCTATTTCAATGTCAGATTATAGTTTAATAAAGTACTATTTTATTTGGGCAAAACCTTCTAGCACCATGAGGGTGAAGGTACAGGTAATATATAATATAAGCATAATGATTGTCCCATGGGAAGATTGAACATGTAATATGTAATGTCCCCTAATAATAATATAAATAATAAATAATAAATAATATAATATAATATAATATGATTTAATTGTACTCACTCATGATTTGAAAGTATTCAACATTTCCAAACCTAGAAAACAACTTTATTATTCTGTTGATGGTTTCTACCATCTTACGAGCATTTAGTGAGTGCACTATAAACATTAATGTGATAGTTAATATAAAATGCCAAACTAGAATGTATTTTGTTACAGGTTTTACTGAAAATCCCCATCCCTTGAAATAAACCAATGCCTACACTTGGTTTTTTGAAGGTCTATAGAGATCTTCAAAGGTGTTTTCTTAAATTTATCCAAGGTCAAGAATGTTACCCCACACCTACCACACCTAGTAATATACACATTATAAGAAGAATTATATGATTTAAAATGTGTATCCATCTCCTATAAAGTTATTTAAATGACAAAAAAATAACTACAGATTCATGATTTCATATTTTGGAGAATATTTAAAAATAGATATATATCCATCATTTCTAAACATTACATATTCATTATCCTTTTTTATATGGATTTATTTCTCTCTATGTCTTATAACTCATTAAGTATAGAGATAATATGCTTACAATATTATCTTCTATAATGTTTGAGGTTCACTTTCTCATCTGCTCTTAACAAAACTAAAAAACTAGAAAGCTATTCTTACTATCTAATAATAGATAGAAACCATAAAAAAAACCTTTAGATAAATAAAAATCCCAAACTAAATAAAACATCTATTCCTTATATGATATTATTTACATTTAAAATATATATATATATATATATATATATATATATATATATATATATATATATTTTATTTATAAAAATAAATAATGACTAATTTTATTTATTAATTATATCTATTTATAAAAATAAATAATTATTAATTTTATTGATGAATTTATTATTTAATTTATTTTCTTGATTTTTTCCAATTTAATTATACACAATTTGATTAACATGTTTTTTTATTTATTTAATATATGATTGTACCAAATCCTGATCCCAAATACATGATAAATCTTATACTGATAATACTTAATTCTATAGTATTATAATAGCTTTGAAGGAACATAAAACACATGGTGAGACTAAAAAGAGAGCTACTTGGTATTTATATTATAGAAATTAAAAATCGTTTTTCTCAACAAAATAATTTCTGCGCACAATTACTTTTCGGAAAAAACTAATATTGAACTATATATAAACAATATTTTCTTCGTTCAATTTGGAGTTTGTAAACCATGTGCAACGACTGGAATTTGGAATATTCTGAATACTAAGACTGCGCGTGTTAAAACAACGACAAGAATTATCAATGGACAGTTTTACCTTGCAGATTAATTTTTTTAAATGAACAAAGTTCTGAGTCATCGAATGCTTATAGATTACATGGTTTACAAATTCCAAATTGAACGAAGTATATATATATATATATATATATATATATATACAAAGACTGCGTGTGTTAAATAACTAGAATAATTATCAATGGACAGTTTGACCTTTACATTGATCGTATATTAAATTTGTTAAATGAACAAAGTTTTCAGTCATCCCATGGTTATAGGTTACATGGTTTACAAATTCCGAATTGAGCGAAGAATATATATATGTTTCATAAGATGAGATGGAATTTAAATAGAAATAGAAATTTTTTAATTTTAATTAAAAAATGTTTATAATGAAATATTTGTAATAATAAATTAGATTAATAGAATGTAAAGCAAGAATTTTTTAGATTTTTTTTTAAAAAGTATTACGCTAGCTTCAACATGAGCATTTCAATACAAATTTTTATTAGACTTATTGAATTTGTATGGTTTTGGTGTAATGGTTTGAATGAGAAACAATGTATATTTAAAGTTTCATTAATAATTGTGATCTAAATTTTGAATAATTCAATTTTTTTTGAAAAATATAAAAATGAAACATTTTTAATAATAAATTTGGCTAATAAAATTCTTGGTAAGCTTTTTCAACTAGCTTTTAAGAATAATTCAAATTTTAATAGAAAATTAAAATAAAACTTTTGAAATAATAAATTGGGTTAATAAAACTTGCGGTAAGTTTTTTAAAATTTTATATCTAATCTCAAGTGTTTATAGGAGTATGAACATGAACATACATACCACAAATTTACATCAAAATTATTGAGTTGTTATGATTTTGGTAAAGTGCTTTGAATGACAAACAATTTACATTTAAATTTTCATTAATATTTGTGAGATAAGAAATACATTAAACATATTAAAATAAGATATTTGTAATAATAAATTTTGAGGTAAAGAATCTGTGTTAAGATCCTAAGCCAATTTACAGTTATTATATTTTTAGTTTCATAACTTCGAACAGTTGAATTATATATTTATATATGAGAACTGTGAGAATAACATTGTAAGAAAGTCCTCGGGAATTCATTTGACACATTCAATGGAATTAGTGGACCAATGGAATGAGGGGACTTTGTTGGTGAAGACTTTATGGTGTGACACCAAACGTTGAACCATTCAAAAGTGAAGCCACATTTCGTTCGTAGGTACCTTTGTAGATATCGAAAAAGGATATTCAAACCGTCTAGTCTAACTCTTCTGAAGACTAAGACTGCGCGTGTTAAAACAATGACAAGAATTATGGACATTTTTACCTCTACATTTAAATGAACAAAGTTTTGAGTCATCGCATGATTATAGGTTACCTAGTTCACAAATTCCAAATATATATATATATAATTCATATTTGCTTTATAAGATGGAATTTAAATAGAAATTGAATAATTTTAATTTTAATTAAAAACTGTTTATAATTAAATATGTGTAATAATAAATTTAGTTAATAAAATGTAAGATATATTTTTAGTTTTTTTCACTAAAAATTGTTATTTTAGTTTTAATATGAATATTTCAATAATTTTTTTTTTATCAATACTATTGAATTTGTATGGTTTTGGTATAATGGTTTAAATGAGAAAACAATGTATATTTAAAGTTTCATTAATAATTGTGGTCTAAATTTTGAATAATTCGATTTTTTTTTATAGAAAATCATAAAAATGAAATACAAGTAATAACAACTTTGGCTAGTAAAATGTTTGGTAAGTTTTTACAACTAACCTCTAAGAAAAATTCAAATTTGAATTTAAAAATAAAATGAAACATTTGAAATAATAAATTGGGCTAATAAGATGTGTGGTGAGTTTTTTTTTTTTAATTTTCTATCCAATCACCAATTTTGATCAAAATTATTGAATTAGTATGGCTTTTGGATGACAAACAATTTACATTTAAATTTTCATTCATTTTTGTGAGGTAGAAACACATATTAAAATAAGACATTTTTAATAAATTTTTAGGTAATAGAATGTGTGGTAAGATCTTAAACCAGCCTAGTATAATAATTTAAATTTTAATTAAAAAATAATGAAAGGAAACATATATAATTATAAATTTGAGTAATAAAATGTGTGGTGATTTTGTTTAACTTTTCCTTCTCATCACAATGGTGTCATGGGAGTTTCAATATGAGCATTGGTAGCACAATTTTTTTATCAAAATCATTTAATTTGTATAGTTTTGGTGGAGTTGGTTGAATGAGAGAACAATTTACATTTAATATGACTTCAGATTCTAATTAAATACTATTAAAATGTAAAATTTATGATAACAAATTTGGTTAATAAAATGTGTGGTAATTATCTTTAATATCTCCATCCAATCATGATCTTAATTTCAACATCGACGCAAAATCTTTTTATCAAAATTATTGAATTTGTATGACTTTGATGTAGTATTTTCCATGATAAAATAATTGACATTTAAATATTCACTAATGATTTTGATTTTTAATTTGGATAATTCAAGTTTTAATTTAAGAAAAGCTCAAAAATTTGTAATAAACAATTTCACTAATAAAAGTGCTAAGTTAAAAAAAAAATATTTGGTTATTCACAACTGTGTCACCCCAATGTCAACATGAACATCCCTAGCAGAAATGTTTTTGAAAATTATTTAAACTTTTTCCTCTATTCACAATCATGTCTATGGGGTGTTAACAACAACATCCCTAACATAATTTTTTATCAAAACTATTTAAAATTTTTCCTCTATTCACAATGATGTCTATGGGATGTCAACGTCAACATCCCTAACACAATTTTTTATCAAAATTATTGAATTTGTATTGTACAATTTACATTTAAATTTTCATTACTGATTGTGACTTAGAATTGAATAATTAAAATTTGAATAAAAAAATTATTAAAAGCACCGTAGATGCTCTCTTGATCTAACCAAATTTCAAAGCTGTCAAATCTCTACAAATGCAAATTTGTTTTTTGGAACAAAAATTGAGGAAATGTTATGTTAATTTATTTAAATTAAAAAAAAAAAACTTAATTTAAATTTTAGTTACTGATAATGAATTATAATTTTAATGATTCAAATTTTTAATTACAAATATTAAAATGAAACTTTTGTGATAATAAATTTGGCTAATAAAATGTGTGGTAAATATTTTTAACTTTTCCCTCCCATCACAATGGTGTAGTTTCAACATAGGTATGCCTAGCACAATTTTTGCCAAAATTATAAATTTGTATGGTTTTAGTTTTGGTGTGGGTTCTGGCACACAATTTACTCTTAAATTTTAATTAATGCTTTTGACGCAGACTTTGAATTATTCAAATTTTAATAAATAAACATTCAAACTAACATAAATTTATCTTAACTCAAATCTCTCAAATCTACCTTTTAAAAGAAAAGATAAGAAAAAATTTGGGCCACAAAACTTTAGATCACTCTTGATATTTGAAAATTCTATGTTAGTTTATTACATAATTCATTTTATTTAAATGGTCTATTTTAAATATATTAAAAAATTATATATTAGAAAAATAATATTTTTAAATTAATAATCTTCGAACTTATCTTGAAATTAACTCACACACACATCACACATCCAAAGATATGTGAACTCACTTGTAACTCAATAAAAACCGGATAAATAAAAGGAATACATGTGAAACCTGATGATATACATATTTGAAATATTCTAGTATTTATATATAATATTCCTGTTTGAATCGTTCTTTGGAGTCACAATAAATAAACTATCCCCAAGATTCAGCGACGGCTGCTGAACCGATGACAGTCAAAAGTTCCTTGAACGGAATTTCGAAGTCAAAATTTACGAATGGGGAGTGTGGGGAAGACATAGGTTAACGGAATAGTATTCATCTACGACGGCTTTGTGAGTCCACTCCATTACATTGAATAAGTCAAACGAATTGCCAAATGTCATATTTCAGTCTTCCACGTTTCCCGTCTTCTTTGCTCCCCACCTGTCCTCGTGACTACTTCCTATATATATACCATATATCTGCATGTAAGGATTACGATACCCTCGTATTATCGATTATTTCTTCTGATATTGATATTGGTGCAATCAATCGCTTATTCTGGGACTGTGGATCACAGAAGGATTGTTGTATAGGTTGAAAGAGAGATGGAAAAGAGAATGGAAGCACAAGTCGTAATATTGATTGCTATGATTATGGTGTTCACGATGGTTAGCGAAGGTTCGGCTTGCAGGGCGCTGAAATTCAAGTTCACATTTTCAAAGAGAACAAGTGAATAATAATAATAATATTGAGATGAAGAATGGGTTGCTTGAATCGCTGCCAAGGGGTCCCGTACCTCCATCGGCGCCATCACAGTGTAAAAACTATAGGTCTTCCGGTGGAGGTTCATGTCCAGTTTAACGAAACTCTAATATTACCGGATGAGATAACTCGTTGAATCCAGTTCTTGGAAGGAAGAAACTCGTAGACATAGAATTACAGAGCCTAAAATTTGAAAACAACAATACTAGAACTTATCTAGACACCGGGAAAAAAATGACATGGAAAGGAAATAACATATAACCAGAAGGGAACGACCAAGGATAACCGCCTTACCATAATTATGAAAAGAAGAAGATTTGAAAGAGCATGCAACTGATCATCTCATTTGGTCCAGCCACATGGTGAGAAAGGACTAACATGCCCTCCAAATCATGGGCAGCAGATTGTAATGTGATTCATTTTGTAATTAACTGAGTGAAATATATTACATTGGTTAGGGAATTGTAATGTGATTCATGTTGTGATTAACTGACTCAAATACATTACATTGGTTCAAATAATCTTTATTTTCCAGAGTGTCACCTTTTACTTTGGATTTATTTTGCAAGAGCCTCCGAAATAAGTGCTTACGTGTCTATTTGACTAAATGATGGAGTTTTCCTTCATGAAAAAAATTAATACAATAAAGAAACATTTCCTCAAAAACAGTTGACAAATAACGTATTTATTGTTTTGATTGGAAAACTTAGCCCTAATTAATGGGATTATGTACAAGCTTGATTTCTCAAAGGGATATCAGCTACCCATATATCCATAACATATTTGTGATGTCATTCCTCAACATTGGAGATGGGTACCTAACATCGAGATATGATTACGATTACAAAATGCAGGTTTTAATAGAATCTGTCAGTTATATATGTAATACGAAACAAGTGTAAAAGTCACCAAGTGGGTAATCACTGCCTTCTAACACAAGATAGTTATCGTAGCAATGATGGAAACACCATCCAATCTTGAGAGTCGGCATCAATGAAGAACTTGAAAGCTCTGTCGTATGTGTTTTTGAAAATTTTCACATTATGTTCATTTTATGGACATGGAATGATTGGCTAACCACCGTGATTTATTTTAAATTCATAATCTTAATTATCGGATTTACGGTTTTGGATAAAGTGGCATAGAATCGTAATGTGCTGTTGGATGTAGTTTATTGACAATTCTACCCCACTGCGTAAACCTACGAGATTCAATGTTGTTTTTTAAGTTCCATGTTTGTGATTTCAATGCAAGGACATGCCATTTATTTCAATGCCATAGAACTCCCATCTCTTTGAATATTGATTGCATGCTTAATACATAAGGATTGATTTTTCTGTCGTAAAGAAACTGAATAGAATAAAGAATATTTTTTCTGAAATAGCACTAGGTTGACAAATAAAGTATTTGTGATTTTGCAGAACAACTTAGCCCACATGGGAATATGCACAAAGTTGATTTCTCAAAAGCATATTAGTTACCTATATCTATAACATATTTGTGTTCTCATTGTGTTAACTTTGGAGATGGGTTTCTAACACCTAGCTATGATTAGCATTACAAAATGAAAGTTTTAACCGTAATTATGTGTTATATATCTAATGGAACAAGCATAAAAGCCACTAAGTGGGTAGTCACTGCTTTCTTAGAAAAGATAATTGTTGTAACAACGGTGACAATCTTGATAATCGACATCGGCGAAGAACTCGAAAGCTCTTTTAGAAAAAAAAAGGTACTTGTGGAGAACAACTACACGTGTTTTTGAAAATTAATATCTGTAGGTTAAGATTTTTTTCGCACTATCTTCATTTATCGACAGGAACGATTGGGTAGACGCTGAATATTTATTTTAAATTCACGGCCACAAACTCATATATGCAGTTATGTAACTTCACATGAACTACTTTTTCTTTTTACCAGTTAAATAATCATTCCAGTAACTTTAACTCAATTAATATGCAGTTATGTAACATCACAAGAAGTACTTTCTCTTTTTACGAGTTAAATAATCATTCCATTAAATTTAACTCAATTAATAATATTTGATGGAAATATCATTATAAATATGGATGGATTACATGGATCACTGATTCTATCCCTATGATTAGATTACATGGTAAATTATGTAGTGGATAAGTCAAAACTTTATTGGATTGGAATTTTTTTTTTTTATAAAATATAATCACTATAGTTACAGATAGGCTTCATTTTATTTCAAATTCAATTTTACATTTACATTTTGTATTAGAATTTTTCTATGGGCATGACCTTCCATCTCGGTGGCCCTAGGCTTCAAAAATATTCAAGGCAACAAAAACCTCTGTAGATGACCTCATCTGCCATTGAAACCCATCCCAATACCTCCAAAACATCAAATTCTACAAATAAGGACTCTTCTTGAGCTCTATTTGGTTGAAAATTGACTCAATTATAGCAAATACAAATTCTCCTACAATTTTGCCTCGAAATTTGGAGAGCTGGAGTTGACTCGAAATAAGTGTGGAGTTGTCCACTGAAAATGGTGCTTCGTCAAAAACTCTGCCGAATTAACTACATCATTATCTTAATGATAAGTGCATATTGAGTTCAGTCGTAGCACTAATTGAGCTTAGGTTTGGAGCCCTCCGCATTGGTCACGGGGTATTGGTCATATGGTGAGGGGCTTATCTATGAGCTGGCCCCTCTATTATCTTGTTGGATCCTGCAATACACATCAAGTACAAGTTTGAAGCCATAGAGTTCAATGAAATGGGCCTAATGGTGGAGGACCTTAGTTCTTGTGGGGGAGGCCACGGGTTCAAACCCGGATCTCGACCCTGTTACTTATTTTTGGCTACGCATTTATTCTGCTCCTCTAACTTCACATAAGGTATAATGTATATATTATCCAAAATTTAATACATACCCTGCTCCACCATAATTAAAATGTGAATAATAAGGTTTGAAATATGCTAATATTTAATAACATTTGAAATGGGTTTTAATAATATATAAAATGCGGAAATTATACGTTAATTAAAATTAAAATTAAATAATATATATTTAAATATATAGTATAATATATGATTAAAAATCATAATATATATATATATATATATATATATATATATAACCTTAATTAATTAAAAATAAATAAAATTTCCAACACATAACATCATAAACCCAAATTCAACCCTAGGAGGTCATTCAAAAAATTTTACCTTCACAAACCAAATTGGTGAATCTCGCAGTGACACTTGTCATGGTCCCATTAGACTAAAACTGAAGAAGATTCCCTAAATTCTCACTAGGCTGCCATGTCATCAGCCTGTACCTGTTCTGCATTTTTTTAATAAAAATTTTCTTTTTCTGAATGATGAACTCAGATTCCTTCATTCGAACTCGGATTTAAACGAAACAAGTTGCTTTGGATTCTTGGTGATGGACCGGTCGCCTTAGTTCTAGTTTAATTCAATTCTGATAACTTTCATTTTTGAATTAAAATATTGAGCCTATGATCATTCCTCCCCACTAGAAGCATTTTGGACCCCAAAATATCTCTGATTACTGATCATGTGGATGAGGGTATTGTTCCCTCACCATTCTAGTCTCTCTCCCCTGAAATTTTTCCAATTTCATCATTTGAAACTTTTCAAAACAAGTCAACTTTTTCCTTAATTCTTGTGACCTTCTCTTGTTGTCATTGACACCATCATGCTGCAATGTTCTGAATTTGCGGAACAGAAATCTATTCTTGTAGAAATCATATTGTTCCTACCTTGGTCAATAATCAAAGAAAACTTAGAAACTTGCTCACCTTGCACACTTTCACCATGGCAATTTTTACTTTCTTTTGCTTTGTACGTGCGTCGACTCTTGACCAAGTATCTTCACCATTGCCATGTAACTTTTGGAAACCATAAACCAGCATATGTGGAACTCATGCCTTCTTTGCCAAGCTTCTTTGTCACTTTTTCTTTTACCTTTGCACCCTCTTGCACCAACATCTTGTTTCCAACACTGGTCAACACTATTGTTGATTGCTGCAAAGGTTTTCGCCTTCTTTCAAAGGAAACCTGTTAACATCGTAAAACAACTCATTACAAGCATAATCATCTTTTTGAAAAGTTTGATTCAATACATCTCTTTGTTTGATCATCAACAATGTCAAGCTCTAACTTGCATTCACTATTCTCTTCACTTCACTTGCATGCATAAGAGAGAAACTTGTCTTCTTCTTATGTTCTCTAATTATGTACTCAATACCATCCTTAAACAAGTGATACTTGTTCTCATGGTGATGAAATAATTCTCTCCTGTCATACAGATAAGGACTTCCCAATACAATACCCGCTATCTCAAATGACACCACATCAAGCTCAACTTCATCAATAAAGTTTGAGTTAATGGCAAATCTTAGTAAGAACTTCCTTGTAACATGCAAGTTTTCATTCTTTCATATCCAACCCAAAGTAAGTGGTCTTGGATATTTAACAGTTATAAGGCCTAGTTTCTTAACCAAATATTCGGAAATAAAGTTAGCTTGTGACCCACTATCAAAAAGTGTATTAATCTTGCTATGTTTAGAGACAACTCTAATATGTATTCTTGTATCTTCATCATGAGTATCATTTGAAAAATTTGAAGTACTAGTGCTTGCACCATGTTTACCTTTCAGACCCATGGCTGTAATATTTGTCTCATCTCCTGAATCTCACCATAAGTCATGTTCAGCTATAGCAACATTTTTTCCCTTCTCTTTGGCTTTTAGTCTATTCGGTTTCAATTCGGGATGAAGTTTCCCATGGTGATCTTCATCATGGCCAGTCTCTGAACAATTTTTGCATGTGAGTTTTTCCTTCTCTCTTTTTACAGAGCTATTTCTTTTTCCTCTTCCATAAAACTTCCCTTTTCCTTTACCCTCACTTTCACCTTTCTCCTCTATGTTTTGTTTTCCCCTGGCCTCTAAGTGTGTGCCTTGTACACAAAATTCATCCAAATTTCTTGGGTTAAACATAAGAATAGTATGTTTCAAATAGAAATGTAAACCCCCAATGTATTTCAATAATGTATCTTGGGAATTTAAATTTATTCATAACAACAAAGATCTCCTTCTAAACTCCTGGGTATATTCTTGAACTGTTTGACCCTTGAGTTGCATAAAATTTTTCCAACTCAGAATAGATTTTTGCATGTACGCTAAAGGATAAAACTGTATTTTAATGGAAGAGATAAAATCAACCCGGGAAATGGATATCTTACCATGGATTCATATTTCCTCTTGAGTCTGTGCTTCCAACCAAACTAGTGCTGCTCCTTCTTGCCTTAATGAAGCCAACCAAATCTTTATATCATCTTCATGAAGGTTCTCAATTCTGAGATACACCTCCAATTAACGTATCCAATTTTCAAGCCTCTCTACATTTACCTCACCATTGTACATGGGTAGTTCAAACTTAATGTCTAATTTGATTAATGGAGTATTTACTTTTGTGGCTTTTCAGTGAGTGTGTGTGGTAGAAGTGGTAGAAGTGGAAGATGATTCAAATGGGGCTGATGAGGATGATTAAGATGATGGAGATGGAGGTGGCTTTCCTCCACTTCCCTTTGAGATATTCTCTTCATCCTTCTTACCATCTGAAGATCCTTCTCCATATGGAGGCTTAGAACCTTCTCGGTAAATACATCAAACATAACTTTAACCATCCTCTTTATGTATTTGAAGTCTCTCTTGAAATATTCCTCTTCTAAATGTCTTTTAGTCTCTCCAGCACTTGACATTATTACTATGGATTCAAGCTCAACTTTTGATGCTTGTACCTCTTCAACCAACCTAGGTTCTTGTACAACTTGCACCTCTTCAATCTCAACTTCGTGAGACAAAAATTTAGGTTCTTCAAGTGCAACTATGAGTGGAATTTTGGGTGAGGATGATGCTCTTTCAGCTCTCCTTCTTTTTTTCCTAATCTTAGGAATTAAAACCAATAAATTCCCTTCACCTTTCAGCAACTTTAACCTTGTCAACATCACAAATTTGCAACCATTAAACTTGCACAAAACTTCAACTATCAAGAAAATAACCTTTAGCAACCTTGTGATCTGATACCAACTTGATCTGAATTGAATGTTATTTTGGTTGTGCTAATTTCATTTTCAGATATAAAACTTATTTACTGATCTTATGTTTGATGTGCAGGTTCCCTTGTTGCTTATATGTGTAAGAGAGGTAATTAAAGCTAAATTTTATGAGTGTTTTTGAAAGCATAAAGCATTAATTTAAATGGATGAAAAAAAAAGACATAAATAACAACAAACCACAACAAAATGAACCATTAAAATGGAGTTTTGATGAAGGATTTCACCCCGCCTGGGCTACATCTCCTTAGTCCATTCTCCATAGCTTAGGCCTCTGTATTAGCTCAATTGTGCCAAAAAAAATTTTTACATGCATCAAATGCTCTTGGAACATGTTCCAATGAGTTTAAAATGTCGAAATCTATCAGAAATGGCTATTTATTTACTCAACTTGGTTACTAGATGCTCTGGGCATGGCCTTCCCTCTTGGTGGCCCTCCGCTTCAAAAATATTCAAGGCAACAAAAAAACTCTTTAGATGACCTTTTATGCCTATGTAGCCTACTACAACGGCTCCAAAATATGAAAATATACCAATAATGACTCTTCCTGAGCTCAATTGGGTTGAAAATTGACTCAGTTATGGAAAAAAAAAATTCTCCTGCAATTTTTCCTCGAAATATGGAGAACTGGAGTTAACTCCGACTAAATCTGGAGCTGACCACCAAAAATGGCGCTTTGCCAAAAAATCCACATATTTAACTGCGTCATTATATTAATGATAAGTGCATATTAAGTTCAGTCTTAGCGCTAATGGCACTTAGGCTTGGAGCCCTCTGCAATTGTCATGGGGTATTGGTCATATGGTGAGCGGCTGGCCCCTCTGTTCTGCTATCAGATCGTGCGATACTTGTCAAGTACCAATTCAGCACCATAGAGTTCAATGAAACGGGCCCATGGCCCAATGGTGGAAGCACGCATTTTTTGTGGGGCAGGTCATGGGTTCAAACCTGGACCTTGACCCCATTCCTTGTTTTTGGCTATGCATTTTTTCCGCTCCTCCGAACATTAATACCATGCCATGTCATATGGTTTACAACCTTTGTATTGTGCCATTCGAAATGTTCAATGATTTGAACCATATATTATTATGTATTTCCATATCTTGTTAATAAGATTCAAAATTTAATACGGGTGCATTACATTGCCAATGAAACATTGGGTTTATAATATTTTCCAACCTTCGTTTACACATATATTTGACTTCGCATAAGGTATAATGTATATATTATCCAAACTTTAATACATACCCCATTCCACCATAATTAAAGTGCGAATAATAAGGTTTAAAATATGCCAATGTTTAATAACATTTGAAATCAATTTTAACAATATATAAAATGTGGAAATTATATATTAATTAAACTTAATTAAGGATTAATTTAATATTAAATATAAATTATATATATATATATATATATATATATATATATATAACCTTAATTAGTTAAAAATAAATAAAATTTCCATCACATAATATCATAAACCCAAATTCAGCCTTATGAGGTCATTGGACAAATTTTACATTCACAAACCAAACTGGCGATTCCCACAGTGTAACTCTTCACAGTCCCATTGGACTAAAATTGAATAATATTCCCTGAATGCTGACTGGGCTGCCATGTCATCAGCTTATACCAGTTCTGTAATTTTTTAATAAAAATTTGCCTATTCTGAACAACGATCAATAGACCAGAAATCCTTCATCGGAACTCAGTTATCAACAAAACGAGTTTTTTTGGATTCCTTGTGATGGGATGGTCGTTGTCATTGTAATTTCATAATTTTTTATCACTTTAATTTTTGAGCTAAAATACTGAGCTTCTAATAATTACATCAATAAATAGTGCTCCATATTTAATGATTGGATTGAAAGAAAGGTTATCTGATTTCATTAGTGTGTTATGAATCTAATATGGCTGATATTTTTAATGATCCTTGGTGGTTTGACTTTGGTTTAAAAATCCACATTTCCACTACAATGCAAAGTTTGATCAACCAAACAAAACTAGCAAAAAGTGAGCACTTCATATATTCGGGAAACTAAATGAGTGCATGTGTGGAATCAATTGGGACCTTCACACTTATCTCGAGTTCTAGATTTGTTTTAAATCTTGAGAGAACATTTTATGTTTTTTCTCTATAATAATCCTATTTCAATCTCTATTTTTGTTCCACATGATTTTAGTTTCAATTTTATTGATCATACTTTTAGTGTTCTCAAAGACTCACTTGATGTTGGTGATGGAACACTTGTTGAGGGTTTGGATATACTCCATTTATACCCTATTACCCTCTACCTGTGGGTGACCCCTATAGGAGAAATTTTATCCTATATTTGTCTTCAGCCAATAACTAGTAGCCCCTTGCAATCTCCTGATAGCTCGATGTGCTACGTTTATCTATGTTATGATGGACCAATTTCTAATGCCAACAAAAGAAATTTCCCTAGATTTAATGACTGATTCTAGTAACTGACAGACAAGAAAAGAAAAATTTCCCTAATTTTATCTATATTGAATCATAAATACGAATGGCAAGATATGGAATCCATATCTTTCAAAAAATGTCTAACTAATATCCCCACTATGATTTGATGCAACTCCTTAATGCTTATAAGTTGGATCTACAAACATTTAAATAAAAAGAGATCAAATGAGTATGAAGAATAAATGATTCAATACAACTCATAATAGTGATCAAGGAGACTAGTACCTAATATCTCTTCAATGGGAAAATCGAAGAAAAATAAACCATATATTAATTCAATTGGACAATATACTCGGAAGAAAAACTAGTTTGTAATAATCTTAGAGATAGAAGAGTTACATAACCTTGGCCTTGATGAAGTGTGGCTCCTCCCAATGATATAAAATATCCTCCTTGGATGGTAAGCCTTATAAACTTATTTGAGTAGCATAATTCTACCTTTAGTAATCCTTCCATACACTCTACCTGTTGGCAATATGAAGCAGAGTGTTGTCCTTGATGGCAACCCACTGAATGAAGATGAAGACATGCGACTGTTGAATGAAGTTGTGCTTGATAGAATATGTCTTGATGAAATAAATCTGAAGAATCTATAGTGAGTACAGAAGGCAATGAAGATAGGAATTCAGCATGTGCTAAATATATTATGAAAAGAGTATGTTTCAAGGAATACGCGGATCTGTCTAGGGAAAGTCGCGTATGCACGCGGAAAAGAACGTGCCAAGTAGCGTATGGGTAAAAGCGCTCAAAAGGTGCAAAACCAGGGGTAACCACCATGGTATTGACCCATTGTATTGGGTAATGATTCGTCTAAATGACCCCGTCCAGGAATACCATCGGAAGTAATGTAGTTTTTGCTCGTGGTATTGAAAAAGGGGCCCGTGGTATTGAAAAAGGATAAACCTATATAAGGAGAAGAAATTCATTGTGCAAAGAATGAGTATGGGAGCTAGATGTTCCATCTAAATGAATACTTCTCTCTGAAGTAGATCTGAATGGAAAGGGTTACACTTGAATGATAAATCTGAATGTATGATGCACCAATGATGAAGAAGGGGATCTAGATCTGAAATGTACTTGTATCTACTAGATCTACTTATGGAAGGCTTAGATCTGAAATGAGGCGAACATCTGTCTGAAGTAAAAGGGTAAATCTGAACTGAATATCTGATCTGAAGAAGTATGCTACTCTATAATGATTGAAGATCTATACGCTACTTCGCCACAGAGGAAGCGCATATATACGCATCTTCGCCGAAGAGAAAGCACGTATGCGCAATGAAATATGTACAGAGGTATACGCTTGTTGATGTGGATGAAAGCGCGTATATACGTGACATCAGTGAAAGGAAAGCTCGTATTCAAACTAGGGTTTGCTGAAGCATGGGGTATGAAATCTCTGATCTGATCTGCTCTGTTTTAGCTATCTGTTGTTGATGTTTGACAGTGCTTAAATGTATGGAGAGGGTCCAGTCTGAAAATATGATGAAACGTGGCCTACAAGTTGAGTTCTATTGAAGTTGTTGGATCCAATGTGAAAATTGATGAAACGTGGTCCATATTGGTGCTGAGGTTTGTAGCCTTTAGTCAGGGGGTTGTAGCTCCCTTCCGTAAGAGGTCAGTAAATGAGCGCAGTGGGTGCTCGCATGCCGGGTAGGAGTCTCACATCTTCGCACATATGTTGTAAGATGTTTTATCTATAATAAAATATTGAAGGCTGAGCAACTGCAGCGGTGGTTTTCTCCCGATTTGGGTTTCCACCTAAAAATCCTGGTGTTCATGTGTGATGCTTTGTGTGATGGTTTATTCTGTTACTATTCATGATTACCGGCACTCAATTGCTATGAATGAATATTTCAAACAAATAAGTCAATAAATATCTTCATAATTAGATCTCTAAGCATACGCGAGTTAAATAAAGGATATCCACGTATATACGCTAGTTTCCTTCAGGAAAGTAGCGTATTGGTTTTATGAAAGAAAATGAAAAGTTTCATTGTCTACCCTGAATACTGATTCACCCCCCCCCCCTCTCAGTATTCTTCTCAACAATTGGTATCAGGGCAGGTCCTTTTGTAAAGGCTTAACCGCTAGAAGGAAGATCAAGCAGGATGAGAAATCACGAGGAACAACATCTATCAAACCTCCCCTCTTCAACGGAAGCAATTTAATATTCTAGAAAATAAGGATGAGATCCTATCTTCAGTCTATGGGAGCAGATATATGGGCCATTGTTGAACAAGGATATCAATGTCCAGCTGCTACACCAACAGATCCAACTGAAAGAAAGAATTATGAATCAAATGCAAAAGTGGTCAATGCTATAACTGGAAGTCTAACTGAAGCAGAATTTGTCAAAGTCATGCAGCTAAATACAGCAAAGGAGATATGGGACAAAATCATCCTAAGCTATGAAGGTGATGCAAAGGTAAAAAGTGAAAAACTTCAATCTCTCAGAATTGAGTATGAAAATTTAAAAATGCATAGTGATGAGAATATTGTTGGTTTCTTTTTACGTGTTGACGATGTTGTAAACCGTATGAGAAATATGGGAGAAACAATAACCGAATCCACCTTGGTTGAGAAAATTTTGAGATCACTAACGGCCAAGTTTGAGTCAAAAGTTTCTGCACTTGAAGAAAAACAGGACCTTCAAAATCTTACTATGGTGCAACTTCATGGCATATTAACTGCATACGAAATGAGGAGAGGAGGACCATCTGAAGTCAAAGAAGCTATTTTCAAAGCTTCTACAAAAGGGAAAGAAGCTCAAAAACCAGAAGGGACAGGATATATCTCAGAAGAAGATGAGGCAAACTTTGTGAGAAAACTCCAACTAGGAACCGGAAGATTCAAAGGTAAGCTTCCTTTCAAATGTTTTAATTGTGGAAGAGTTGGTCATTATGCTGCAAAATGTCCTTATAAAGAAACATCTACTAAGGAGAAAGTAGTAGCAAGAAGAAATAAACACCAGTCTAGCACTAAGAAAAGCTACTATACAAATGAAGACAGTGATGAGTTATCTGACAGTGAGGAAGAATGTGAACAAGATCTTAGACTTCTCATGGCATTTGAAAATAACTCTAGAGATGATAAGGATGCTTTTATGGATGCTCTAGATGACAATGATTTTCTTGATCGAAACAATCAACTCAAAATTTGCTTGGAAGAAAGTAAAATAATCATATAGACTCTGCAAAAGGCAGAATGAAGAAGCAAAGAAACATAATGAAAAATTAGAATGTGAAGTTGTAAGTCTAAGAAAAGAACTTGAGAAAATAAAAACTCTGAATCTTAGATTTGCTAAAGGATCTGAAACCTTAGATGAGATTATCAAGGTTCAACGATCTCCTCTGATTAAGACAGGTCTTGGATATACCGGATAATCCTCTCAAGCTTCAGCGCCAAACTATCTAAAAGCATCTTCAACTGGTTTACTTCATTCAGCCTCACAACAAGGGAATAAAGAATCTTCACAGGTAAAGCATGATCATCACAATACAAGGAACACTAACAGGGATATCTCTCAAAGAAGCAACAATCAACAGGTAAATTCAAATAGAAGATTTCATGATCGCAGAAATTTCTACTTCAATGGACAATGTTTCTCATGTCACAATTTTGGTCATAAAGTTGTTCAATGTGTTGCATATAAAACCATCATGACAAGAGAAGCAAGAAAGAAAAAGATGAATACTGAACCAAAAGGGAACACTTATAACAACTTTTCTCCTCTTCAAAATGAAGTTGAATGTGCTTATTGCAATAAATTTGGGCATGAAGAATCTGAATGCAGAAGCAAAGTCCAGCCAAAACAACATTTTCCTTCAAGTTCCAAAGTATGGAAAAAGAAGGAATTACAGGTTGAAAATTGTGGGATAGCGTTGTTCGCAGAAGGTGAAGAGAATCAATGGTACATTGATAGTGGGTGCTCTAAACACATGACAGGTGACAAAAGCAAACTCCTTTCATATAATGCTCTAGAAAAGGAAAAGAAAGTTACTTTTGGAAATGATAATCCTGCTGTAATTAAAGGAAAAGGGTCTGTGTTTCTAAAAGAAAAGGTGAAAGCAAATGATGTCATGTATGTGGATGGATTAAGGCATAACCTATTAAGTGTAATTCAAATGTGTGATCAAGGTACAAAAGTCGTCTTCAGTTCAAAAGAATGTGTGGTTCGTGATCTGGATACAGGTTGAACTATTATAAAAGGGAAAAGAACTCCTAACAATCTATATGTATTGAAGAACTACAAAGATCAATGTTACTTGAGAAAATCTTCAGAAAATTGGCTATGGCACAGAAGGTTGGGGCATCTAAGCTTCTCTCAAATCAACAAAGCAAGCAGACTTCAAGCTGCTAGTGGTCTTCCCAATATTACTCTACCAGAGAATATCATATGCAAATCCTGCCAGTTTGGTAAGCAGACTAGAGTACAATTTAATGCAAAAGAAGGATCATCAAGAAGGCCTCTTGAACTTGTTCACACTGACATCTGTGGACCTATGAGGAAAAAGTTACCACGTGGAGAAGAATACTATATCTTATTTATTGATGATTTCTCTAGAATGTGTTGGATTGGGTTACTTAAACACAAAGATGAAGCATTTGAGAAATTTCAGGTCTTCAAAGCTCTGGTTGAAAATGAATTAGATCTAAAAATCAAATGCCTTAGATCTGATCGAGGAGGAGAATATACTTCAAATGAATTCCTTGAATTTTGTGAACAACATGGTATAAAGAGACAGTTCTCTATAGCAGGCACTCCACAACAAAATGGCGTAGCAGAAAGAATGAATAGAAAAATTCAACAAATGGCTAGAGCTATGCCTGATGATTCTGGAACTCCTCACATGTTCTGGGGAGAAGCAGCACATATAACAGCAAATATTCTCAACAAGGCACATGTTCGGGTAAATAGTGACAAAACTCCATATGAACTCTGGTATGGTAATTCTCCCTCTGTAAAGCATTTCAAAATTTTTGGAAGTAAATGCTTTATCAAAAATAATGACGAAAAACTTGGCAAGTTTGAACCTAGATCAGATGAAGGGATACTTCTTGGTTACTCATCTACAAGCAGAGCGTACAAATGTTACAATAAAATGCTTCGAAAGATTGTTGAATGTATTGATGTTGTCATTGATGAATCTCCTGCATCTCCTAAAGAAGAAAAACAAGCAGCAGAAGAAGATGATGATGATTTTTGGCCTTCTACATCAAATGAAAATAATATAGGCAGTGGATCCAATGAAGAACCTGAAGATAATTTGTCAGAAAAAGCTCCATCCAGATATGTTCAAAAGAATCATCCTGAATCTCAAATTTTGGGAAACAAGGAATCAGGTGTACAAACAAGGAGGACTCTTGTGGGATCTTCTAGCTATCTGGCATTCCTATCCACAATTGAACCCCAAAATGTCAATCAAGCTAGCAAAGACGAATGCTGGATTCAAGCCATGAATGAAGAGCTTGATCAGATTGAAAAGAATCACACTTGGGATTTAGTACCAAGGCCACATGATAAAAATGTCATTGGAACTAAATGGATATTCAAGAACAAGTTAAATGAAAATGGGGATGTAATAAAAAACAAAGCCAGATTAGTTTGCAAAGGGTACACTCAACAAGAAGGTATAGACTTTGAAGAAACTTTTGCTCCTGTTGCTAGAATTGAAGCCATAAGAATGTTTCTAGCTCTTTCAAGTTCTCAACAAATCAAAGTCTATCAAATGGATGTCAAATCTGCCTTCCTCAATGGTGATCTTGAAGAAGAAGTTTATATAGAACAACCAGAGGGATTCGTTTTGGGAAATGATAAGAATCTTGTTTGTAAACTCAAAAAGGCTCTATATGGTCTCAAACAAGCTCCAAGGGCATGGTACTATCGTCTTGACAAATATCTCCACCAACAAGGATTTTCAAAGGGGTCTGCTGACAGTAACTTATACACAAAAATCGAACATGACAAACTTTTGATTGTCATTGTATATGTTGATGATATCATTTTTGGGAGTAATGAAAAATCCTTAAGTCAAAAATTTGCTTCTATTATGCAGCAAGAATTTGAAATGTCTTTACTTGGGGAACTAACATTCTTTCTTGGCTTGCAAGTACATCAAACTACAGATGGCATATTCCTATCTCAAGCAAAATATCTTAAGAAAATTTTGAAGAAGTATGGCATGGAACAATGCAAGCCTGTAAGTACACCGATGATAACCGGATGCAATCTCAGTTCTCATGATGACTCTCCCATGGTAAATCAACCAGAATACAGATCAATGATAGGAAGTCTACTTTATCTCACCAGGACTAGACCAGACATTATGCATGCTGTTGGGATTGTTGGACGATTCCAAGCCAATCCAAAAGAATCTCATCTTCAGGCTGTCAAAAGAATATTCAAATATCTGCAAGGAACTCAAGACTTTGGACTTTGGTATCCAAAGAATGCTGATCTTAATCTTCATGCTTACTCTGATGCAGATTGGGATGGAAATGTTGATGATCGAAAAAGCACAAGTGGTGGTGCATTTTTTATGGGGCCTCGGTTGGTATCTTGGTTCAGTAAGAAGAAAATTTCTATTGCTTTATCTACTGCTGAAGCAGAATATGTGGCTGCCGCATCTTGTTGCACTCAACTCCTTTGGATGATGCAAACCTTGGGAGATTTTCAAATCAAATGTACTTCTCCTATCTCCATTATGTGTGATAACACAAGTGCCATCAGTATCTCAAAGAATCCTGTTATGCATTCAAATACCAAGCACATTCCCATCAAGTATCACTTCTTACGTGAACAAGTGCTTGAACAAAAGGTGAAGTTGGAGTATGTTCCCTCCAAAGAACAAGTTGCTGATATCTTTACCAAACCTCTGCCCAGGGAAGCGTTCGAGTATCTAAGACAGAAGATGGGAGTGTTCTCTGCCAGTCAAAAGCAAAAATCTGCATAATTTTCAAAGATGGCATTGGATACGCGGGTTTCATGAAACACAGTCGCGTATATACGCGAGTTCCTGCACAGAAAACCGCGTATGTCTGATTGCTGACAAATTTTTGTTTGGGGTCAGCTTTCTTCAGCACAGCTGCAGTGCTGTTTGATATCTCTGATACTGATGGGTGTCTCTGGTGGTGTTCCAGTTCTCATAATTCTATTTCTAATGATTTGATAAAGATGCCTTGATGATTTATTGGTGAAAGTGTTCAGGATGCAAAAACTAAGGGGGAGCCTTAGTCATATGGAAATGATTCTTGGATGCACAGATTCAGGGGGAGCACTCGCTTTGCTGAGTATAATGCAGTGTTGGCATTATGATGGTTCTGAAATATGTTCTCTTTCTTGAGGAATTTCTGGTGTTGGTTCATAAATGGTTATTTTTAAGGTCTTGTTGAGACCCATGATGTAAAATTGTAATATTCAGTCATGTAAGGACTTGTAAAATTTTGTAAACCCACTTGGTTGGGTAGTTGAATTGATATGTGTAAACCCACTTGGTATGGTATTTGAGTCTCATATGTAAATCCACTTGGTTGGATCTTTGATGTAAGTATGATTCATTGGTGATAGGAAAGTCATAAAGTCATATACTTCATTGGAAAATATGTTTTGAAGATTCAGCATGAACTCAGGGGGAGCTTGGTCATGGTATCATCAGATCTGCAGAACGTTTCTTCTACATGAGGAGAAAAACAGGGGAGAGTGTGTTGGTTTTGATCCACCCTTTTCCCATGATGTCAAAGGGGGAGAGTGACATGGTGGTTGAATGAAGAGAAAAGATGGTGTCATTATATTTTTAATATACCTATCTGTTGTGGTGATCAAACACCATTGTGGTTGCCATCAAGTCCAAAGGGGGAGATTGTTGGCAATATGATGCAGAGTGTTGTCCTTGATGGCAACCCACTGAATGAAGATGAAGACATGCGACTTTTGAATGAAGTTGTGCTTAATAGAATATGTCTTGATGAACTAAATCTGATGTATCTACAGTGAGTACAGAAGGTAATGAAGATAGGAATTCAGCATGTGCTAAATATATGATGAAAAGAGTATGTTTCAAGGAATACGCGGATCTGTCTAGTGAAATTCACGTATGCACGCGGAAAAGAACGTGCCAAGTAGCGTATGGGTAAAAGCGCTCAAAAGGTGCAAACCCAGTGGTAACCACCATGGTATTGACCCATTGTATTGGGTAATGATTCGTCTAAATGACCCCGTCCAGGAATACCATCGGAAGTAATGTAGTTTTGGCTCGTGGTATTGAAAAAGGGGCCCGTGGTATTGAAAAAGGATAAACCTATATAAGGAGAAGAAATTCATTGTGCAAAGAATGAGTGTGGGAGCTAGATGTCTGAACTTGAATGAATACTTCTCTCTGAAGTATATCTGAATGGAAAGGGTTATAGTTGAATGATAGATCTGAATGTATGATGCTCCAATGAAGAAATGATGAAGAAGGGAATCTAGATCTGGAATATATTTGTATCTGCTAGATCTGTTTATGGAATGCTTAGATCTGAAATGAGGCGAACATTTGTCTGAAGTTAAGGGTTGAATCTGAACTGAAAGTCTGATCTGAAGAAGTATGCAGCGCTGAAATGATTAAAGATCTATACGCTAGTTCGTCACAGAGGAAGCGCGTATATACGCAGCTTCACTGAAGAGAAAGCGCGTATGCGCAGTAAATTTAATACAGAGGTATACGCTAGTTTATGTGGACGGAAGCGTGTATATACGCGACATCAGTAAAAGGAAAGCGCGTATGCAAACTAGGGTTTGCTGAAGCATGGGGTATGAAATCTCTGATCTGATCTGCTCTGTTTTAGCTATCTGTTGTTGATGTTTTACTGTGCTTAAATGTATGGAGAGGGTCCAGTCTGAAAATATGATGAAATGTGGCCTGCAAGTTGAGTTCTATTGAAGCTGTTGGATCCAGTGTGAAAAATGATGAAACGTGGTCCATATTGGTTCTGAGGGTTGTAGCCTTCAGTCAGGGAGTCGTAGCTCCCTTCCAGAAGAGGCTAGTAAACGAGCGTAGGTGGGTTTCTGCATGCTGGTAGGAGTCTGCACCCGCACATATGCTATAAGATGTTTTCTCTATAATAAAAATGTTGAAGGCTGAGCAACTGCAGCGGTGGTTTTCTCCCGATTTGGGTTTCCACCTAAAAATCCTGGTGTTCATGTGTGATGCTTTGTGTGATGGTTTATTCTATTGTTACTACTCATGATTACTGTTAACTCAACATCAGATGAATGAATATTTCAAAGAACTAAGTCAATACATATCTGCATAGTTAGATCTCTTCTAATACGCGAGTTGCATAAAGGATATCCGTGTATATACGCTAGTTTACTAAAGTAAAGTAGCGTATGGGTTTTAGAGAGTGAAAAAGTAAAAAGATATTATATATGCAGTAAATACTGATTCACCCCCCCCCTCTAAATATTTTTCCCAACACTACCCTTTGCTTTATTTATAGGCCAAGAGGAGGAGATTTCGGATCCTTATCTCAAGGATGAGATCCACTAAAGGTGTTATTAGGGTTGCTTGAAGAATGGGAATTATATCCACGATCAGAGGGGTTAGGCTCAAATAAGCATCACTTAGAAACTTTTAGTTGGGATATATTCTCCCAACAAAGCTTCTAGATTTCACTTTTGATTTTTACGTTTTGTTGAGTCATGTGTGCAATTTATAATGGAAGAGAGATCCCAATTTTGAGCAAGACTTAATGGTAAGAGTTTCCTATGTGAAAAAAATGGCTAGGAAAGTGTGCATGTGACCAAAAGTAGGGTTTTCAACCTTTTTACCTTGAATTATCATTTTCTTCATGATGTTTAAGTTCTATAATTGAAGGGAAATGTTTTGGAACACATTAATGAATAGCGAACGATCCAATTTGATGGTCATTTTCCATGGCGAAAAAATGACATGTAACAAATTCCCCCGTAAAGTACAAATTTAGGAAGGATATTTGAGGATTTAAGTGCTTTATCATGCCAAAGATCAGATCGAAAACCATGGTTGGAGACCTGCAACAATCAATCAATGGCTGCAATGCAATATATAATCATCACTGAGGTAAGCATTCACATGATCAAAGTAAACATAACTCGATGAACCAATAAGGAAATACATAAAGATCCAAGTCAATAGTAGACATAGTATGGATGCAACCATCAAATATGGATATATCTGCACAATCATGAATATAAAACTCCACACAACCTGGATGGATGAGACTAGATCCAGGGTCTTGATCTTCATCTCTAGATCCATAGTACGAATCTAATGTTGGGAAATATACTGAGAGGGGGGGGGTGAATCAAGATATCAAAAGAATCAAAATTTTACTTTTTCCTTTCTAAAAACCCATACGCTACTTTATTGAAGGAAACTAGCGTATATACGGATATCCTTGCGTAACTCCACGTATGTCCGTAGATCTAATTATATGTTTTGAATTTTAACTCGTATCATTGCATTATTCATTCATCGTATATTTCGGGAACAAAAAGAACAAAAAAAGAGCAGAATGTAATAATCACTAATATATGCAACACACATGAACACCAGATTTTTAGGTAACCCAATTCGGGAAAACCACCGCCGTTGTTTCAAACTCCCTTCAAAATTTATTAAGAAAACTTCTTACAATCATGTACCGGTGCAGACTGAACCGTTGCGTTGTGCACCCACCGCGTAAGGCTACAACCTCGCTTTTACCAACCTCTCCTGGAAGGGAGCTACAACCCCCTGCACTCGTTTACCAGCCTCTCCTGGAAGGGAGCTACTACCCCTGATAACTTCTACTAGCAGAAAGCTTCCACTTTCATACTGAAGGCTTCAACCCTCATATCCACTGCAGACCACGTTTCATCAATTTTCAAACTGGATCAAACAGCTCGAACACAACCCTTTACTTGTCAATAAACAACCTTTGCCCCAAGCATCAAACAGAACTGCGAAACCACTGTAACCAGAATATCAGATATAACCCAGACTTCAGAATAGATATGCAGAAACACATTCAATCTTCAGCAACCATTATATCAGAAATCATACGCGCTTTTATTTAATCAGACCCGCGTATATACGCACTTTTCAGAAGACGAACTCGCGTATACTTCAGTACATTTTCCAAATAAAACCCTAACTGCGCATACACGCTTTTCTTTCCACATACCCGTGTATACACGCGCTTTTCATGAAACGAACCTGCGTATAGATCTATAAAAGATAAAATTTGCAGTACAAACCAGATCTATAAACTTACCCAGATTTCTTCAATCTCTTCAACAGGATTGTGCCAGGTCTTCTTCACTTCTTTTCAGATCATCCTTGACATACACCATTTCTAGATCTAGAGATCTTGAGCCTTCATCATGTTCATAGGAGCATCATAGATTCAGATCTATCAATTAGGACCAGAGTTCACCCATACAGATATAATTCAGAGTGAAGTATTCATCAAAGCCTAGACTCATGCACACCATGCACAATGATTTTCTTCTCCTTAAATAGGTTTACCCTTTTTCAATACCATGAGCCAAAACCACATTACTTTTGATGGTATTCCTGGGCAGGGTCACATAGACGAATCATTACTCAATACAATGGGTCAATACCATGGTGGTTATCCCTGGTTTTACATATTTAGAGTGCTTTTGCCCATACATGACTTGGAACTTTATTTCCCACGTGCATACGCTACTTTGTCTAGACAAATCTGCGTATGCCTTGAGACATACTCTTTTCATCATGTTCTAGGACATACTGACATTCCTTCCATCATTACCTTCTGTTCTCATTGCATATACATCAGATTTACATCATTTAACGAGTTCATCAATACATATTCCATCAGGGACAGCTTCATCAAGTAGGTTGTCATCATCTTCATCAAGTGGGTTGCCATCAAGGACAATACTCAGCATCATATTGCCAAAAATCTCCCCCTTTGGACTTGATGGCAACCATGATGGTGTTTGATCGCCACAACAGATAGATACATTAAGAATACAATGACACCATGTCACTCTCCCCCTTTGACATCAAGGGCAAAGGGAAGATCAAAACCAACACAAGGATTTCTCCTCATGTAGAAGGAAGCACTCTTCAGATCTGATATGTACTGAAGTTACCATGCTCCCCCTGAGTTCATGCTGAGAGTTCAAACATATTTTTCAATGAAGTACATGACTCTATGACCTTCCTATCCCCAAGGAATCATACATACATCAAAGATCAAACCAAGTGGATTTACATAAGAGACTCAAATACCCAACCAAAAAAGGTGTACACATTTTGACTCAACTACCCAATCAAGTGGGG